>VWZO01013356.1:0-16228 GCA_013396975.1 Bucco capensis | reverse complement strand
CGCCCATGGTTTGGAGCAGGCACGCAGGATCACTCTGGAGGAGAAAAGACAGCTTGGAAAGAATCGTGTCTTGCAGCTTCTACCTCCTGAGGAGTCCTTGTGCTGTGCCTTTGGCAACTGCTCTTGTCTGTCCCAAATTGGCCTTTGCAGCCAGCAGCGCTTGGGAAAAGCACTGATGAAAAGCATGGATGGAGCCCTCCCTGGATCTTCGTTCTTGAAGCCTAGCCATGATATGATGATGATATGTCACCATGATATTCTCACTACTGTGTCCACTTGCTATTTTTCCCCTATATCCATACATAAATGTTTCTTATACTTAGAAGCACCATTGTTTTGCCTGGAATACTCAGCTCTTCCACACCCTCCCCAATTTCTTGTGGCTGCAAAGATAAACCTCTGCCATTCACCCATACCTTTGGAACCTTCCTTGGGGTCATTCCTGAGCTCCTTGTCATCAGCATCCATCTGTCCTCAGCCAGGAGTGAAGAGAGAGAGAGAGTGAGAGCATATTTGAGAGTGACAGCATAGTGAAGCTATTAATTAGAGCAGCAGGCAGAGTGGCAGCATGATTAATAAAGGGGCTCAAGCAAAATATTTTAGATGATTTTTGTTGAAGGATTCAGTCTTTGTTGTTTTGACAAAACACTCTCCAGGAGAGCCACTTTACCACCTCATAGCAGTGTTAGCATTGCTCCTCACGTGGATTTATTACTCCTGCAGCCATCTCCTTGGCCTCCTCCCTGCTTGATTCCTTCCTTTTTGTTCTACAACCATGGCAACTCTTTGCTCCTCCTGAAGTTTGGGCATCCAACCACTGGGAGATATCTCTAGGGTTGCTCCACTGAAGCAGCAGCTAGAGATGGGGAGAGATGGCAGCTCAACATCTGCACATCCTTCCCCTCCTCCCTGTGTGCACATCTGCTACACCAAAGCCTGCTCTCCCAGGATGGATGAAGGAGAAAAGATCTTTCCCTCATCTCCACCTCTTCTTGAAAGAGAAACTGACCCCAGACAGGTGCAAAAGTGATCAGAAAATCCTTCCCAGTTTGGTGCTGCTCCCTATTTTCATGATTCATCAGGAAGGTGCATTAGAGAGCATTTTGCTAATTAAATTTACAGGAAACACCACTGTGGGAGGGACTGCCAGGATGCCAGAGGATGGGATGAGGACTTCAAATGATCTGGAAGACAATTCAGCAAGCAGCAATACATCAGTCTGCTCTTAGACATGACACACAGTAGGAAGGGGAGCTAGGAAACCATGAGCTAGGCTTTGGATGGGTAGGAAAAGGCTGGAAGGTGAATGGGGCAAGCACTGAGGATGAGTCAGCAGTGAAGAAAGCAAACACTGCATGAGAATGGAGGTATAAAGCAGTAGTAATCTTGATCTACTCATTGTTACTAAAACCGAGTGGTGTTCTGCTTCCAGGAGAGCAAACTTGAGTGTAGAAATCAAACCCCAAAATAACTTATTTCATATATAGAACAGGAGGAAGAGGTGACAGAAAGGAGGAAAATTGGGGTCATTCCATCCCCCAATATTTTCACAGCTAGGTTAGATGAACTTCAGGAAGCAATCAAGGTTGGAAGAAACCTCTAAGCTCATCAAGTCCAACCATCTAACTGTCACCACCATGTCCACTGAACCACTTCTGGTTGGCACTGCTTTGTGGGGAGGAGATGGAGTGGATGAGCTCTTCAGAGCCCTTCCAACCCTTTCCTATGCATTTAAGCACAGGAGGAACTTGACTTTGAGAAGGACACTAAGCTTTCCTCAAGACTGAGCTGTAATTTCCACTGTCTGTGTGGGCAAAGTCTGAGCTGCTCCCACTAAGCAGTGAATTCATCCAGTTAGCAGACTATTTATACAAGAAAAGCTAGGTGACTTTTTGCTGCCAATAACTTTCTGTATTTTGAAAGAAAAACATTTTGATAAACTAAATACTGTGAATGAAAACTGGGAGAAACTTGAGATTTGCTAGCTTTAACCAAGTTAATGTATTGCTTTATAAAGCATTTTCATGTGTTGGCATGTGAAATGTTCTTCCAGCTGGAACTGGACTCAATGATCTTCAAGGTCTCTTCCAGCTGGAACTGTCCTAGGATTCTATGAATTCAGACTGAACAAAGCCCAAACACACAGCCTTGTCTCTCTTGAGCTGGAAAGGTCAGAACTGGACACAAGATTCCAGCTGTGGCCTCACTGAGCTCACTTCTCAGCTTCACCAAGAGCCTGTTAGGACTTGAGCTTGAGAAGCACAACTTTGAGAGAAAAAGCAGCTTTTTCAAGGGGAAAAAAGCCTATTCAGCTCCTGACTGAACTCAGGAATGGGAAGAGATCTTCTCAAGCCAGCTCATTTTGGAGCTGACTTTCCCTAGTGGGATGGATTCAGCCTAGGAAGATCTTGCTGATGCTCCCATGACTTAGTGACAGTAGAGCAAGAATAGGATGGCAGGGCAGGAAAATGAATCCAGCTCCTGTTTGAAGTGAAGATATCATTTATATTCCTCTCCAGAATGCTCTGATTTCTGCTCTGTTAATTCTTGGTAATTTGCTACCTCCTTGACAAGCAGCAGAATGGATCTCAAGCTCCTATGTATTATGCATCTCAGCAGTTTTATATTCAGCCCCAGATCCTCTGTTCTGATTTTCCCCTTTTGCTGCATAATTGGGTCATCAGGTTTCCTGCTGAAAAATGCTTCACAGAAGACTACAATTAAACTCTAAATCTATTACCGTCTGCCTGAGCATGTTTAGAATGTTCTTGGGTGAAAACATGTCTTTAAAGAAAAGATTAATTAAAAGAATAAGCCACAATTTCTACAGTCAGTCACTAAAATCACTTTTTAAATGCCCTGAACACTACAAAGTGAATGAAACTCATCCTGCTACATTGTGGGAAATAGATATATTAATCCAAAATGACTATGTTTGTACCCAAAACCAGCATATATACTATATATATATATATAATATTCTCAGAATATTCCAGTTTCTCCATTTTTTTGGGAGAGGATTGACCATTACCACTGACTATTTTAAGCTTAAAGGCTAGTATATGTATTATATATGTAATATTCTCAGAATATTCCAGTTTCTTCATCTCTTTTGGAGAAGAGGATTGACCATTACCATTGATTATTTTAAGCTTAAAAGCTAGCATATATATTATATATATATTATTCTCAGAATATTCCAGTTTCTTCATCTCTTTTGGACAGGATTGAGCATTACCATTGATCATTTTAAGCATAAAGACTAGTATATATATATATTATTCTCAGAATATTCCAGTTGCTTCATCTCTTTTGGAGAGGATTGACCATTACCACTGACTATTTTAAGCTTAAAAGCTAGTATATGTATTATATATATATTATTCTCAGAATATTCCAGTTTGTTCATCTATTTTGGAGAGGATTGAGCATTACCACTGATTATTTTAAGCATAAAGGCTAGTATATATATTATATATATGTATTTTTCTCAGAATATTCCAGTTTCTTCATCTCTTTTGGAGAAGGCTGACCATTACCATTGATTATTTTAAGCTTAAAGACTAGTATATATATTATATATATATATTAGCTATACCTCCCAGTTAGCAGAACTGTAGAGAGATGTTCTTTCCAGAGCTAGCCTCATCGAGAATAGACTCATGAAGGTTGGAAAAGACCTCCAAGATCATCATTTCCCTGCTGTTCTGCTCACAGCAGACTTCCACATGGAAGCTTTGTATGAAGAAGTTTTACTGCTTCTCACAAAGAAGCTTAAATACACTTGTAGTTATTAACCACACTCAGGATGCTTCTCAGCTCCATCCCTGTTGAAATTGTCAGCTGGCCCAGAAGATGCAGCAGCCCTGGCATTTTGCAGCAGCTTCTCCTCAGTGCCAGCACCACTCTGACCTTCAGCAATAGTCTTGTGCTTCTCGAGGAGCTCTCACTGCCTCCTTCCACCAGCACCACAGCTCCCTGGGCACTGTTTGCATGGCAAGATAACTTTAGGAGCCCCTGGGGGTCTGCATCCTGTTTGCCTCCATCCTAGTTAAAAAATAAAACCCAAACCACCAGTAAAAATGCCATTTGTTCAAATCCAGACTATATATCTATTTTTTTAAGCTTTTTTGCTGTTTTCTCTCCTTAATTCAAGAGCAGAGAGCAGCAGAGCCTCTGCTTGAAGTTGCTCAGCAAAGCCAGTGCCTAATTACTGCCTGCTGAGCAGTGCAGCTAAACACCAGCACTCAGAGAGCCTTAAAAGACACACTCTCCTTCCTCATCAGCTAGCTTTGCTTGTCAGTTTGGAGTCACCCTCCTGCTTTCAGCAACAACAACCAACAAAAAACCCTCATAAAACCCAAAAATCAACCGACCACAGAGCTGTTGGGAACAGCAAGTGATTTGCCATGCCGTGCTGCCAAACAGAAATCATCTTGTAGCCTGGCTTTTAATGGCCAACAGTTCCTCAACTGCAGAACAAGAGGCAGCTTGGCACTGCTGAGCTGAACCTTAGCCAAAAAGGGGCTCAAGGAGAAATAGCAGAGACCCTTTGAAGAACAAGAGCACAGAGGCTATTACACCTACAGTGTGATGCTCAAAGCCAATTCCAGGCAAAGAAGAGGGAAGTGTTTTTTTCTCCTCTCTGCTTTATTCCTAATATCCAAGCTAAACCTCCTCTGGCACAACTTGAGGCTGTTTCCTCCTGTCCTATCAATGTTTTGTTGGGAGAGGAGACCAACCCCCACCTCACTCCATCCTCCTCTCTGGGAGCTGTAGAGAGCTAAGGTCTCCCCTGAGCCTCCATGCTAACCAACCCCAGTGCCCTCAGATGCTCCTCAGCACACTTGTGCTCTAGACTCATCCTCAGCTTCCTTGCCCTTCTCTGGACACACTCCAGCACCTCAGTGTCCTTCTGGGAGTGAAGAGCCCAAAGCTGAGCCCAGGATTGGCGCTGTGTCCTCCCCAGTGCTGAGTCCAGGAGGACAATCCCTGCCCTAGCTCTGCTGCCACACTAGTGCTGCTCCAAGCTAGGATGCTGTTGGCCTTCTTGGCACTCTGCTGCCTCATCTTCAGCTGCTGTTGACCAACACTACCCTGGGCAGCTTTCCAGCCTCTCTGCCCCAAGCCTGGAGCATTGCTGGGGTTGTTGTGACCCAGCTGCAGGATGTGGCACTTTGGCATCCTGCCCTTAGCAAGACCTTGGCTGAGTCCCTGCTGGACACTTGTGAAGTCATTAACCTCTGTAATAAGAGCCACGAGCCAGCTTTACTTGGGAAAGGAGTGAAGACAACCAAAGTCTAACAGGCAAGTTCAAAGCTTCAGAAGCACTCTGTCTCCTCATGGAAAGGAGGTGTGAAAAGGGAGCTCCTCATTTCCTCCCATTAGGATCATCCAGGAGCTTGATGGTTGTTTACAACACTCCTACTCATCTACATAGCAGAGAGCAAAGAAATGATGTAAGCTCTGGTGGCAATCATTAGCTGTGACTGCAGGCAAAAGGGCTGCTCTCAGGGTGACAAATCAATGAGGGGGGGGGGTTGTGACCTTCTGATAGCTCTCTGGGGTCATCTTAGCCTCCACAAACAGTCACAAGCTCTTAAAGAAATATTTCTCATTCCCTCACTTTTCTTCTTCCTCTGTGTGTAGGTGATGCTGTTTGCTTGCACAAAGATGCAGATGGCTACTCCCAATGCCATTATCTTCACAGCCTGTTTACAATGCAGAGTTTAAAACCCAAAAGAATAATAAAAATCAATTGTACTTTTGAGTTTTATTTCGTTTTATTCACTGAATAAATGGGATTTGCCTTTGGACTCACTGAAAAAATTAATGACTGTATCTGTGGATCACTCATTTTCCTTTAAGCTAAGATTGGCCCTTCCTCAAAATCAGATTATTCTATTGTCTACAACTTCAGAAGAATTCATTAATTGTGCTTAGACTTAAAGGTCAACTGTGGCAATATCAATTTAACCCAAAAAGTTTATTTAGGTAGCTAGAAACCTATGAGCATCCATCCTGGCTGAAAATAAGTGATCATATCCTATTTGGAAACAGTTAATGCTCCAAAGGGAGACAGGAAAGTCCTGCAGCAGCCTCATAGAAGTTATCTGCCTCACACCCTAAGTCTCTTCCCTAATTAGTAACAGAATCCAAGCTGCTTTTATCCCAAAGTTTCCCACTCATTCCATCACATGCTCACAGCTAATTAGCTGGCCCTGGCCTGGGCTGCTCTGCTCTGCTCACACACATTGGTTCCTTCCTTAATTTTGCTGAGTTCTTGATCTTTGTCCCTGCTAGTGGCAATAGATCCACAGCATAGCTCAGGCTGGAAACTACTAACTCTCTTTAATTTTAACCTTAATGAATGTTCTCTGAAGGCCTCTGCCTTCCCAAAGGGAAGGGAAAGGGAATGAGGGAAAGAGGCTAAAGGATTGGAAAAGAAAACGAAACCAGCTTGAATGGAAATAATAACAATAAAAGGAAATATAGATAGATCCAAAGCCAATCTCCAGCCCAAGGCCTGATGGCAGTGCCAGCACTGTCACCACTGATGCTGTGGCAGCACTGGGCAAGTCCCAGCCTGGGCTCAGTGGCAGCTGGGAACTGGAGTCAGGAACACATGGAGCAGGATTGAGGCAGAAAGGACAGAGTCCTCCTGGAAGAGACTTGAGCCTGGGGATCCCTCAGCTTGATCCTGCCTAGGACATCCCTGGATGCAATCCCTTGGTGGTCAGTTGAGGGTCACCTGTGCTGTGCCCTCCTCCCCACAGCTGCCACCTGTCCCTTGCTGCAGCCCAAGGTGTGCCCAAGAGTTAGCAGTGCCCTTGGTGTGCAGAGGAGCAAGGGGAAGGCAGAGCCTTTGTGCAGCCCAAGCCTGGGCAGCAACTCTCCCCAGGCACTGTTCTCCCTGCTAGCAGCACAGACTCGGAGAGAAGATGCTGGCAGCTTCAGGCAGGGCCTGGCTGAGCAGAGCTGAGCTGAGCAGGGACATCCCTGAGCACAGTTAGTTCTAGCTCAGCCCAGGACAGTAATTCACTGCCACAGGGAAGCCTCACACTGCTGTGATATTCTGTCCTACCAACAGGAACATACAAAAGCAAGAGAACAGAAGCAGGAAGAAAAATAAAACCACCAGAGCATTTTCCTGTGCTCTATATGCATGCAGATAACCAGAACTGATGTGGAACTTGCAAGGCTGAAGATCACTCCTACCCTTCCTCACACATTGAGAGGTCCTATAAACACTTCCCTTACTGCCACAGAATCAGAATTATTCAGGTTGGCAGAGACCTCTAAGCTCATCCAGTCCAAGCATCCCTAGCACTCCCATGCCACTAACCCATGGCCCTAAGGAGAGCATCCTAGATGTTTCTTACCCCCCTCCAGGGATGATGACTCCATAGCCACAACATGCAAGTTGTCCAGGGGAGGGGTAGAAAAATATGGCAGATAAACCTTTTGGATCCTTTCAGATGGGAATAAAGATGGGTGAATAAATGCATTATTATTATATTATGGAAAACCACATAGATAAAGAATTTCCCTTGCAAAAAAAGTGACATTTGGGTCAACATTTAAACTCCAAGAATATTATACAGTTTGTATACACCTGAGCCAAAACTGGAAGACTGAATATGCTGAAAATACAAGTAAATGTCTTCCTCTTTTCATTCATCCATTCCTGAAGAGGAATCAACATATTTCACAAGGTTTGTCTTTGTGTATTATTGAGCTAGCTATTATCAATCTCCTAATGAAATGGGATGCAAATGAAGGAGCTGTGCCTTTGTTCATCATCTCACAGGCATGTTTTATCACTGGAGTTATTGCTATCATTAATGAAAGGATTTTACCTTTCTGATGTCTAAATGTTTATATACACACAGCTGAAAAAAAGGGGGGGGGGAAAGGGGCTTTTTTTGATGATAAATTTTAGGCAGAGCCTGCAGGAAGGAACTCCTCAAGAGAGAGTTTACAAGGGTCCCAGTAGGCACCTAACCAGGATATGTTACAAGGGTACCAGTAGGAACCTAACCAGAATACATAAGCAAAAAAAAAATAGAGGCAAAATATATATATAAACAATGAAAAAAGTCTCTCCAGACTCCTTTGCTTTAGACACTTCAATGTTCTCTGTTGCTCACATCATACACCAAACTAATTGTGTACATCTCCTTCCAGAATCCTCTCTCCTCCTGCTCTGTAAGGGGAAAGAGGTTCCTAAAGCAGTTTATATCATATATATGCTGGATATAATTAAGTATATATAATAAGATATAAATAAGTATATTTAATCTATTTCCTATAAGAGTTAAGAGCAAGAAGGAGCTGGAAGGAAGCAATCCTCTGCTCTCACTGAGACACACTGGCCATGTGTGGGGATGCAAAATGCCTTATCCCCACACTCCTCAACCCCAATTTGCTCCTAGAAACACTCTGCTCCCCTGCACCCTGAGGGTAAAAGGCTGCACAGTTGCAAAGCCAAGGAACAAAGATGACATTTTGTTGGGAAAGGACTGAATTATTTTCTCTCCATGATTCACAGAATCATTAAGGTTGGGAGAGACCTCTAAGCTCATCAAGTCCAAGCATCCCTACCATTACCATATCACTAACCCAGGACCCTAGATGGTTCTTAAACACCTAATCCTTGAGGCACATGAAGAGAAGAGAGTGAAAAGTATTATATATTGCAAAACAAAGCCAGAAATGCTTCCTCTCCCCAGCTGCAACTCTTACTCTGCCTTGGCTTGGGAGCTCTCAGAGGTTATTTGGTTTCCCCTCAGAACACATTGATTCCATTTCAAGTTGTCTTCTAAAACACTTCTGCAGCTCAAAGGCATTTGCTTCACTGATAGTCTCTTCCAAAACTATTATTTTAATTACACCATTAGTCAATCTTGTCCTGCATAAAAGGAACAAATCCTAAACAAGTCCAATTGCTCACATGAAGAGGAGAAGAGGGCTAAGGAGAGGCAAAAATACACACAGGAGCTAATTGGCCACAGCTCACTGGCTCCAGTGATTTGCCTACTATGGACTTGTGCTCTCTCTTCTGCCTCAGCTCCAGAATCAAGGGCAAGAGGGGGGAAAAAAGTCCAGAAAACAAATTTTTCCTTGGGATAAAAAATTATTACTCAATGTACAACACTGAAAGTCTTGTATTAATAAATAGGGAGAGATTAGACACAATATCCCACAGCTGTCAATGAAGAATTAACCATTTAAATAGCACATCTCTACTCAGTTCTTGGTGCATGTATCATTCACACAGAGGAATTAACCATTTAAATAGCACATCTCTACTCAGTTCTTGGTGCATGTATCATTCACACAGAGGTTTACCTGAAAACAGGGTTTATTAAGAGGTATTTGATTGTGCTTTAAATTGATAATACCTTTAAATAGATGCAAGTTTGGCACATCAATGACCTGAAATGCTTTTGCATTTATTCTGGGGCCACCCCCATGTCATTTGTTGTCATCTCACCAGGGTTGGAGAGGAGATGCTCTCAGGATTCTGCTGCTCTGTCCTCTAATTGGCCTTGTTTGTGCAAGGCAAGGGCTGCTCTGCTCTCCTCTTCCCTGCTGCATTTTGACCATGCACTAGTGGCTCTGGGTGCTGCTGTGGAGCTCAGGGATCAATCATGCTTCCTTCTCCCAGCAGCACACACCAAAGGGAGCTGACAGCCCCAATTAAGCCAGGCCAGGCCAGGCCCATGGTCCAGCAGGATGCTTCCAAGCCTCCAGTGCTGAGAGGAGATGGATTATATGTATTTGATGGATTCAAAGCATGAGGTTGCTGCAATTTAACCTTGCCCTGCTGCTCTGCCACACTCCCCTTTGCTCCTGCTCCATGCTATTCGTGGCTGCAAACCAACACACACAGGGAGGAAAAGGCCAAGAGCCCCAGCCAGGCACTAATTCTCATCTAGCACTAATCCTTCTTCTTGCATTCCCAGGAATTGACAGCAACACCTCTTTGTGGTTCTTTTTCTCCCCAGACTCTTCCCTGTTGAATTCATCCATACAAAATAAGCCAGAAGGAAAGCAAAATATCCCAGCCACCAAAACTCACACAGGGTCATGTCCCAAACTGACACCTAAAAGGATAGAGGCAGTTCCATCTGAACGTGAGGAGGAATGTTTTTCCTTGGAGGATGGTGGAGTCTCCATCTCTGGAGCTATTCCAAACCCAGCTGGACACATCCTGGGCAAGCTGCTCTAGCTTCTCCTGCTCTGGCAGGGAGGTTGGATTAGATGCTCTCCAGAGGTCCCTTCCAACCCCTGACATCCTCTGATTGTGTGAAAGCAAAGCTGGCAAGGGATGTGTGGAGCAGGACTCTGTGCCTTCTGCTCCTCCTGGATCAGCTCCTAAGGGATGCTGCTCAGCCAGAGTGTGGCAGGGAAGGAGCCACAGCAAAGTGAAGTGAACAGGAGGACTTCTGCTAAAAACACACTCAAAAACCCCTTTTTTGTTTAAAAAGGACTAATGGCTTTTGTTCAGGATGCTTTGCTATTGAAAACTGTAGTTCCTTAGGACAGCTAATGTTGATTCCAATGGATTGGAGCTCAGCTCTTCCAAAGGACAATGTGTTATACACATACCATTTAACTCAAGCTTTTAACTTGTTTTCTCTCTTGACAGTGCTAGGAGAGATTGTGTGTGTGGGGGGGTAAGCCTTTAAAATTTGATCCACTTACCACTTCTATAAAAAACAACCCCCAAATTCTCAATTCCTGCTGCCTGCTTACCTGCCTCAGCTATTCACCCAAGAAACTGCTGGGGCTAAGCTGGATTTAAAGGATATTTCTTCTAGGCTCTAGAAGAAGCTGGATCCCTCAGTTTTAACCACAAGACCTGTAACTCACAGAAGAGACCTTCCCTCCACAGCCACTAAAAGTTGTATATTCCCTTTCCAAACAGCTGTAGGTTTAGGACTAAACCCTTTAACAGTTTAAAGTTAGCCTTGTCAGGTATTGAAGACAGGAAAAAAGAAGTTAAGAGCAAAGAGGGCACACGGCCAGGAGATGAGGGCATCCAGGTAAGACCAAAAGTGCTTTGCCCTGATTCCCAGGCAGGCCTGAGTGTTGGGAGCTGTACAACAGACTTCTTACCACAGCATCTTTGCATAAGACAAGGAAATGACAGGCTTGGAAGTGCTTTATATCTCTTCCAACATCAGCCATCAGGGAATGGGTTGGAAAAGACCTTTCAAGCTCATCTAGTCCAACTCCCTGCAGCCAGCAGGGACATGTGCAACTGGAGCAGGATGCTCCCAGCCCCAAGCAAGCTGAGCTGGGATGCTTTGCATTGGTGTTCATCGTGCTGCAAGAGGGTGAAACTGAAGAAAGCAATGGATCTCTAGCAGGAAGGGTCACTAGATACAAGAAAGAGTTAAATACCTCTAAGGGGAAGCAGCAAGGTGGCAATAAATACACTCTAGACAGAAAGCTGACTCCTGTACACAACACGAGCCTGAGTCTCTCCTCCAGCCAGAAGTAATTCAAATGATGTGCCTGACACCAGACAGAGCTCTGGGCCCTGAAGGAGTTTCTCAGTGCTGTGAACATTGCACACACACACAACATGTAAGCATGTTGAACTCTTAGCCCAGCTCAGCAGTGAGGGACCAAGCACATCCTCCCCTGCTACAAGGTGAACTGCTCCACTTGTATCTTTGGAGGCCAGAACAGGGCAGCAGCTGTTGAAACACTCTCAGGTGATCAAAAGTTTCCCCTACTCACAGATTATTTTCCCAGCCTAACTCATTAATAAACTTGAAACTGCATTTCAGACCTTGGAAGAAAACCTCTGTTGACAGCTAGGAAGTTTGCAATCGTTAGCAAGACCTAGTTTCCAGGTAGAAAACAAGGGCAGAGCACATCTAGGTTCCCTTTGAAAAGGAGATATTATTAGGATTCAAACCAGCAAATGAGATGGAAGTAAAGCAAACCTCATTTCCATCCTTCAGTTCAAAAGAGCTATTGCTTTGATAGCACTGGGGTGTATTTACAGTACACCCAGGGCCCCCCTGGGAGGAAAGGTTTATTGAAATTCTACTTCTCTTTGTTTTCCTGCATAAAATCTCCTGCATTTCTTCCCCCAGTCAGATATGAAAGGAGGATTCTGCCCCTTCTGCCTCAATCCTGCTCCATGTGTTCCTGAATCCAGTTCCCAGCTGCCACTGAGCCCAGGCTGGGACTTGCCCAGTGCTGCCACAGCATCAGTGGTGACAGTGCTGGCATTGCCATCAGGCCTTGGGCTGGAGATTGGGGTTGGATCTGTCTATTTCCAGAGGGAAGCTCCTGGGTCCCAGTTTGTGCCTTGGCCTTGCCCTGGGCACCACTGAGCAGAGTGTGATCCCAACCTCTTGGTTTACAGCTTCCAAACTGGATTTGGCCTCCTGTGTAGCATCCCCTCAGAGACTTGAGAGCCTGCTGAAGGAAGCAAGCAGAGAGTTTCCTTCTAGAAAGGTGGCAAGGCAAGCACCTTGGCAGCAGCAGGAAAGCTCCAGCAGCAGCTCTGTCTGTTGACTCATGAGCAGTGCAAAGTCACTAACCTTTTGCTAGCTGTTTCCTATGTGTTACGTGAAGCTCCTGCCACCTCCTTATCCCTGGGATGCTGTGGGCTTTAATGGATGGTGTTCTAAAGCACCACATGGATCTTATTGCTAGCTGGAATTGGTCCAGTGCATACATTTGGTATTTGGAATCAACCACGAGCCCCTGGTATCTATCCAGCTTACCAATATTGAAAGGAAACTTAATATTACAGAAAAAGTAGCAGGAAGGAACAGGTTTTGGGAGCCTGCCCCAGACTCTCCTTGATTTGTTGAGGTCTCCTGTGTCTTGCCATAGATTTGCAATCCCTTCTCCCTTGCACTGCTTGCATCCATCTCGAGAGTGATGGGGAGCATATGGCTTTATTTTTAAACACTGGCACAAGTTGCAGCTGAGCAGCTCTTGGGTTATAAATCAGAGAGTCTAGCCAGTTTGGGAAGAGTGATGGCAGCAGCAAGCCAAGGACTTCTTCTAGAGGAGTGGAGAGGGCATGGCAGCCATGGAGCTAGCTGCATCCTGCTGAAGGAACAGGCCCAACAACATGCCTCAGTGCCAAAGCAGCATTCCAGGAGATTTCAAGGGTATTTAGAGGCCAGCAAACATGCAAGATCTTTGATTGTAAGGCAGAAACACAAAGGCTGTAGCTCCATTCAGACCAGACTATGACTTTGGACAGACAGAGCTAGATTTGGGTTAATGTTTGACCTTCCAGACCCAAACTGCAGCACTGGGAAGCTTCACTTATCTTAACCAAAGTCCATAAAGAAGAACAAAAGGATGCATCAGAAAGGATGTTCTAAGCAAGCCTCCTAAACCACCACAGAACCTTCACTTCTCAATGCTAACAAAACCTTCACTGCTTTAACAAGTTTTGCACAGGAAAAGTGAAACCAAAGCTGCCATTAAGGGATTAGCTTTCCAGGCAACTGGCAAGATCTGCCATCCCAAAAGCTGACAGTCACAGGGCATGGAACCTTCTTCCCTTGCCTTGGCTTCCAGAAACTCTCTTTCCCTTTTGCAGAAGGCTTTTCCCCCTCAATGACAGAGACTCTGCTTTGCACTAGATCCTGCAGTATGGATGAATTTGGCTTCCTTTTCTCCTGTAAGCTCCATTCAGTCATCCTGCCTCTTTGGTAAAGGTTTGTGGGCATCCCTCTTGAACTAAAGCATCCTGTGGTCCTTCTGTTCCTGAGGCTTTGAAGGGCAGGATATGTTGGGCTGGGGAATTCTTATTTAGTTGGACTTGAGTATTCCCACTGGAAGATGACACACCTGCCTCCATCCTGCAACTTGATGGATAACAAAAAGCATTAAGATTGGAGTCAAAAGCAGACCAGAGGCTCCAGCAGAAGACATTCTATCTTGAGGTTGAGAGGAGGACTTGACCCTTAGGTTCCACCAGAGGAGGACACAAGTGTCCTTCTGAGCCCTGTGGAGCATTCTAGCATTGTTCTCTGGTAATGGATGACTGGAAAACACTCCTTCAAAGCCTAAACTCAGCTGACAGTCACCAAAAGGATCTTCCAGCTCAGGAGAAGGCAGGTAGGATGATGCCTCACGTGCTGCCTCTTTGCCTCCAGGCAGTGGAAGTTCCCCCAGGGAACAAGCATCATCCCCAGAGACAAGCCAAGGGTGTCATTCTGGGTTACAGACTCAAAATGGATTGTCTTCATCTAAAAAAAAAATAAATAGAACAAACTGGAAACCAAACGTGGAGCTCTGCTGAGCCTTGAGTTGTTTTTCCTTGTCTTCCCTGCCTTTCCTTACTCTTATTCCACAAGTTAGAGATGTGTGATTGATGTCCTGCAAATGGGCCCTGGCTGAGCATTACTAATTGATCATCTTTAACATTTATCTTCAGCTGAATAACCCTACTGAGGTCACCATCTCATGGATGAAAGAGAAGGGGAAATTTTCATCCCTTTCCATAAATTCCCAAGCCCAGCATTCCGTGTTAACCCTTGTATATCCACAGGCTTTTCAAATGCTGCTAGCATTTCCTTTCCACTAATGAGGTCATGTTGCATCAGCTACAGTTCTGCAGCACTGCTAGAGGTTTCTCTCCTGTCAAAGATCACTTCAATCCCTGCCTGGGAGAGGATTCCCTCTCCAAGATGCTCTTGCCTCTCTCTCCCTGCTCCAGAGGTGCAGCTGAGTGTTCAGGTAGGACAGGTCAAGGCACAGACTGTGCAGCAATAGATGTTGATTTAAGTCACAGAATCACTGTTTGGGTTGGAAAGGAACCTTCCAAGCTCATCTAGCCCAATCCCCTGCAGTCAGCAGGGACATCTGCAGCCAGAGCAGGATGCTCACAGCCCAACCAAGCTGAGCTGGGATGGTTCCAGGGATGAATGGGACATCTCCCACCTCTCTGGGCAAGCTGGGCCAGGCTCTCAGCACCCTCAGTGCAAAACATTTCTTTCTATTTAGTCGAAATCTCTCCTCTTTTTGTTTCAACCCATCACCCTTTGTCCTGTCCCAACAGGACCTGTTAAGAGTCTCTCCCCATCTTTTTGATAGCTCCCTTAAGCACTGCAAGGCTGCAGTCAGGTCTCCCTGGAGCCTTCTCTTCTCCAGGCTGAACAATCCCAACTTCCAGCCCCAGAGCGTTGTGCAGAGCAAGCCAAACTCCAAAGGGTTGGCCTTCCTCCTGCCTTCACTCCCAATGCTTTCCTGACCTTTACTTTGGGGATCAAAAGGTATTGCAGCTGAGCTGCTGTGGTTGGGGTTTTGTTTGATTGGGGTTTCATGTTTGGGGTTTTTTTTTGCTTGGTTTGGGGGGTTTACTCTGTGAAAAGCCCCTGGATAAATCCCTTGTGTAGGCTTCCACTGACCTTACTATTCCTTCCTCCCTCTGGAAATGATTGCACACACTCCTGCATGCACACGCATCCCTACCAGCTAGTTAAAATCCAACTGAAATCCAGGAAGAAGGCACTTTTCCTCTTTAGCCATTGAGAGCCAGGCCCATTTTTCTTCCCAATTATAGCAACTGCACAAAGGAGCAAGAAGTCTCAGCAGATTTGTCACAAGCCCTCCCAGGCCCTGCCACCCAGTTTCAAAGAGCACCACTGGTTCCCTTCAAAGCAGCAGAGTCTGCAGCTGCCTGATGAAAGGCCACAACCCAGAACAAGGTAATCATTAGGCAGACATTAGTATTATTTTGCTAATTAGTCAAAAAAATCATTGGCTTTCCTGTGGCTCCTTCCTGCTGAGCAATCATTTGATCTCCCTTGTGTTGACAAACACACCAGTCACCAATTGCACCTCATTTATCAGTCGACAAGGACAATGTTTGCTGCTGCCTGGCTGAGGAAAGGAGAGCTAAAAGAGGCAAGAAGGTTCAGGAGAGGACTCATCCTTTCTTTTTGCTTCAGCTTCATCAAGTGACAGTGCCCAAACAAAGCAGCAGGCAGCTCCAAGAGTGAATGCAGAGATCCTGCCTCAGCTAAAATAGACTGCAAATAGTCCTGCTGCAACTGCAAGCTTGAGAAACCCACAGTCCCCCCCAAAAAAACACACACCAGAACCTCACAGTCCCCAAAAACACACACCAGAACCTCACAGTCCCCAAAAAACAACCCCACAGTCCCCAAAAAGCAACCCCACAGTCCCCCAAAAACACACACCAGAACCCCACAGTCCCCAAAAAACAACC
>VWZO01013354.1:285017-360905 GCA_013396975.1 Bucco capensis | reverse complement strand
TTGCGAAGCCTAGCCACGACGACGATGACAAGAGAAGGAGGTCTTGATGAACCTAGTGCCATGTGGTGAATCCAGCACTTCTGCTATGAAGAAAGTGAACTCTTTTTCAGGCAGAACCGGCATAGCAAGATCTTCTGGATCAAAAGAAAAAAAAAGGCTTCCTAGTAATTCATTGGGCAGTGAATCAGAGATTGAAAGGGTTATCATCAGCATTTTTTTTATTTTAATATATCAGGATAGCTGTAGGCTTTGCCTTAAGCTTTGACTGACCTTTCTTCACAAAATGAATCTACAGAGATCAACAAAACAGTTCAATAAACCTTTTCCTTAGTAATCATAAAAAACCCTCTACCATTTATTCTGCTCCCAGATATACTTTTTTAAAGCCTGATATGTCTCTTCTGGGGAAAGAAAGAGGAAAAATCAGACACAGAGAAAAGAAAGAAAAAGAAAATCAAAATCTCAAAAAACTAATAGCCTAACTCTCATTTTTGTTTTAAAAGATATCCTTTTGCAGTGAAATAAAATAAACTATTTTTCCTCAAATGCATCTTTGTTACTGGAGTTGCATATAATCTAGACAGTAGAATTTACCAAAATGAGTTCTAAGAAATACAATGAGAAAGTGGAAAGATAGTATCAGTGGTGAAGAACAGCTTTGGCTTTGCATTGCTCACTTCAATGAAATGAAATACAGGTGGTGATAGATGCAAATTAAAGTTTGGTTTTGTCCTAAACTGAAAGACATCAATAGCATTTCAACTCCAGAAGACAACAAGTACATAGTAACTTAGGGCCATGCTCTGACTTGAGACACATACTGTGAGAACACAGTGGAAGCACAGAGGAGTTAGGGAGTGCTAAAAGAACACTATCATTTTTAAAAGTTAGGCATATTATGCTAGTAAGGCCTCACCTGGGTTTTAAATTATTTTATTACACCTAAATTAAATAATCATTTCAGCCACTAATTAACTAGCTACTTATTCTATCTGCCCATGTTTTAAAGACCTCAGTCTATTTAATGATCTTCACAATAAAGCACTCAGGTTTTTGTATTTAAATAAATTATGTCAGTGAGGACACTTTGACTATGCATTGCTTGTTACTGTCTCATTCCTGTTCCTCAGAGGCTGCATGGCTGAGAGCAGGCTGGAGGAAAAGGTAAGCCATAGAGAAAAGCTCACACAAAAGCCCAGATGCTCATCATCTAAAGATTTTAACTTCATAGGAAAAATGAAAATAAAAAATTTTCAGCTGCAAGACTGGCAAAAAGAAATCCATCTCTTCCATCCTTACTCAGTCTATTCCTACAGCCTGGATTCTAGAAACTCTGTATTAGCTTGAAATAGGCACGCTTCCTACAGAGTGAGAGGAAATCATCACACAGAAGACTCTGTGTAGACAAAACAAAATTCCCTCAAATTTTGACCCAGAACTTTAAATTGCACTCTTCCCAATAACAAGCTGGAAGAAGCTTGACATCAGATCTGCATATTAGAGCCCAGTTTCTTAAGAGAAGAACACACAGAAAACAACTCAAAAAACCTGCAAGCTAAAGCTTTTCCTTGGCCTTTGGAAAAGTTTTTCCTAGAGAGAGCTTCCAAAAGCAGCATATCTATTGATATCACAAAGTTAATGAAAAGAAAAATGTGTAATTATTATTATTCCTATAATAGTAACAAGAAGATTAATTCAATCTGTTAACTTCTTTTTATTAGTAGAAAGCCCACATATAATGTGGCTTACCAAACCTATGCCAGTTTTACAGCATTTCAGAACAGCACTAAAAGAAGGAATCTGTCACTCAGCATCAGTACAACAGTACACAACCCATCTTTGCAAGTAGTCACCATAAATTAACATAAACTTTCTGTGATATTAGTAGACAGAGATACTTATGGTATTGGAGGATCTTTTAATATTGGATTTACACTGTGTAACTAGCATTTCTGATCTATAAATCCTTTTTCTATTTGATCCCCTACAGAGAAGCCTGTATCCCCTATGTACTTTTATTTATCAAAGCAAGGTCAAAATGTCTAAAATGGTTAATTACAAAATAACATGGCCACAGGGTTTTCAGGTGTTTCTTTTAACTTAGGTAAAGGCTTCCATTAAGATAGATATCCCAATCTTATTGGAACAGCCTGTCCTTTCATGTCACACTTGGCTAATGTCACAAGTATGAATGAAATGTCTCTATTTCAGGAATGACTTCAAGAACTCAGTCAAAGATAAAAAGGTCAGATAGCTAAACAATGTATGGGTTTATCTTCATTTTGTCTTTGAAGTTTTAATTCAACAGCAGAAATATGTCAAATAGGAGTACAAGTTTTTTTCCTATTTTTCCTAGCTTGACTTTTCTATATATCAACATTTAAGAAAAACAAAGTAAACAGGGAGACAAAAAGAGGTTGCTTGAAATTTCTTCAAAGTGTAGTTTTTATCCACAGCTCTTTGTGTAATGATTTTTCTTTTTGATTTTTGGGCAGGAGGTATTGAAAGGATTTGATGAACATTAATCCATTTAAATGCGACCCCAGCGAGATAGGGAAAGACTGTCCCCACTCAGCAGATGAAGACTACTGAAAAAGAGGCCAAATATTTTGCCCAAGGATATGAAAGTCAGCAGCAGCAGTAGGTGGTACTGAAAGTCTGGGGGTATTTAAACAGCATGATGTAAGATAAACATAAAAGAGAAAAAAAAAAGTGGTGATAGGCAAATTTCCAGGAAAAACATTTTTGTCAGATTAATAACTCCAGGATAAACACAGAAACCATATTAGTTGGAAAACTTCACCAAAACTGAATAAAATGCAGCTAATATAATTTTTCTGATAATATATGGTGCAATTTATTTTCTAAGAAATAATTTCTAACACATGTTAAATGTTCTCTCATGTTTTAAAGTGCCTGTCCATCATCTATTATAGAATTAATTCAAGATTTATTCAATGCTAAAATATGCAGAAAGTCCTTAAAAAAAAGAAAGCATGGGAATTCTTTAGAAATAAGTTTATCTTTGTACCAGTATTATCATTACTTTTAAATTGACAATCTTGAATGACTCCTAGATATGACAAGCTGCAATTCTATACAAATCAACCCAAATCATAAGAGTTTTTGGTTCATTTCTTATGTTCTTTCTGCATTTGAAAATAGTGGGACAGTACTTCCCCATTATCCTTTTTAGTTTTGAATTATAGTAGCCCATTTTGTTTCAGCCAGATGGAGATGTAGTGACTTGCTGTGACACAAACACAAAGCAGAAGCACTTTTACCTTAAGAAGAAAGATTCAGTTCTCAGTTCCCATGCTTTCCCTCAAATGTCTGTTCTGAACATATGAGAACTGAAGCAGTAAAAAGCTACAATAAACATCTAGTTACGTATTCCAGTTGACAAGAAGAATCTTCATCAAGAAGATCTGAAGGGCAAAGAGCAACAAAACATTTCTGGAAGTTTCTGACCTTTACATATCTGCATTGTTTATGCTTAGCAGGTACTACTTAAGAAATGCTACACATAGGAAGCTTTTGGGATAAAGTTGGTAGGTCTAATGATTAGACTTGATCTTCAAGCTGAACAGTTTATGGGAGTAATGGCCGACATGTTCCCAAGTAATTGCTAATGGTGTAGATTATTGCAGGCAGAAAAAGTTACTGCCTTGTTATATCTTGCTCATTGAATGGTCAAGATTTAAGTGACTGGCGGTTTAACATCTCTCCCATATCCTTCAGAGACTGTGAAGGAAAAGAATGTTTCAGTTTATAATGTGGGAGGCTGAGGCAGAGCTGTCAAGATGTTTCATTTCAGCTAATCCTTCCTAGGAAGGGCACCGTTGTGTGAGCTCCATGCAGTTTGCCAGATAAACAAGTGACAACAGCCCAGCAGACTCATTGCTAGAAAGTGAAATGGCAGTTTCAAGGATCCAGATGCAGGTCGGTTGGTTGGTTTGTTTACACTCAATGAGCACAAGATGCTGAGGATGCCTCAGCAGACACAGAATACAACAGCTGCCAGGGTGTAACCTCTTACCTTAGTCACTAGCAAGCTGCAGACAATTTCATAGAAGAGCCGTTTATAAATATCAATTTTTGTATAATGAGTGCAGGTCACTTGATGATGAAGAGGCCCATGCCATTTGTTTCAACTGCAGTTGACAACACACTGCTTAATTGACTAGAGCTAATCCAGCATGATGTACTTGCACACGAATACATGGAAGAAGCAGCTTCCTGAATGTTTAAATGGATAATGTCAAGGCAGTCACAAATACTATATTTCATTAGCATGATTAATGCAGTTTCCTGTCTGGAATTACAGAAAAACCCCCCTCTTCTTGCTGCATACAATACTTTCTGTAGCCTATTAGTACTTATTTAGCATCTCCTGTCTGCCCTCATTCTTAGAAATGCTGCTCATTTATTAGCAAAAGGTCTGTGTAGCTGAGATAGTCAGTAAGGTAGACCAGCACAGAACTGCTCTCATATATTATGGAACTTATTAGCTATGTACATTTCTTTCCCCAGGTTTCAAATGAGCTGGACCAATTTGTTACACAACTCACAGGTGGGAGGGGAAGGTACATACAAGTGTATCGCCAAATATATGTAGTTCAGTTACAACAACTGGGACAGTACAATTACAAAAACACGGGAGATAACTAATTGCTTTGGAAACATGCCTTCAGACATGAGCTGATCTCCCAGTGTAAGAGTGAAGCATCAGCAGACAGTCAATAAAATACATAAGCATCTTAGGTGCAACTCCATACTTCCCACTTAGGATTGGGTGTATTTATTTGAAGGGAACAGAATCTAAAACCCTCAGACTACTTCATGCTGAGAAGAGAAAGAAAAAAACTTGTCAGTATCGTCTTGCTAACTTCAACTTGCTCTGAAGAGCAGTCTGTAGCATAACTGTTGAAAGACCTCTCTGTGGACATAGCTGCAGAGTAGTTTGTTGCTTTTGTCTCTGCAGTTTGTCTCTGGCAGGAATGTTTTAACAGGAATCAAGAAAATGACTTTTTTAGACCCTTTTATTTACATGCTTGCATCACTAAAGGAGAGAGTTTATGTTCTGCAAGCTTTTTTCACAATATTTGCTTTCATTGGCTACTTTTCCTAGGGAAAATATTTAACCCTTCTACTTCTTGAACACTTTCTCATTGTTTGGTTCATTATGCTGCAGTTTTTGTTTGTGAAGTTTAAGTGGGAGTGATGTAGTTCAACATGGGAAGCATACTGTGCTCACGGGTGACATTCTTTTTTATGGCTTCATATCCAGTTATTGCTCTTTTCTGCAAATGACTTGTACTTACTTGTACTTTTGACTTGTACTGTTTGTATTGTCTCCTGGTTTCATCTCCATAACGTTTCTGTTGGCTTTTTCAAATACATTCTTTCATTATGCAGAAGAACTTGCTATGAGCCACCTTTTCCTACTCTTGTTCTCAGTGAGTAGCATCTATTCCCAACAAGTCTCCCACTGTCCCAGGCATTGTCTCTACTGTCCTGCACTAATGTCATTGATAGCACCCTCCAGGCCAAATTCCTTGACCTCCTGCACTGTCAGAAGGTCTTTGTAGGACTTTCCAAAGGGGTCATAGACTACTAAACAATCTGCTGCATCTGAGCATGTCATCATAATCCTACAAGGCAGTCCAACATGGTTTGCATCTTCTTGCCATACAAGAGAGTCTCCAGGCATCAAAAGTCAGAGGTGGTCACAGAAATGGGAAAGCAGCTTAGAAAAGGTCCTCATCAGCCACTGAATGGATGCGGCAGATACCCATACTTCTATCCCCTGAGGGTACTTTCAGAGGGGGCAACATAACTTCTAGCACTTATTTACAGCTCACCTTACCCTATTCACACTGACAGGCAGACTAGAACTTCCACTGATCAGGGCTGTCCTCAAGGATGAAGAACTACTATGAAATGAAATTTTAGTGAAACTCAACTGGAACTTTTTGAAACTACTTAGAATAGGCTTGTACTTAGAAATCAGTGAATTCCTTAGGGAAGTAAATCAGAGCATTATCACCCCTTGTAGATCCATATTTAGCATTCATAGTTTCTACTGGGTGAACACAAAACAAAACTTGTGAAAAAACTGAACATCAATTGATCTGTAATGAAGCCTGAGTCAATGTAACTACCAAAGATTTCTTTCCAAATATTGTACTGTACTCTGCTGTCTCAATGCTGACAATTTCCAATGATAACAAACATAATTCCAACTAACAATAAGTCATAATTTATAACAAAAAATGTGCAAGTTACAGTAAGACAGAATTAAAATTATTTTTTCTCTGTTAATGGCTGCATCTTAATGGATTGGACTAAAACCCAGACACTAGAATTTATTCTATTTCTAATGCAAACTGCTAGGAGGCATAGGAGATACTTCTTGTATTCCCTACAAAAGAGAAATGGATGTAATTCTGGTATTTTATACTATACATCAATATTTTCATAAGACTGAGCCAACAGAAAAAAAAAACAACAAAAAGTGGTATGCTACAATGGCCTACTTGCATGTCCTGTCATACATGAAAGGCACTGCTCTGTTTTTGATGCACTGGGAAAGCAAAGAAGGGTTCAACATCTCTGTGATGCTACTTAGTGTGATTAGAATCTTAGTACTTCACTTGCCCTGCAGGGAAACTTAGACAAGAAATATATATACTATTGAATGAAATCTATTCTCTAGGGGCCAAACTTTTCTACTAGACAGATAATGGCACCGGGTGGAATAACCAGAGAATGCAATTTTGTGTCTGAGTGAAAATGAAAGTCGTGTTATTCTTTTGATGTAGACTAGAAATAAATAATTGCAAGGAGGTTTTACTATCACAGGCTCAATGTCATACTTGGCAATGTTTTTACTCTTGGCAGAAGTGAAGGCCAAGGTGAGGGGGTCTGAATATTACCAATGCTTGCATGAAGCTGGCAGGAAGGGCTTACTTTGCTTACTTAATGATGTGCACTTTGCAGTTAATGAGCCATTCCTCATTTTCGTCTATTTAATAGCAGAAAAAGAAGTTACTTTGAGAAGAGTATTTGTCATGAGGGGATGAGTGTTTGATGTTTACTATTATAAAAACATAGTATTGGATGTAAATGCATACATACATACATATGCAGTCTAAAATGTAATATTTTTTCTTTTTTACTGAGCATAGTATTAATAAGACATGGAACAGTATGTCCATATATTAAATATTCTTTGAAGTTACACAAAGGTAATTTTGTGACAAAATTAATGAACTTTGCCTTAAGTGTGCTAAAAAATGTATAAGTACTGTAAGGTACTACTGCTTTCTTCGTTATGGTAGCTAAGTTGCATTTATTGTGAAGAAAATAAAAATGTCCTTGTAATACTGAATTACAAGTCTCAGGTGACTGATTCTTAATGAAATATTCTAGAATTTCCATCACCTGACTTATCCCTCTGATAACACCTATTACTGCTTAGTCCACAAGCACAATTAAATATATAGCAAGCACATATGTCAGTTTATAATATACACATTTTTGTATATATACACCCTCTGATATATTATGTAACATTATATATGCATATTTTTCTCTAGAAGCCTACTGCTAACAGTTTTTTTTCAGGGTGTTGTGATTTCTTTCCACTACGAAAGAGAAGCCATTTAAAAAAATGAATATTGAAACTCATGGCAGAAGACACGCCAGTTTTCAAGAAGGAAAGGTTTTTAGACCAACAAACCACTGTAGTTCTTCTTTACAGGGCGTTTTCTCCTATTCTTATAAACAGAATGTTCCAAAATTGCTTTCACCTTTGCTGGAAAAGACCAGAATTGGTCTGGAGTATAAAAAGTTTGCTGGCCAACAACCAGCAATGCAAAGTAGTGCCCCAAAGGGAAAGAAATCAACCTGGCTCAGACCCAGAGGAATTTAGCCTCCTGTTCCCTAAGCAAATCAAAGGCTCTGCTCATTGCAGTTATTGTCTGAACACATAAAAACCACACACGGACGCACACAAGCATGCTTTGAAGTTCTGCTTGTTCCACATACAGTATTATTGTGAGAGGCTAAATCACTTTCCATTTTAAAGATAATAAATATGACCTGCTTACAGGGCTAAACATCTTAAAGATGCAAAGATTTGTACTCAGAATGAAGCCCCACTGACAGACACCCTTACATGTGCTTCTAATCTGGTATAAGTTTCTACGCAGTGTTTAATACAATCTAAATTTTGTATTTTATGCCTAAGGCAGAAGCTAAAAGATCTAGATAGGACAGCAAGATGCTGCAAACAGGTGTTAAATGAAACATAACTGTAACATACTGTACTATTAAATGTTCTGGTAAGTGTCTTAAAATATTTTTATTTTGGAATAGCTACAATTTAACAAAATGGAAACCAGACTGGCAACATGATTGTAGCCTGGGTACGAAACAAGACTGCAAGTGAAGAGACTAGTGGTAAATTCTTGGATGTGCCACCCAACTGCTACTGCGGCTGACCAGCTGATTATTCTCACCACAGGGCAATGAAGGAAGAGTCCTGGGGACAGGGAAACACTAAAGCATGGTAACTGCCAATGCTGCAGCAGGAGCAAAAAAAAAAGGAAATATTTCCTTAAAAGGCAGTTCCCATCATTCATGTTTTTGCATCCACATCCTGTACAGTTCCCAGCAGTGCTACAGCTGTGCCCCCTGCCCCTTTTTGTTTCCTTAACCATGGAAGGTTCAGTGCTGCTCCCTCCTCCCAAGGCCACAGCGAGTTTGCCCTTCTAAGAGTGTGTGAAAGCTGACAAGGTGTGTGACATCCAAGTAATTCCCATTTTGCACTATGCTAAATCTGAAGGAAGAATATAAAGCCCTTAAAAATGCAATGATTTAGTCTTCAATTTGTGGTAGTTCATAATTGTGTAACTGAATTGAGGCAAAAAGCAGATGGGTGCCCTTACTGGACCTCAAATTTAATACTATTACTTGAATTTCCTGGTTCATAGAGCACCCCATCTAACTGAATACACGATTTCTTGGAAAATTTTCCCGTATGGTAGGAGAAACCAGAGGAACCCAAAACTGCATTCAACACCATTACTTGTATAATTTGGGTGATTTTCTGTAAATTTTAATCCTCAAAAATGCTCAAGGCAGGAACTTGGTATATTGTTCCCAAATAATGCTTGCTAATTGTTTGCTCTATCTATAAACACATATTTGCATGTTATTTGTTACTATAATCATTATGATAGCAAGTCTTTTTTTCTTATAAGGGAGAAATGAGAACTTGTTCCCAGCTTTTCTCTACCTACTTATTTAAGCAGAAGATTAACAAAATCTCGTTCATATAGCAATTACCATATATTTAGCAGAAGGAATTTTACACAGCTCACAACTTTTGTCCAAAGATCAATCTTCACTTATTTTGGAAAGAATGCCAACCAGCCTTAGTAATTTAAGTCATCTTAATACTAGATAGACTTTTCCATTTTATTTGGCTCAGGGAGCACTGATGATGATCTTTATTACTGGAATAGTCTTTCAAAAAAATCCCTTTTTTTTTCTCTCAACTCTCCTGTACTCAGGTAGTATTTGATACTAAGTTTTAGGAGAATTACCAACTCCTAGAACAGATTTTGTAGGATTGAATTTATGCAGAATTCACAATGACAAATAAAACCCCAAACAAACAACTTTCTTGCCTCAGGTTATACATTTTACTTCAGCAAGGTGCAAAATTCAGCAAAACACAGCCAGCGTCTCTCAAAGAGTGGCTGACACTTTAGTATTTCTATGAATGATTATGCAAATAAACAAAAGCAAGTTGACATCTCAGCCATATCCAACATAAAACATTAAACAGCACAATCAGATCTTCTTCTGCTTAGATACACTAAAGTTTTAATCTCCTCTTATTTTCCAGTCTGCCTTACTCCATCAGTCAGCAGCATATTTGCCAGAAAACTTATTCTTCCAATAAACAGTCTGAAGCACTAATATCCTAGCAGGATTCCACCCTTTGAGGATGAACATGTGAGGTTTTGTTTACCAGATTTGGGGTAAGGGACACTTTTAAGAAAGTGCACGTGTAAATAAATTCAAATTTCACTTACTTAACGATCATATTTTGCTTCTCTCAAGAAGCTCTTCCTGCAAGGCTCCTGATGCCTTCCCTCAGCTGGCATATCAACAATATTCCCTTCAGTGAAAGGACACTGAAAAAAGAAAATAAAAAGTAGCATTACTTTCTTATTTCTTTGTCTGTGCAAAACTCTTTAGATAAATAAAATATTAAATGTTATTTTTATAAAGTCTACAACCTCAAAGCTTCAGGCAGGTAGTGGAGATCAAGTCAACATCATGTGCCTAATAAAGCATCTCAAGCCAGCTCAAGCTGCATTTAAACTGGATTTATTGCTCCCTAAATATAGTTTTACTAACTGCATTTTAAATTGCAATTGCCCACTGCCCTGCCTGCTGATGGTGAAAATCTTCATTCCATTATTCAGAACAGAATCATGTAAGCATTATTATTAACAAGGGAGAAGTTAGCTAATGACTAGCAGCTTAAAAAATAATGGAATTGTTAATATTTGAGGTGATCCTCCCTGCTTCTGTCTATCACAAGTACTAGAATCATTTAAATTAAATACTTTAGGTGACTAAAACACATTTCAGATGATAAAATGAACTACAGCTATTGGTTATTAAATGCATCTATAATTTCTAAAGTTAGGCTTAAGTCCACCTGCTCGCTGAAGGCTCAATTTTGCCCTAAATTACACCTGGATAATTCCACTGCTGTGATTCATATAATAGGAGGTGTATCAGGGGAATATTTCATCCTTGCAAAGATTTTGGAAAAAAGAAATTTAATTCCAATAACTCCAATAATTTTTAAAACATCAATTTGTATAAAAAATATTGTAGAAAGAAGTACTGTTGGTTTAATAAGACAGTTACATAAAGTAATGTGAAATGGATTCTGGTAAAAGATTCCTCTCAAAAAGATTTAGTTCAAAGGAGATTGAATCAAAATGGATCTACCAGAATCAAAGTATTAAAATTCTCTTTTTTCCCCCCAGAGGTAAAATACATCTGCACTTAGAGCATTGCATGCTAAAAATCTTAGATTAGTTATGAAGGGTTGCGGAATGTTCTGCACCTTGATATGCATGCGTTACGTGGATTCACTGCTCAACAGGCATTCCTGAGTTGACCCTACTATGGGATTACTCTGGAGTTTTAAGATACAAGATACAGCACTCCAACTTATTTTTTGCCAGTGCTGTTAGTCTTAGAGGCTTAATCAGGCATTCCCCACCCCCACTAAACAATGTTGTTAAGTGGTCACAAGACTCTCCATTACCACTGTGCTTGCTGTCAATATATATTAACTACAAAACTGATGGAAAATTGAAGTTGACCCAGAAATTCTCAGAACTTCTGATCTTTGTCAATTGAGTTGAGTGACAGTGTAAATAACTGCACCCTCCACAATTAAAAAAGATCATTTCAGACCAGCTGAAGTACAGCTTTTATTTTCTCATAGAAAGAACCCTACAGTTTTCTCTCTTCAACCAAAGCTTTTAGTTTTATCTACTACTATTTTTTAATGTAAACTACCCATATTGTTGAACAAGTGACTGCATTTTCTGAAATGTCTAGAGGCCTTTAGGGTTCTAGGCTGTTTTTCAAATGACAGAATTTTAGGAGCAGGTAAGTTTAGCTAATAAAAAACAGGATTTCACAACTCTCTTGTGAATTGAGAACATACAGATTCTATGAGTTACATTTATGGACCTCATGTTCATCTTTTATTCCAAATGACAAGTCTGAAAAGTTTGAACAAATGAAGATAATTATTGATTTATCACCTTATGAACCCTTAAAAAAGATGTCCATGTCGTTTTGGACTTGTTCAAGTAGTTTCAAAGTACATAATCCTGAGAGATGCTGAATACCCAAGGATTACATATTGAGCATTTTCTTTAGTTAATATCCTCAATACAACCCTTTTGTTTTCTTCTGGTTATTCCATTTCGGGGCGGGGGGAGGGGGGAGGCGAAGGACTTTTTTTTAACAGGCCTACACTGTCACACACTATATGTATCATATTTTTTTATGAGAAAAAACTTCTTCAAGTGGCTGCTTCTTTGACCTACAGTTACCTCATAAGTTTTCTGTTCCCAATTAAATTTCATGGAAATCATGGTACTGTAGCTAATCACTCAAAAAAAAAAAATACACACACATATATATGGAAAGCAGAGAGATGCTAGTTTGGTTTCAGCTATTGCATGGGCTGGGTTGTGTCATAGGTGCTTTGACTAATCCCATATATTTTTGGTGGCTTATTACTATGACTCTCCCAGTGTACCTTAGCTGCTTTTCTTCAAAATATAAGATATCCTGTAGCTCAATATCCATAACATACAAGCTCAGCCTTGACATGATGACAGCACTCCACAGAGCCCTACAGTCGACAGGAAGCTAAGAAGTGGTTTTCTTCTTCCTTCCCATGGGGAACTTTCCCATCTCGGCATGCAACCAACTGCTGACAAGACAGTTTATATGTACTGACACCAAGCACAGCTAGCTACCTAAAGGAAAATTAAATCTCACACTGAGAAAGGACATACTATCAGTTAAGCTTGCAATGAGCTGTAACTGTACGAAGTACTATCATTAAGAGCCAGTTTTTATTTCTTTATTGTTATTCAATACAAGAGTTTCCATCTCTAAGCAATGCATGGCCCTGAAGAAAAGATTAGGACTACACCACACAGTTAGTAATTTCCAGTTTTCTCGTGTAGAGTCATAAACTTCATAGCGAAGACATCCAAATGCTTGGGGACTTGCTCCTGGAGTCTAAAGTTATGGACTCACAGGAAAATGCTGTATCAGTAATTAGCCCATGATTAACAAAGTTCTGTATGACTTTTCTAAAAATAAAAGAGGGAATGGTAATTCAAAACTGCACAAAGGTGGTATGAAAGAACCAACAGAAAGATATGGAACTCCAAAATACTACCACTCTGAAATGAACACTCTTGCTCAGACCCAGAAGTTTTGTGATTGTAAAACAAAACCAAATAATCAGGAAAAACATAATCCAGTTTACTAATATACTTTAAAAAGACACAGTAGGGAATAATGGCTGATTCAACACAACTGCTTCTAAGTTGGTGGTCCTTAGCCCTGCTTGCTCATATAAAACAATGATGCTAAGAGAATGCGTAACAGATGCTAAACATGCACACATCTCACACGCTGCTTGAATTTGTTCATCACTGACTTCCTTTGGGATAAAAGAGATATTGTCAAAATGATAATGATGGTGTAAACATTTTGGCCACTTCAAGCATTTTCTGAATGCCAGAAAAATTCAGGATAATTTTTAGCAGTAGGCTTGCCAGAACATCAGCTGAAGCCTTCATTATAGCTATTCATATCCATACAATAAAGGCTGCATCAGCAGTTCCATTATAAATGCTCTTTCAGAGGATTCGATAATTTGGATGCAAAAAGTATTTTTGGCTGAAGCTTGGCATGTTAAGTTGTCTTAGATATAATTTTTAAAGTTACTTTTAGATTGTTCAGCTGTTTTCTGCATAAAGATGGAAGAAACAAAAATGTTTTAGCTGGTTTAAATTGTTCTGGTTTTGTAATGTACTTTTAGAAAACAGAGTGTAGTGGGACAGTCACTTTAGAAATACAGTTATAATGAAAAACCTGACAAATCCTTCAGGTTTAAATTAATCACAAATTAGTCAGGTTATCTCAGAGAGGGACATATTTCTCCCTGTCACAATTATAATCTCTAGAGGTCTGCATGGTAGTGAAAAAGATTCCAACTTCATGCATGATGCATTCAAGTTTGGATATGCTAAGCTTACAATGATTGTAGTTACCGTTAACAGAGGGGTGACTACTAGAAATGGGGGAAAAGAAAACTTTCACAAAGTGAACTTAAATGTGTATTAAAGCCTTGCAAGAATGAACATCTGTTTGAGGAGACAGCAAATGCTGTAAGTAAATTAACCTTTAAATTCTATGCTAGCAAGGATGTTAATACATTCAATTAGTACCACAGGGAAGGGGCTCGATTTGCACTTTTTGGATACATATAGAGCGCATCTACCTTTCCTTATTGTCCTCAGGAAAATGCTGCCTCCCACTTCTGTACAGGGTAAGAATTACAGCACATGATTCAACCTTTCTTTTCTAAGATGTATTAAATCACTTTCAATTACCAGAAAAAGGAAGCTACTTGACAGATGGCTTCAAAGCACTATCCTTCACGGTTCGTTACCACAGTCTTGTAAACAGGAATAGGCTTTTCTTACCTGCCTGTGAAGATGTGCCTGATTGTCTTATTTCTGGAAATTCTGACCATAAATACCATAGTGCTATTTTGTGATACAGACCTTCCACAAAGTGTTTCCTCTAGCAAATTAACTGAGGTGAGATGATTTTGAAGTTATATCTAGGTACAACGTTTTAACACTTTCTCACGTTTATAAAGGTAAATCTGCCTTTCCACAGTGCCTAATGTGCTCCAGATACTTTGTCACACAAAGAATAAATATAGCACAATTACGGATTTTCTTTCAGCCAAAGAACATTTCCATCCATGACCCGATGTTCTCACAATTCAGCCCTCAATTCCTCTGTACTAACAACAGCTACCCTGTGCCTTGGGGATGGCACACATTTTACCTAGAGCTTCATGTTGCAATCAGAATGGATACTAAAATATATTGTCTTTTCTTTCTATATTTATGTTAGCAGAATAAATATGCTTATAATAAAAAACAAAATTGGAAGTATCCACCATCAATGATACATCACTGCTCTGGCCAGTGTTTCCAATGTCTGTTTGCAATGGCTAAATGCCTTAAGTTTTTGAGATTTTTTTTCTTCACACAACTGTGAGAATAGTAAAACAAATTGGAAAATCAGATGATTGAATCTCAAATTTATAGTAGGCTTCTTGGATAAAGTGGATGAGTGTGGGGAAAGAGAAGAATCAGTTTGAAGTATTTGATTGACTTTCAGCTACCTGACTCAGGTAAATTTCTGTATAGGACAGACATTTTGTTCTGAATGCTATAAAAGTTACTATGAATGAAAACATTTTCTTCAGAAAAAGAAGATATTATTTTCATTATATAAAATATCTATAGGCCCAAATCCTTCATTCTTACACCTTATACTCCAGAAAATATCTTGCATTATGTAAAACTATACATAATGCCACTTTCCTAAGAAAGCTTTTTGCTTATGCAAGTGAAATAGCACTACTGTGGCTCCAGAATCCAACTGCCAATAACACAAGAGCAGTGCTAGGAAAAGCAGAGCTGAGTTGTGGGAGTCTTCTCCAATCCTAAGCATCCCAGTAACTGTGGAAACTAAAATAATGTATAAATAAAGAGCAAATCTCTCCTGCCATAAACACCCACCCTTTGCAGTGCTGTTAGAAAATTTGATCATCGCTGTTGAGGCTACTGCTTCAGACTTTGTTACCTTTCTTGTGACCTGCATTGTGATTTGTGTTTGGTTTTATTTTAATGGAGGGGTAGCAGAATAGATGGATGAAAATTAAATTGGTAGCTTGCCAAGAATTAGTATTTTTCATGTTCTTCTTCTTTTGGGGGAGCTATAAAACAGAGTGGTAGAGACATGACCACCAGACTCATTTTTACATGTGATCTACAGTGAATCTGAACACCTGTCTGCAGAAGTAGAAAGCCAGTTCTGAAACACCACCTAACCCTGATGTGATGTCAATGAAAGCATCACAAAACCATTCTGCTGAAATAGGGATCGTTTTTGCAAAAAGAGTAGTGCTTGTACCCACATGTACTGATGCTTGAAAGACAAAAGAAGAACAGAAACCACACAGCTGCTTTTATAGAAAAGTTCAATTTCTTTTAGGAACTATTCTAAAAGGAACATAAAGCAGGTGTATTTTCCGGTTGTTTTAAAAGGATCCTTCTCCCTTCAACCCTTCCATCTACCAGATAAATGCTTTTGGCTCTTTCACAGAGACACAGGATTGCATTCAATCACTCACTGCAGGGACTCTCTCATCCGTTTTCCTTCTGAGGGACTGGAAGGATGGTCAATGGATCTGCTGCTAATTTAGAAAGATTAACCACTCCTTAAAAGAAGCAGGTGCTAAATCACAGATAAAGCAGCAGCCTACACACTTCTGTTCTCAAGAAAGAGCTTTCCTGCTTGTGTTCATCTTCTGGCCCTTGTACTGTATGTAGCAAGGCCTATACTGAAAGAAATAATGGATTTTCTATAGAACTCTACTGACTAAAAGTAGGTCAGACATAGCAATAAGAATACTGAAGTTACCCACTTGGTATATTTCTCATTGATTTTGTGCTAAAGTCAATCATGTTAGTGGAAAATGTCTTAAAATCTGTGTATCACTTAAACCAAAAGCACCTTCAAATTGTAGCAGAAGTGACAGAGTGATCACCAGAGGAATTTCACTAAAAAAATCTCATTGCCAGATAGAAAAAAAGTTTTAAAACAATGACATATGTAAAAAAAAAAGGATGTGCAAAAAATAAAATGTATCTAACCTCAAACAGGTAACTGTGTAGAGACACAAAACCAAGTACTACACACAAACAGCACCAACACGTGGCATGCAGTGCTTATGGCTGCTTTTGAAATACTTTAAGACACGACTAAAAATACAAATTGTCTTAAAGAAAATACAGTTTATTCACCCTCCCACAAAGAGCAGACTAAAGCCTTCAGAGACTCTAGAAACACACAACAGAAATTGTTAGGAAATCACAAGTATGTTCATAGGAACACAACACCAGAGACTGTTGCATCACAAATGTAGTTCCCTGTTACTTGTCTGACAGAATATATTCAACCATGGCTGCTTTGTTTTTTCCAGTAATCACCGAGAGCTCAATTCAAGCATTTTAAGCAGGGGTAGTTATGCAACATTTGTGCCATCTAACTTTAAGGGGACTGATACTCGTTGTATATTCCCTTCCTAATTGGTTTCCTTCATACAGAAATATGACACTGATAAATGCACAGCCTTACTCCTATCATTTACCATTTGGTCCTCAGAGACCCAATTTAAGGCCAGATTCCCACTGCACTAGGTGCTGAACAACACGGCATAGAAAATCATCAATCCTTTTCATTTCCTTAAGTAGTAAATTCACTGCATTCAGGCTCTGAGTTAATTTGTAATATATTTATCCTGCCTTCGTTTTGTTAATGCAAATGTGAATTATAGCTTCTTGTATGTTTATAATCTTTAGCTTAATCCTGCTTGACTCTCAAAAAGCAAATCCAAGAATGTAGATACGGGATAAAAATTTCCTTAAAAACTCTGCACCTCCCATCCAAAAGAAAATTCTCCTCAAAGGCTTTTGAGCAGAACCCCTGCAGAGCAGAGCATGGCATATGTTATTATTATAAGTGGGCAAGTGACAGATGTTGAAGACATTTCTGAACAACACAATTGGGTCCATAGATAGATCCAACTGTATCTGATTAGGTAGACAGCTGCATTCATCTATTTGTACAACAGCCAGGAGGTCTCTAATTGTTTTGCAGATCACTTGGCAATTAATGATGCTGTTGCCCTTGGACAGATCACACACAGATCAATATTTTCTGGCAAAGTCAAAGCACTGAGTAGATGTAATAATACTGAAGTTACTCTATTTGCAGAGCTCACAAGCAATGGCTGAGGTGGGAAACTTCTTGGACAAGAGTTTATTTCTGTCACAAACAAATATTATTTCTACACAAAATTTTGCACCAAATCAGATGCAAGGTTGGAAAATGGAGAGGCTGCTGAACAGACTGAGTGAACAAAAGTAGGACTCTTAAAACTGGACTGGAATGATCTCACATGTATCAAAAGTAGAAGGGCTACAGAGGGTAAAAGAGCCTGGGTTAAATTTCTCCCTTATTACCCAGCACATGGGTATTATGGATATTGTTGTTGTGTAACAGCTTTGTTTTAAAAGATAATCTCCATGTCATAAGCATTAAAGTTCTTCATTGGAAATGCTGGCTTCTCTCGTCTTTACAAAGTAGGTCTGTACAAAACACTCTGGAACTAAAGTGACCAAACTAGTAGCATACAGCAAGATCATGAAAGTAAGGTATTTCACATTACCAGGGCTGATATTGTTTCTGTAGTTCTCTAATGAAATCTGGTTTAGGGCGCTGAGTAAGATTTGGTATCATCAAAGCCGTTGGTAAAGTTTCAGCTGTTTACACCAGAGTGGGGATTTTTATTCATTATTTCCTCAGTATGAAAAACAACTTCCAATTTCGTGGTTGGAACACATTTGAAAACCAAACCAAAATCAATTTTAATCCAATTAAAAAAATTGTAAAGTTAAATAATTTACAATTTTTACTGCTTGCATGACTCAAAATGGTTATTGTATCTAAAAAATCACTGTGAATGAGGACTCGCTTAGATTTCTATTACAACTTTAAATTATAGCTTTTGAGTGCCTCAGGATAATTTTAATTGAGAAAGAACTGTAGTTTGAAAATCAATTCTTTTCAGTAATTGTCTGTTTCAGTTCTTCACTAACTACGCATACAGCTATCTGTATAAAACAAATCATATTAGCCTAGTATCAACTACTTGGGAGCATGTTAGTAAACAACTCAGTATCTTACATACTCAGTATTACTAGTCTAACCACAAACTCTCCAGTTGTGTGATTCTGTTAGCATCATTAGGATCATGCCAACATATAATGTGGCTGTGAACACCTATCTGCGGGAAAGACTGTCCCTTCCATTAGGAAATCAATAAGAGATCAATGCAGAGATAGGAAAGCTTATTTTCAAGATAATCTGAGGATGTAGGGACAGCCTTAGGAACTCTGAAACCACTCAAATACTCCACATATGTATTTAACCTAGAAATATTCTAACAGAGAATTCATTAAAATATCAAAAAGTTTCATTTTCGTAAAACACTTTGCAGGAAGATACTGAGAAGTGCATCAAATAGCTTAAAAAATTTTCTAAATTAGCTGATCAACTTCCTTCTCTGGATGCTTTTTAATACCACCCCGGTAGAAGCTGTATCTGAAATCAGACCTGTTCTAGTGGAGTTCTCAATACAGAAGCAGATGAAAAAGAAATAATGGAAGGAACATTAAAAGGCTACGTAAGCCTTCTCTCTGCCTGAGGATATGGTCAGTGACAACTCTAAAATAACTGTCAAATCCATGCTTTATGAACTCCAGTAACAGAGGCACCCCTCACTCCTGCCTTTATCAGTTCTTACTTGCTCATGCATCTCCCTCTGCTTTCAGCAAACTTAAAATTTGCTGAGACTTTTCAGGATTTGTCTAAAAATCCTCCCAAACTTGGTCTGCTCTTTTCCTTGGGGTCATGATGTTCAGATCCATGATAGCACTTTTTAGAGGTTATCACTGCATCTTCATTCTTCAGCAGCCTATGACACGTAGAATTATGCACATAAATTTGCCATATCCTAAATTATACTTCTTTTTCTTACACATTCACTTTCTCTTATGCACATTAAACAACAAGAGAATACAGAATACAGATTAAGTTCCAGAAGGTGAAATCAGTTGAATTTTTTTCTGCAGTTCACACTTTTTTGATGTACACTTTCTGCTCTACAGCTTTTTTGGTAAAACATGATTTGGAAGGAATTAAATAGGTAGACAAGCTGTTAATGGAAGCTGTTTTATCAGTACACAAAACATGAAACAAGTTTCTGACTCAAATATATCCTTGAATATGACCAACATCCATTTCTAAAAATACTGACTTCTACGGACTTTCATGGATTTGGTTTTGATCTTTTCCATGGTGTAACACTCAGGGTATATGTTGCACTTCATACTGAGTCAGAATGCACACAATTCTGCTTTAGCTTGAAGAGAGTAAATATACTGCAAGAATGACACAGCATTTTAAAGAGTCCAGGTCACAAAATATTTTTTTTTTTAAACTAATATCTCTAAGAAAAAGTAACTGCTTGAGTCACCCAAGTTTACATAACCTTTTTCAGGCAATCTCTAAGGCTGCTGTAGAAGATCAACAAGTTGCCAAAGCACCAACTGAGTCAGGAGCTTTCAGTTCACAAGAAACCTGGTCAAATGCTTGAGTAAGTCACGGGACAGTTGGGAATCCAGTATGAGTGTCAGACAAGGACAAAATAATTTAGCTAGGATTGATGTCCATTTACTGAGAGTGGGAATGACAGCATTGCCATTTTCCTCTGTGGTAAGAGAAAGATTATGAGTGGGAAATTTGTATTGGACAGTAATATTAAAACTGATAGCAGCAACGCCATGCCCCCCCCAGGCCTATTCCAAATGTTGGAACGAATCCATGCAGCATCTGCAAAGGAAACTTGCAGTAACTCTCAAACACTCTGCAATATGTCTTAAGTGTTTGATCAAAAACATTACAGTCATTACAGTTTCCCATTTTGAGAATAAATTGAGAGAACTTGCAAGTACAGAAAATGAAAATTTTCCCTCATATAAAGCAAGTCTGAGGAATTCAGGAAACTTATTTTCTAACAGGGGGTTTAGGCAGGAAGATGATAATATATCTACTTTGTTTTCTATTAATCAGTGTTTCACTGGTTTGCCTACTGTCTGTAGAGGACATACTAGGTCGAAAGCTATTGAAAGAGAGTGATTGGCTCTGCAGCTCGTAAGGTGAGACAGATTCTTTCATTTTCAGGTCTCTTGTGTACATTTTGATCCAGGTTGCTAGTGAATAAAAAAATCACCTTCCAATATATATAAGATTAATTCTCAGCCAACAAGGATTTATATCACATAAATAAAACCCATCAAAACTGGGCTGGCAAACCTGCTGGCAGTTTCAAATAAAAATCAAGAATTAATTGGACATAGAGACAAACAAATTTTCCATTCCAAAGACGAATTCCTGCAAGTCAAGGTTGAGTTACATTTAACATTGCCTAGAGGATTTTCATGTCTGGGAGCATTTGCCTGCGACTTATAATAATAACTAAGGAGAATATCCTATTTTAGTGAGATTTTTATATGATGTCCATCACCATGGTAGTTGGTTGATATATGTGAGCTATGATGCTCTTCTGATTTAGATGGCCCATTATTCATAATAACTACTCTCCCAGACTATATGTGCATGGAAGCAAATGTACCCTCTTCTTATAGCAAAACAGCTTTTCCTGAATTTGGCCCAGTCAGAGGAAAACAGTTAGACTATGTATTTGTTTTACTATCTGGCAGTTCTGTGGAGAGACCTACCTAACTTGTCAGGCTTTCTTAGAAGAGAATTTGTGCTTTATTTAGAGGGTAAATTCACCTCAACAGACCTCTAGTTTAACATTTTGCCTTTCCAGATAATTAAGAACAAAGTCACATTGAAACTTTTATTCCAAAAACATATTAGCAAACTCAAGCTATTTAAGATCAATGAGGGAGTGCGTCCCAAAGCTGATGAACCCTCCCAGAACAATCTCTGCAAATCGTATATTCTCCTTTAAACTCATGCTGAATTTGGTACTTGAAGATACATATAGTCTTATTTCCCTGTATTTATAATCAGCCTAGAAGTACTGACTGGGAACAGAAACCTCAACTGCCTCTTGAAAGACACAGAAAATCCTCAACTTAAACTGGAAATTGGAAAGCACCCAATACTCTTCAGAACAGAGCAGTGTCTCATTGTGTCCATGCTGGACAGCAAGCAGGGATTTATAAACTCATTCTACTGAAAGAAGAAGAGGGCAACAATGATATTTAATGTTGTGTGAGAGTAAGACTCAGGTGTGTTACTTTGATTTTTCTGATACTAAACTCTGTGACTAACTTACGATACTGGGAGGAAGGAAATAAATTGATACAAACCAAATAGAGAACTTTCAACACCAAAACACAAGATGAGAGAAGATGCAAAAGCAAGAATGAAATTTCTAAATATCTTTATAGAATTTCCCTAAGAAAAAACAGAGCAAAGGACATTAAAATGCATGCAGCTAAACAGAAAATAGATTCCAAGTTTAATATAAATGTACCTGTTCACAACACATCCCTCAATACAGCCATCAGTTTCTATTATCTCATTAGGAGACTGCAAGCATAATCACTCGTGTAGCATAGGTTAACAGAGACACCAGAAAAGAGCTCCAGGTCTGTAACTTTACATCAACTAATAATTCAAATGATCCACCTACTTTATTAAAGTTGACTCATTGGCAAGGCTGCAGCTTCTGCTAATGAGGATAGAAGGCAAAAAAAGAGAGAAAATTATCTGAAGAGAAATGAGAATCATGAGCCAGAAGGAAGGAGGGAGAAAGGAAAGTAAAATGCTGGTTAGTGTACAAGGCAGACATCTACCACAAAGTGAAATGAAACTTCTCTCTGAGAGAAAAGCAATTTAGCTTTATAAACAGCTGCCTCACAGAGGGTCAGGCATATGAACAATTAATATGAAACAAGTTGATTTTAATATGTCTTAGTAACCGTGATTGATCTCACAGAGTTGCTGTTGACTGTACATCAAGAAACAATTTAGGATCCAGTTTAAAACAAAGTTTATAATCCTCCTCTAATGGATTTTAGTACCTTAGGCAGAACAGTGCTGTAAAAATGATTAAAATGTGCCCTGTCTCTGTGTAATCAATAAAGCTTCCCACTGTAAGATTGGTTCAGTTCCAGGAACTCCTCAGCATGCTTGGCCATGCTGTGTCTGTAGAATTCCAAATAAGTCATCTATCTTTATTTCTATACAGAGGATTCATTAGACACCTCATCCTTCAGATTATTAGCACTGAAGTGAGCCAAACAATCAAATCAAAAGGTCACCTTTTAACAAATACATAGTTAGATCAAAACATACATCAAAACCTTAACAGATGTATGTCAAAACGTAGTAGCAGGGATGGCTAAAAGACTGATGGGGGTATTTGAGATGTGAACTGCAAAGTGCCTACAAACAGAAATTGGAAGAATTCATTCTGGTTTACCAGATGAAGTCCAAAATATCAGGTTAAGAAACAGATCATGCACCATATTAGACAGGAGGAGGAAACTCCACCTCTCTGACCACTGAAACTCTTACACCACTAAAGTCTTGATCTCTTAAAATTCTAAGAAAATTGACTTAAAATCTTCAAAGCAACCAGCTGGGAACTCCAGGTCTTTTCCCTTTTTATCAAAACCTTTCCAAGTTTAGATAAAAACATAATAATCAGGTCTACAAATTCTTTATCTAGATAAGTCTACTTCCTTTTGGTCCTGTCTTTAAAAATGTCCTACAGTGCTTTTAATCAAAAAAGGGAAAGAATAACCCTATCAGCTAGATCCACAATCTCCAGTCGTACAAACAATCTAGAATCTAGATACAAGTGTGGTTTGGTTTATCTCCATCTGAGCTTATATGCAATGAAAATGTACATTAAAGAAGAGCACAAATTCTCTGTATCACTTATTTTTCCCCTTGTTTTATTCTACACTGCATGTGTGTCTGTCTTTTTGTTTTTAATGGAGAAATCAAAATGAATCTTTCACATGTGACTGGAAGCCTGAATATTAGATAAGGAACAAAACCTCTTCTTGGATAAAAGCATGTTTTGCTTTCCCATCTATCTAAATGTCCCTTCAATATTTTCTGTATCTCAGACCAAAGCACACTTACCTGTATCTCCTTCCTATTCTGTGTGCTTTGAAAATGGTGTGATTTTTCATTACATAAAGCAAAGTTTCTGATAGAAGGATGAACTATCTTTCAAATCAAGCAACCCAAAAATGAATTATCCCCCTTTGGCAACCCAAACACTCTTTATATTCGTAGGTTTAATGTAATTCTTCACTTTGTCCTATATTTGTCACAGAGCAAGTTATTTTTCTAACTGAAGATATTGAACGCTCAGAGATATCACCCTATTTACTGTGCCACAACTTTTGTTTTTCACAGTTGCAGGTTTTGCTTTTCCAGACTTAGCTCTCTACTGTTCTTTTATCAGAGCCTTCATCACATATTATTGTCTAGAGTCACAGGCAAAGAGCTCTGGTCTCTTGCAATAATTTCAAAATAATGAAATGGATCCTGCTGAGAAGCACAACAGAAGTAGATGTTTTTAAGACCTCATATCTCCAACCTGTAGGAGATCTGGTTCAATATTTCTCTATAATTACTGTAATCTATGTAAAATCACACATAAAAATAATAAGACAGAACATAAAGGAAAAAATATTTAATTATGAAAAAGTGGCTGGCCTGGATAAGCAGCTGTTCTCATGCCAGCTCAGTTAGACAGCTTTAACAGTCAATGAGATTTCTGAGGAGCAGAAGTAAAAGATAAAGTTCACAGTAAAGTGTACGATTCTTTCAGAAAAATCTAGCTTGAGATGAGGAATTCATCCTTCAATTACTTATTCTTTATTCCTTTACTTAGAGTTTTGGCTGCCATTATTGAACAGAACTCCAGAAATAACTGATATTTCTGGAACTCATTAATGATAATCCTCTGTGTGAAGAGAGAGTAATTTCTGACCCTTACCATAATCATGTTCTTCTACAGGCTAGCTTCCTCTCAGTTCCATGAAAGAATAAGAGGTGTGTCAGAGATCACAAAGCTCCTCACAACTTGTCCTAAGGCCAGTAATTTGCCCTCAAAAACATTTTAGCAGTATTTCAAAGAACAGTAAACCCCTAGAGATGGCAATTTATTGCTTTCCTGGAATGGTGTCACAGATACACAGCTCCACTTAAAGCCATATGAGAAATTCTCTTAATTTTTACAATATCCAAACCAGCTACTCTGAGTGCATTTTCTCTGTAAGTCTCTCATACTTTATATTTTTCTCTACTATCTTCATCTGGAACTCCCCATACCTCTACCTCCCTACTTCTTCTAATTGTGTTAATTATACATAAAGACATGACAATGTTCTTTCATGTAAAATCATTCTTATGTTCAAAATTTAAAGGTAATTACATTTGACAATTTCATTTGCTTTAGTATAATCATGGAAATTGAGTAATGAATTTAGGTTTTAATAGTTCCTTTCTCCCCATTTGAGCTTTCTCTTGACATATTGCTACAAACATTCTGAAAAGAATACATATATTTGCTCTAATTTTGTATTGAAGACAAGTTTCACTAATTTTCTTCCTCTATTATTTCTTTCTACTGAGGGAAATTTATCTTTAAACATCTGTGCTTCATTGCATCCCCATTAAGCTATTAACCAGTGTGTCTTGGTCTGCAGCTTCCCTGGTTTCTACTTCATCCACTTCCAATAAGCAACTATAGGTACACAATATTTATTCTATTTTAGCTTATATTACTGCTCTGTAGGAAGGAAGTGTTATGTGTTATTTAAATGAACTGTAACTAAACAGAGACCAAAAATATACATAAGTGAAATGAAAATATCACAAATGTTAGAGTGCAGAATACTGTTTTTGGTCTAAACCTGCACATTCTCCATTGTGTTTTGTAGGAGCAAAAGCCTCCTCAGTAAAAACATGACACGTGCTCCAGTGAACACCATTTCCAGCCAGTGCCTTCATACATCTCAATTTAGTGAGATAAACTTTGCAAGTTATGGAGACAAAGAAAAGGAAGAAATCATGTCAGTAAATACAGAGTTAATATTAATCTATTTCCTGCTTAACTTAGATAAACTGAAAAATTGTGGTGAAGTAATGCCTCTTAACTGAGTTACTTGGCAAGTGTATGCTTCTTTTAATGAAGGAACTCTCTCATTGCACAGATACTTGCAAGGAATCTGCCAACTCTTTGCGGGAAGTCCATTCTTTCTTTCATTATCAGAACTTTGGAGAAGCTCTATTTTAAATTTCTGTAACTCTCAGGAGAATCACAACTGTATTGCTAAGTCACACACTAGCAGGGAATCTTTCAGCACTTCAGTACTTCGCTGAAGTTGGAGCCCTTCCTTAGCTCTTGGCAGTGAAAAGAATCTATACTGACAAATTGCAGGGTTGTTTCTTTTAATTAAATACAGCTTTTGCAGTAATTAGCTGTGAATGTAGTTAATACTCCCTGGTACTCACGACCCAAAACAACTAGCAATAACAGTTTGTACTTCTACAGCACCTTCCAATTGGAAGTGGTTAACTAAGACTCATATATATATATGAATATAAGAAGCTTTATTTAAAGAACGCTATAAGCTTGAATCAGACTGATAGAAGCTCCATGATTTTCACTTTATTGTACAGCACAATACAGCAGGAATGAAATTACTTTCTGTTCACTATACCATTAGCTTTCATTACACCGTTCTGTCATTCATAAATGGAAAAATCTTTAATCCTTACTTAGTAAGACGAAGACATTTAGTGAACTATTTTACGTTTAGATAGTCTTATCAGAAGTCTTCACGTTAAAGGCATACAGAGCTTTGATACTAAAGAAACTGTCTGTGCAAGAATACTTGCATATTGAATTAGATTATTTCTTCTCCAGAACTCAACATCACCAGAAATCCTTTAGGAAACTAAATCCCCAGATGTCAAATAAAATATAACAGCAATTGTGTCTCTAAAGTGATTCTGACCTAATGTTATAGAACTAAAGCAGACTGCTATTATCTGACAAATTCACTTCTATACTAGTTCCACATCTCTGACTGTGCATTGGGTTGGCTTTAGACTGCAAGCAACAGGGGGTTTTGGGTTGGGATTTTTCCATATTAGTACAGGCTGGAGGTTTTTCTTCAGTTGAATGAACTACTTCACACTAACACCATGAACTCAGTTATGGAAGAAACACTTCCAGCCCCAGGTAAAGCTCTATAGCTCCACAGCCGAATATTTCTTTTTCAGTTCTAGCTAGCTGAAGCAGCTCAGCAGAGCACAACAGGCACCAGAGCAAGCACAAGGAAGGGAGCAGAAGTGCACTGGAAGTAGAAATGCTTCTTTCAGTGCTAGTGAACAATGCAGTTGGCTTTGCCACAATATATAATTTTACCCAAGGAAAAAATATCACAAGTCAGCTTTGTCTGAGCTCGCTGGAGCCATGTGCATTTACACTGGCTGAGGATTTATCTTCATGAATTCATACTTCTAAGAGGGTACAAACTCAAGGGCATATAGTATACTAGGAAGTGGTGGCTCTTTTATTCCTCAAAGAAGTCATGGCCCTTTGCTCAAGAACAGCTTTTGTCAACAGCTACACACACTGCTTGATAATCAAACAATTCTGAAAATGTTGTGGAAAAAGAACTCTCCTGCACATGATGCTGGTAAAGATCTGATTTTTACATAGCTATGGTATTTGCCTTTTACCTGAAGCTTGCTACTTTACTTTATGAGAAGCATGGGAACACTACTGATGCTGTAGGAAACGTAACTAGCATTTAAATACAGGGAAACACATGGTCTCTTCTGGTCTTAAAAGTGCAAAACAGTGCCTTGTGTGCTAGCTGAAAATTTAGCTTTAAATTGTTCAGGACAGCAATCCTGTCAGGGTAATCTATTTTAAATATATATACATGTTCTTAAGTAATTTCATTCCACTGAACCCTACTTTGACTGCTTCACTGACACATGAACCCTGCAAGTTATGTACAGCCCCCAGTGACAAACAAGGCAGCAGAGGGTACAAATATAGTCTACACTACATTTAAGCTTCCACAAAGAAACTACTGGTCTCCTTCTCCTGCTATTCTGCCTTCCTTTCTTTTGCTCCTTGACCCTGTGCTGTATGAAACCATCCTGCTCCTTACAGTCTACCTCCTTTCCCCTTGCAGCAGCTTTGGAGTTTGTCAGATCCCTCACTGAGTTGGTTCAATTTGCTAAGCCTGCAGGAAAAATGTCCTGGGAAAATTAGGTTAGAGGCCATAAAGGAAGACCATGGCTGATTACCAGGTGGGGAGCAAGACAGGACATGGTATTTGGAACTGCCAACCTATGTAGTTGTGATTAATTTTGTCACCAGGTAGCTGGAAATGAGAAGCAATATAATGAGTAGATTTGTTGAAATGGTATTGAGTTTCAGTATCATTGAAAAAATCCCATCATTAAGGTGCCAAAAATAAAGGCAAAAGTTCCCTCAGGAAGATAAGATTCAGATTGGAATAAATGCAAAATCCAAAATAAGGATATTCAAGATACAGGAAAATATGAAAATGAGTGATTTTTAAATAAGCCTAGAGGTGATAGTGGAAAGATAATGAGACCTCTATTTGCAATGCAATGTGTAAGTCCAAGAGGTTAGTGTGATTTTGTGTTGCATAGATATACACAACTAATGGTTTCCTCTCTACAGCCTGACTATACCTGACATACTGCTCTGGGTTCTAAGAAACTCGTTATTGTGATTTAAAAGAGTAACTCATGACACTTAACCTCAGTATTTTTGAACAATTAGGTTCAGATGACATTTCTTAAACGATTTTATGAGGATTTTGACAACTTTATTAAGCTGCACACGAGCTAAAATTGAATGACTCTACGACTAATGGTGCTTTCCACCTGATTTTAGTCTGTTTTGAAAGTTTTTCAGATCTAATTCAAACTTTTAATTAACATTTCTGTAAGGCAAGGAATCTAGACACTGCATCACCTTCTGAAGACAGAAGCTAGGTACTGGTGAAATGCAAAATCCACTATCTTTCCATCCAGACAGTACAGACTTTCCTCCACACATTTAGGAAACTGGTGGCTTGTTGGCTTCGATGTTACAAACTTCAAAGGTATTTTTACAACATGCTGAATTTCAATGTGATTAACAGATCGGCTAAGCAGAGTTGACAGAAGGACCCTGACAGTTTGGAAATTATTTTACCTTAAAAATTATAATTAAAAGTGAAGAAGCAACCATCTACACAACCAGGACATAAATTTAACACCTTTCTTACAGAAATACTCTCTCGTAAATGTCAGTGCTAACATTACCATTGTATTTTTGAAGTCAAGAGAGGATCAAGAATAGATCGGTAATGGTAGAAGAGGAAGACAAAATAGAATCTCTTCTATTGGTTTAGAACTCTGATCAAATTCTTCCAGCTTTCAGACTTTCAAAGTTGAACACAACCAAAAAGACTGTTATTGTAGGGAAAAGGCTTTTCTTTGCCCTCTGCATTGATGACTGTGGCAATTTCTCCTATTCTGCTGTTCTTTATAAGAGATACAACAAGCAGAAATCTCTGTTGAAGCTGCTGAGCAGTTACTTGAGACCATACCGAGGGTACAGAAATTGGTAGATCTTTGTCAACTTATTTCTGCTTAGGTACTTAGCAATAGTTTGATGTGACTCACTGTTACAGTGATGACAATACCCATCAAATACAGTCTGTTGAAAAGTTTGACTTTTTCCTTTTCTTTTTTAGAAAATTTATTTACCCAGTTTGTCAGCATCAACTGTCTTTCTTTAGCCAATCTGTTTCAAGAAACATAGGACCAAATGGCTGACACTATTTTTGACTCACTGCTCCACCTCTGCTAGCAATCCAACCACTGTTGTCAGTACTTCAAGCCCTTACTCATATCTCTGAGAATGTCTGAAATTGCTATTATCCTTTGGGAACTAAATAGTAAAATTTGAAATTGTCTTTCAAAATAATTTGAAGTGAGACTTGATAAGTTCATAAGCTCAGGGTGCTTGTTTGTCAGAATTTGATTCCCTGGGGATAAGCTTGCTCTAAATTTCAACATGTCATTGATTTTCTCTCTACAGAAATGAAACTTCTGTTTGGATTCTGCAGCCTGCTACCCACACACGCTTGAAAAGTAGATGATTGTAATTTTCTAGCTTAAGAGCAGTTCTATAAATACAACATTCAGTTTTACAGAAGATGTGTCTGGAAGAACTATGTGTGCAAGTGTTCTGCTACTCTGAGTGAGTCTTACTGAGAAAATGGCACCAAAACTTCTATTTTCTGTAGCTTGCCAATGTGTCATCAGAAGCCATTTCAGCAAGGGACTGTTCCATGAAAAATGAATGTGATACACAATCAAGCTCAAAAGGATGTGTCAAATCAGCAGCTGATCCACTAGATAATTCGATGTCGATGTAAACCAAAACAAGCATTTTTTATCCCTGCTGCTTTCAATGAAGTAGGATATTACACTGCACAACAGAGAGAGATACAAAGTAGAAATGCTCCCAGCTACATTCCTCCAACAGCACTATACTCACCACAATCCTGGCTACTTTCTGGACAGCACAAGCCATTTCCTGTCCCATCAACTAACAGACACATCTTCAAATCAGCAGAGCAGTAGAACTCCAGTTCATAAATATTTTTCTACTATTTCTTCACTGGACATAATCTATGAGCTAAAATCTCAACTGACTTGTAAGATGTTAAATGTTATTGGTGATACTAAATAACACATTGCTACGGCAAAAAATCCTACCCAAATCCACTTCCTTAACCAGGAAATACTCTCTCTAATGAGCATGTTGTTCTTAACATTGTATTTATTTGAGGAAATTGAGCTGGCTAATTGCACAAAATGTAAGGGATGATATTTATTAAAGAATATTGTGTGACATAAGTGAATCCCCTTAATCGAATACTTACTTTCCTTCTTTCACATTTTGAGGAGAAGAATCAGTAGAGGTTTTTTTCTCATTACTTTTCTGCCTTTAAAAAAACTCTAGAGGAAACTAAAAAGCTATTTTCTTCACTATTCAGAAGATGTATTTGATCAGCAAATATCCGGATCCTGGATATTTCAATATATTTTCTCCACAGAATTCCACAGCTGGGGCTCCTGTTCAGCTCTACCATTATCTGAAAGACTCTCCTGTTTCAAAATTGCTAAAATCTTTCAATTTAAATGTCTTAATGCCAAGAGTTCATGGCATGATTCAGATGAAAATGAAGTGATGAAACATAAGTGCATAAAGCCGTACCTATGCTGGTATTGCTGCTGATGAATACTAGCTAAGAGGTGTTTCTCTGGGCTTTTCTAGTGTGCTAGTTTGTAAAATTTTCTAGAGGGGGGAAAAAAAGATTAACAAAAAAAAGGAGGAAAAGAATCCCAAAGTATTTCCATATTTCCATCTCAACTAACTGACCTTACAGATTACAGTTGTATAAGCATGTTTGAAAAAAAGAAAGAAAAATGTTTTAGAGAACACTAAGGCCTTCTGTTGGTTTCAAGCATGTCAGTTCATTTTATCCAGTCTAAAAAAATACACTTGATCAAGAGGCATTTTGTTATTGCTTCCTGAAAGCAGTTGAAACAAGGAAGAAATCTGAAGCAGGCAATGCTTTGAATCCTAATGGAAACAAGAGCAGAATGCCAACAGTTGGGAGAGGGAGAAGCAGAGCAGGTGCTGACATGCTGAGCGCAAGCAGGTACCTTTGCATGGAGCATGCATCTTTCTGATGCACTCTGTAGGTAAAGTGCAACCTTGTGGAAAATGGTAAAACAAACCCTGCACATATTAGATTATCAGTAAAGCCCTGGCACAAGATAAATCATACTGCCTGCAAATTCACAGAAAAAAACAGATCCTGTGAAAATCTGGCCTCCAAATGTAAAACTTAATTGCTCTGCATCTAAAAAGCTCTGGTTTTCTCGATCAGAAGAATAGCCAAAGGTAGATGCATTCCTTTAGTCTGCTAAAGCCTTGTTTTCACATAGGGTGCTGCTGGGTTAGTTTTAATTCCTTGTTCATATAATCATTTCTATATGCAGAATATGGGAAGTTCAGCTGCCAAGTCCATGAGCACTGTGTAGCCCACTGAATGCTGATTGCCTTTGCTGCCCAGAGATAGTCAAACCGAGTCTTATCAGTATGCAGGTGTCAATCAGGCATGCACACCTCCTCAGTCACTGCATCAGAGACACATCTGCATCTGCCAGCACCACTGGGTTCTGCCTGAGCTGCAAAGGACTCAATAGTTGATACTGTGAAGTGAGTCAACAGTCTCTAATGGTTCTCAGATATTCTGGAGAGAATTATCATATGATAATAGAAAGGTTAGACTTAGAAGGGACATTTTAGATGTCACCTAGTTCAACCTATAACTAGACGACACCTATAATGAGATGAGGTTGTTCAGAGTCCTGTCCAACCTGACTGTGAATGTTTCTAGGGATGGGGCATCCACCACCTCTCTCAGCAACCTGTTCCAGTGCTTCACCCTCCTCATTGTGAAAAATTTTCTCCTTATATCCAATGTAAATCTCCTCCCTCCTTTAGTTTAAAGACATTACATCTTGTCTTACTACAACAGGCTGTGCTAAAAAGACTGTCTCCATCTTTCACATAGGCTCCCTTTGACTACTGAAAGGCCACAATAAGGTCTCCCTAGAGCCTTCTCTTCTCCAGGCTGAACAACCCCAACTATCAACTCAGATATCTTCAGATTGTTTTCGGCAAAAAGAAAGGAAGAAAGGAGAAAGGAAGACTGAGGTGGTATCTCATCAATACTTATAAATACTTCCAGGATGGGTATCAGCAGAATGGGACTCATCTTTTTTCAAGTGCTGCCCAGTGGCAGGATTAGAGGTAATGGGCAAAATCAAGAAAACAGGAAGTTCCACCTAAACAGGAGGAACTTTTTTTACTTTGAGAGTGGTGGAGCACTGGAACAGGCTGCCCAGGAAAGCAGTTGAGTCTCTGTCTCTGGAGACATTCAAAACCCAAATGGGGACCATCCTGTGCAACCTGCTCTAGGTGAACCTTCTCTGACAGGGGGTTGCACTAGATGATCTCCAGAGGTCCACTCAAGCTCCTAACATTCTGTGATTCTGTCAGTGTTGCATTTTAAACCCCATCATAGTTGCGAAGGGTTGCTTAGTAAATGTACATAAACTTGCTCATCCTAGGTGGTCTTCTAGTTAAGACTTGTCCTGAAACAAGACATTATGAACTGGATATACAAAGGCCTATTCACTAATGGATCATAGGAAAAACTTCCATGTGTACAGCAGAGAACCAGTAAGTGGAACTGACTGACAAGGGCAGCTAGAGAGGTTCCATCTGATTTTAGAAATGAGTGACATAAAAAGGATGAAGTAATTACACAAAACAGAAGAGAAGACTACAAATAAGAGACTGACAAATGGACACACAGACCATATAAGGACTGTGCTATCTTTCAGCTTCCAAGTCGTTCCACATAATCTTTACTATTAGCTCTAATTGACTTTGACACAACAAAAGCACAATGAGACCTTTCCAGACAAGTAAAATACACATGCACTGCTGGGTATCAGCACAAAAGAAGGGTTACTACTTCAGGAAAGTTATGGCTTGGCAGCTAACAAAAAGGAAGAAAAGAGGAAAGTCATTATTCGCATACTTTTTCTAAGTATCTATAGTGGAAATACCTTACACAAGCAATGTCACCTATCTTAAGTGACCATCCTAGGGATAAGGTAATTTAGTTACCTTATAGAGATCAGTGCTTAATTAAAGGTCAAACTAAATTGTACTTGGAAACTTTAGCAATATTTAGCTAGAAGAGACCTTGGAGATCATCGAGTCCAGCCTTTGTCCTAGCCCTATCAATTTATTAGATGATGCCCCTCAACGCAACATCCACCTGTAATTTGCTGTTACAAAGAGCATACCCAGGTTCTTTGAATGATAAACAGGACAGAATACAGACCAAATGGTCTGCAAATGCCAGTTTTATATTGATTTTGTATTACTTCTGACTTGAATTCTCTGTGTTTTGGAAATGTCTGATGTCATTGCCCCGCTGTGCCTCAGCAGAGAAAAAGCACAGGCAAATAATACACTGATCTCAGTGTCACAGTTACACAGAGAGGTATAGAATGTAATCCTTAACAACCAAAATCGATATGGTTTAACTCTGCCAGCACCAAGGTTAATGAATATTTATCATTCACTACTGATGCCTCTAATTTTAGCCTATTTTATTTGTTAATAAACAGGAAACATGCTTGTGTAGGATCTTTGGTAATTTAGATACAGTGCTTTTTAAATTGTTACAGAAAAGCTCTTCACCTGTAGTCACACATTGTTCATGTGCACTTGTCCAAAACAGAGAAAATGAAAAATTGTTTCAATTGCACTCAGTTATGAAAATGACTTAGTTGTAGGTGGATTTAAATCTGTAACTGAAATCTTAACAATTGGAGAGATAGCATTCTATGGCATCATGATAGAAAATGAAATAATGACATCTTTAAAACTGCTTTTTAAAATGATTTTGCCTTGTTTAAAGTATTATTTCAGAGCTTATTTTGGGGAACATACAGGGGACAGCTGATCTTTTCCTTATTTTACCAGTCTATATAATAATATAGATTAACTGTTACCAAGGAACAGAAAAAATAATTTCAAAATGATATAGAAAATGGTTTGGTAGCTGAGGGAACTACTCCAGCAACCTGTGATGCAGTTCCTTCTGCTGTGCTGTCCCACAGCATACATTTCTACATATAATTTCACATCATTCAAGCAGGGAGTAAATGATTTCTTAAATGACCTACGAAAATTACTGTCTGTTAATGACCCTTTTGGAAAGTAACTCAGCTGTCAGAGAATCATAGAATCATCTATGTTGGCAAAGACCTCTAAGATCAGCAAGTCCAACCGTTGATCCACCACCACCATGCCCATTAACCCATGTCTCAAAGTGCCACATCTATATGTTTTTTGAACACCCCCAGGGACGGTGACACTTCCCTGGGCAGCCTGCGCCAATGCTTAACCACTTTTCAGTGATGAAGCTTTTCCTAATACCCAATCTGAACCTACCTGGTCCAAACTTGAGGATGTTTCCTCTTGTTCTATTCCTAGTCACCTGAGAGAAGAGGCTGGCATCCACCTCTCTACAACCTCCTTTCAGGTAGTTGTAGGGAGCTATAAAGTCTCCCCTCAGCCTTCTTTTCTTCAGATTAAACAACCCAAGCCATTCCTCAGAAGACTTGTGCCCTAAATGTATTTGATATATCAGTAAAGAATACTGTAAGACTTGTTTTATTTCCTGTATGGAAGAGACAAGAGGGCTAAACTCAGGGATGATTTAAAATGGCACAGGCCAGTCATTATCAATAAAACCACAAACATAAGGATGAAGTGAAAGCACTGAACAATTCCAGTGAGGATCCTGACGGAGACAGGGGAATTGGAATACTCAGGCTTTCAAAAGACTAGGCCAAGGACCTTCAGTTCCAGCACTTACTGTAGTTAATAGAAACCTTTCCATTGATTTCCGTCCACTTTCAGGTCACACACAATTACTATAATTCCAGTTATTCTCACTTCTATTGACATAAGTATGGACATGACTCTGTTCAAACATCCTGCAGACTGACACTGGCAAGACAGAAACTTACCATGAATCACAGGAGGAGCTAAAAGTGGTTTTGTTTGCACTGGAAATAAACACAATATTCACATTGGTTTCCAATACGGAAGCTTTTATTCCCTGAGCAAAACTGTGCTACTTTTGAGAAACATCAGTACCAATAATCTTCCATTTGACACAGACATTTTTTTTTTTAAATGAAGCTTCCTAATACCCAATGCAGTAGTGCAGTAAAGAGTCACTACACTACCTTTGAAGAATAACATGAGGAAATGCCACAGCCCAAACTAGCTTTAATATCAAATAACAGTTATGAAACTGCTAGACAAGATTTTTTAGTAGTCTGCATCATTTGTAAGAAGTTTAAAATTATTGTAAATGAGCCTACATTCAGCTGTTTTCTCCTCAGACACAGTTTTCGATTTGTCCCAATACTGAGTTAATTTGAATGCCATATTCTCAGCTTGGCAAGATCCTCAGTTGGTGATCAGTGCATTATAATGCAAGACAGATTCTAACTGTGATTATATAACCCTGTCCTACTCTTGGGACAGAGATAATGAGAACAGAAAACGTATCTGCTGTATTCCCCTGACTGTGCCAGTTTTTTCCTAATGGTCAGTTATGCAAGTTTCCCATGGGAATCTTTCATAGTGAGTTTGCAACAGTGAACACACTCAGCTCTAAAGATTCTTTCCTCTCCCCCCAAGGAATCATAAAAATGAGAAATGACAAAGTTGCTAGGTCACCTTACCCTTTCTTCTACTGCATTTTATACTTAAGGGTATGTTCTATGCAGTTTTATTTATTAGTGGTCTGGCTTTGAAAGCATTTCAGTGCTGTAAATCACTGAAATCCCACTGGAAGGAAGTGGACTAAAATTTTTTTTAATTCAGATAATGATCTAGTTTAGTCTCTTTGAGAAAACAAAGCATTGACATAAATAGGTAGGATTGTAATTTTGCATGGCATTCTAAAATCAGAAAGACACAGGATGTAGTTTTTATCCTTCTCACAATTTCAAATTGCCATGTGTGTCTAAAACCAAAGTAAAACAAAGCAAGTATTTTCTTAAACTGCTAGGCACAAAAGCTGAGGCTACAACATTCTTACTTTCCAAATAGTAATTGCTATTAATGACACAAAGGCTACTTCACTGAAGAATCTGGAAATCTATGTGGCTTATTAGAACTGTAGCTCCATACAATGTTGCATAGTTTAGGTCTGAGATCTGCAAACCACATCAAGCAAAAATAGTTCAGGTATCTGATAGCTGTAATTTACTGGCAAGCTAGCCGTGCTAGCTCTGAATGACACCAGCCAGAATCAGGTCTCCAAAGCACTGTGCAAACTATATGTGAAGAGCTTACAGTCCCCTCTGAAAGAAGGAAGCTAATGGGATCAATGGCAGAGGGAAGTAAATGATCATAGAAGTGGAGTATAGATATAAGTGCATAGTCCCAAATAATTTAAATGCTTCTTTTCTGAAGTAAAGAGTAGAACCTGGCTAGCACAAACATGCTCAATCCAGAGAGGTTCAAGATCTTATCTCATAGCACAAGGGATCTTTGCAAAAAATCTGAAGAATGGGCAGAAACTTTAATTTTTCCCCTTAATAGGATATTTATTCATTTCCCCTCCCATTTAAAATGGTTTCTCTAAATTTCCTTCTGAAACAACTGTTACATATTCTGTGCAACATCCCTCAATTTGATATTCAGCAGAAGCAAGTTTACTTCACTTCCAAATGTCAGTGTGCTGCAGATGTTGTATTGTAAATTGTCAATGTGCTATTAGAGCTGTCAGGGGTCGACCTGGACACATTGGCAGCTAGTTGGATACAGCTGGAATTTCTGGCATATTCAGAGAATTCTCCATGTGAATAAAATGCTATTGACATCTATTGACTCAAGATTTGGAGAGATCTTAGAAGTTCCATAACTATGCACAACAATTTCCTAGATAAGATATTCCTTTAAATATCTTTCTTGTCCTTGGTTTTCTCCCTCACAGGCAACCTGTATTATCAAATATTCAGATGCCTGTAACTATGCTGGCAGAGTGAGTGTCTTCTCACTGAGATCTAGAGTTCTGCTGCTCACTACATATTCCTCAAAATAAAATCCATTTTATCTGGAAAGCATCAAGGTCTCACAAGTGGAAGCAACTCTGAAAGATCACACTGTCTCACTGAGGGCATTCAGATGCTGGTGGACTTCAATGGCTTGTAGGAAGTTGTCAAGATCACGATATAGAGTCACCTAAGTTCCTTTTCTAATTCAGTTTTTAAATAACTGGTCATTTGAATCTTACTCTGGCACAAGCATTATTTAAGTGTCAACAGAACTCTTTTTCAACTAAAATACTGAATAAGGATTTGGCTTTGTGGAGGAATTAAAACCAGCAGATTCTCATGCTCGAAGGGGATAATGTTCAAAAGAACAAAACACCTGACCAAGGAAAAGAGCTAGACATTTGTATCAATTTGAGCAGTCCTGTCTCAGAACCTCAGATCTTCTACCTCTTTCACTTGACTGTGATTGGTAACAAAATCAAGAGAAAAATTAAATAATAATATTTTAAAATATTGTAGTGGATGTGTGTTGCACAAAGAGACCAGGAACAACTTCTTTCATCTCATGGCTTGATGAAAACTTAGTAAGCAGGATGGCAAATTAGTAACAGCATCTATATGTCAGATTTTATTGACGTTAAAGATCATTTGAATCTTCTTGTGGCATAAACAATTTTTAATTTATAAGAATCTAAATCAGGAAAAAGTTGCCACTGTGATGATTTTTTTTAAAGTAACAGTATAAATGCTAGTATTAGAGATTAGATGTATTTACTCAGGCTCATTTGATTAAGATCACAATATTCCACTGAGTGTTGCAAAGAGTAAACAGTGGGGATTCGATGAAGAACACAGGAATTTCCTCAGTAAGTGTGAAGGTATCTGGGATGTTTCTTTAACAAGAGTTGCAGGATGTGGAACAGAAGAGTATTAGCAAGATCTACATGGAAAGAGAAAGAGAAGGAAACAGATATAGAAAGACCAGCCTTAGAGATAATACTGTTCTGGTGTTCCTAGTTTTATAAGCATTGTTCTTTGTCATTCTTTACCAATGCAGGATGATACTAAGGATGAAGTTCCCTGTTCTGAACTTATGAGACATCTTTGTAGAGGGCAACATTGCAAGCAATGACAGCATTCCTATCCTCCTGCTTCAGGGCTGCTTATGCAGCACCAGGGAAGACTCCATCCCTGCTGCTCTTCCCTGCATGGAGAAGAGGAGACTGAGAGGGGACCTCATTAATATTTACAACTGTGTTAAGGGCAACTGTCAGGAGGAGAGAGCCAGGCTCTGCTCAATGTCATCCAACATTAGGACAAGAGGGAATGGAAGTAAGTTGGATCACAGGAGGTTCAGTATTAACACGAGGAGGAACTTCTTTACAGTGAGGGTGACAGAGCACTGGACCAGGCTGCCCAGGAGGCTGTGGAGTCTCATTCTCTGGAGACATTCCAGAGCTGCCTGGACGCATTCCTGTGTGACCTCATCTAGGTGATCCTGCTCTGGCAGGGGGGTTGGACTAGATGATCTTCCTAGGTCCCTTCCAACCTCTAACATACTGTGATACTGTGATAAAATGTCTCACCTCTCCAGAGCCAATTAACACTTCATAAAATTGTTGCATGCTCATACAAAAATTACATATAAGCTCTGCCCCCAAAAGTCGTCAGTGCTCCCAAAGGCTATACATACAGAGGAGATAAAATTCAGAGTTTGACACTTTAGGAGAGCTTCTGAAAAGAAAAATATTGTATTAGCTGATAAAAGCAAAACTCCCTTAAGCAGAAATAAAATGAAACATGCTCAGATGAGAAGGATATGTAGAGAGCTTTACACTACAAAAAGCTGAGGCTAGCTGACTGCCATCATGTAATGTCACGATATGTTATCTTTTACATGCATTAATTCTGCTAACTGGTGCCTCGGGATTTTCACAGCCATTTCAGCACCTCCAAGGTGACATCTAAGGGGAATTATGTTTTGCATCAGTAACTAAGTGTAAAGGCACACTGAAGTGAAATATGTGCTAAAATCTTCTATCATAGAATCCTTCAAAAACCTTTAAATTTGGCCCTTGCTGTTCATCCACATAGCACATGACTAATTTGTGTCTTTTAAAAAGTTTGCCACTCCATACACAGGAGAGAAAAGTATTCATCAGCGTGGAAATAACTTAGCCCTTCATGCATGATTGTCTACTCTCTTCTTTCAAAGATTTCACTCTTGCTGCGGAGAAGAGAAGGCTTCAAGGAGACCTTATTGTGGCTTTCCAGTATCTGCAGGGGGCCTGCAAGAGGGCTGGTGAAGGACTTTTTAGGATGTCAGGCAGCAATAGGACTAGGGGTAATGGACACAAGCTTGGGGAGGGTAGATTTAGGTTGGATGTTAGGAAGAAGTTCTTCACCATGTGGGTGGTGAGACACTGGAACAGGGTGCCCAAAGAGGTGGTGGAAGCCTCATCACTGGAAGTTTTTATGGCCAGGCTGGATGGGGCTCTGAGCAATCTGATCTAGTGGGAGGTGTCCCTGCCCATGGCAGGGGAGTTGGAACTAGATGTTCTTTAAGGTCCCTTCCAACCCTGACAATTCTATGATTCTATCAAGCTTTTTAAATTCTGGTTTGTCAAGAGAGTTACTTTGGGATTTTCCATGGACAGATTATGTCAGTTCTATGAATCTGAAGAGACTGTTCCCAATTTCTTTGCTACTTTCCTTTCCTGTCTTTCTTACCTTTTGCTTCCTGTATTGCTGTGATGAGATGACCTAATTGCAGTGCACAGAGGAAGTAGCCTTTGGAGACCAGATGTCAGCAGAACAAATGAGAGCAATGGGAATTCTGATGGAAACAGAATGGGGTCCTTCCAACATTCTGAAGAAACTCTTCAGCCAATTAAAATTTCTGACTTTACGCTAGCCAGTTGGCTTAAAAATATCAATTAGAATTACCATATAATATCCTAACAGAGTTTTGACATACTTTGCATCATATTAATACATCATGATTTATTTTAACAGTTGAGTTATAACAAAGTGAAGCTATAGAGCTACATGATGTTCATTTAAGGTTGGTTATCTCTGGCATGCATTTCTTAAATGTCATTATCAATCACTTAACATTTTTCAGGCTTAAACAGCTTGGGCTACAGCCCACAGGAAAAATTGGTTTATAAAGTTTAAGAAAAAAACCCGTAGCTCATGTTTTCCAAGAACAAAGCCAGAGAAAATAAGTTTAACAATTAAAAACAAGCAGACAAATTACTTATAAGTGCTTAGTTGATGATCTTCTTAACATTAATACTCTTAAAATGTGCACTGGATTACTGGCAAAGGTAATGTTCAGGAATTTGAGAGAGTCCAAGAAATACCAGCCAAAATTTGACTGAATTGCAGTGCCTGAAGCTGCCATTTGCAAGTATTCAGTGGAAAATAATTAAAGACTGGCAAGGAAATTCTCAGAGGAGTCTATAATAATTTACCACTCAGAATGAGTTGTGAAGATAAACCTGTTAACATTTGTAAAACACTCAGATGCTACGATAATGAACTCCTTGAAAATCTCATGAGAATAGTAATAAATCTGTAATCAAGTGTGATATTAGGATGTTGCCTAGTGAATAGAACCGTGTACCTGACACTGAACAATAAAAGAATTATTGAATTGCCACTTTGCCAGTGGTAACTAAAGGTAGAAACATAGGAATAGGGAGATATAGAGAGACATAAAGTAAGGGTTTGGTAAATTTTACACACAAAAGTGACAGATTAATTTCAGAAGTTCAAAACTGATTCTGAACTTCAACTTTGACTTTGTCAACTTAATTCATGAGTGTTATTAAGAGGTTCTTTATTTTTCTCTACGTGACTGAGTAGTGTCTTTATGTCAGCTGAGTAGACTAGAATAGCAGCCTGCTAATAACATGTGTCAACTGGTTCACATCCCATAGAGGTGAAAGCACATCCAAATTAATCAGGTCTAACAGCCCATTCTCTGAAAAAAGTCACAATTTATTAAAATTCCATCTGAAAGGAAAAGTTGGATCCACTATTGCATTTTACAGATGTAGCTGCACTCCCTTGCATGTTTGTACAGATTTATGAACAGCACATTCTATTCCCTACTAGATCCCTGACCTATTGGACACTACAAAGCAAAAAGGGAACGATTAAACCAGGTGAACTGTTTACATTCATATATTCATGCACAGAAAATTTTTTTTTTTAAAACTTTTATCTTAGATGTCTTGCAATATTTGTATTCATACCTGTATCTCATTTCATTTTTATCTTGTGCTGAGGGAAAGTGGTATGACACAAGTCAAGCCAAACAGAAGATACTCTACTACAAAGGCTTCCCCTTCCCCACAAGACTGAAGCCTTTGAAGAGTACAGGCAGATATGAGCCAGTATTTCTCTGAACTTAAGTCTCTTTCTCCACATAAACATCCGTTTGACTTGATTACAGGCCTCTAAAGTAGCTTTTTCAACAATCGACCAGAAATGCAAACACTAGTGAATAAAACCCATTCCTCTTTGTGGAAGATCATCATAGTGCACAAAAAACCCACGTGAAGCTCTACCACACGCACACCTCAGCAGGTTCTTTAGTTGAAAAAACAGTGTAAGAAGCTCTCTGGCTTCTTTCCTCATAGCATCATCATTGCTGTGACAGTAACCCACTTTTCCATCCTTCCTTTTTCACAGACTCTCAGTTGTCATTTATCCCCTTCTGCATTTCTCATTCCTCTCTCCATTTCTTTTGTATGATAAAAATAAAAATGAACGTATTTGAAAAGAAGAAATGTGACTGTCTTGATCCTGATTGCCTTGTGAGGTCATATAAGTTCTCTCTGCTATGAGCTCAACTCAACCTGCCAAATTTATACATTACTTATGGCAGTGTGTCCCCAGGCCTATATGGAGCCTACCGTTGATGCCATAATATAAGCAATCAAATAAGGATGACACTAGTTCTTGTCAGGTTTTCTCTGAATATTCACTATTTTGCCTACAATAACCAGAAGAGATACACTGAAGATGACAGTATTGCCATGATGATTTTAGCAGATGGTATTTCACTTGTTACAGTCAGAAACCTCCAAAATACTAATAGCTCTCTGTTGAGAAGGGATTCTGTAAAACAGCGATCAGGCAAGTTTCTGCACATTATGCCATATTTCAGAAACGTATTTAATTATAGGCCCACAAAGCCTGTGATTGAGATACTATTTGACCCCTCCCAGATCTTTCAAAAGACACATTTCTATTTTTGAATTTTGAAGCATGCATGTTAAAATTCAGGAGTCTAGTAAGAAAAACCAACTGGGAAATACTGATGAATTTAACAGGATCTACCTACTGAACATGCTGCTCTCCAGATTAGCATGTGAGATCAGCTGAAGAAGGCCAAATATCACTTATCTTTGAAACAAAATACAGATTTATACCAACTTCAACTTTTATAATCATTATTAAACTCATGAAATACTGCTTTTCACAGCAATATTCAATTAAATAAGAGAACTGAGCCTAAGTGGTTACCTTAGCATTACTTACTAGTAAAAGCACAGCACAATTTTGTTTCTTTCTAGAAAATTTCTTCCAAAGCCCCTTGTGCTTTGGATTAATTTTGTTTGTAGACTATTAGTTTTCCATACATTTGACCCTGGAACTGTGAAAAGTCTTGAGGGAAATGATACATAGTGCTTCACCAGTATTGATACCAGCTTCCATCTGTCTCCAGAGAACTAGCCCTTCCCTGGGACAGCATGTGTGAAGCAGTGAGACCACAGCACACCACAGAGACATCTCCTAGCAATGCCAGTGTAGGTCAGGACAGACAGACCTTTGATGTTACTGTGACAGAGGATTTGTAGTCTGACACGATAATGATTTTCACTGCAAATTTAGCTCATACCTTAACAGGAGGGCAAACCATCACTGCTGCTGGGAATCTGACTGCCTTAGAGTCTTGCTTACTCAGCAAAGGTCTATCCTCTATTTTAAAGCACAAACCATTGGATTAACTCTTCCTTCTGACTTCACATATATGTTTTAGTAACTTCAATGTGTCAGATCGATACCAAATGCTTTTAAAAATACCACAGCAAGTTTACCATGTTCCCTGTCTCCCTTTTCTTAGCACTGGCCTTTTAAGACAGACAAAAGAAAACACAGATAAAGAAAACTGCTGATTTACTTCCCAGTCCAGAGCTCCTCACTCAGTCACCCTGCCAATACCCATTTACTAATGCCAGCACTAGTGTGTGAAACAAGCTGCTCCTTCTGCTGCATTCAGTATTTCTGCCACAGCTTCTGTGCCCTCCATGCCCTCAAAAGAACTTTGAAAAAAGACCAATCTGCTATTAAACGTTTGGTTTAAAAAAGCCTTTAAATAAACACAAAAGCCTCTGTCCCTCATGGTTTTTCTGTTCCCAATGTTTCCATGTTCCATGTGGAGATGGGAGACTACATTGCTGTGCAAGGTAATCCCTGAGAAGGTGGTACTGATAATCACCACTTAATTTTTGGTTAGTTAAAAACCAAAAAATATTGCTGGGTCCAATGGTAGTGTTATTCAGTATGGGAGAAGAGGGAAGAGATGGAAGAAGATAAAGTGAAAAATAAAGTGAAATGAAACACTGCCCTTCCTGGAGTCTGAAAACTGGCCTTCTAGGGATCAATTAAGAGCATTGCCTTATAAATCTCCTTCTTCAGTTGTCTACATAGTGCACAAGATGTGAATGTCAGAAGCGGTGATGAAGGAGATTAAATAGGTTTAGAGTGACTTTGTGGAACAAATGTAATAGATTCCAAAGATTGCTGCTTAGGGCCTTACTTGCTGGATTTGCTGCATACCAAACAGCACTCTGGAAACAACTGCTGTGATCTGCACTTTCTGTTTCCCAAAGTTTGCTTATCAAAAGGTGAGAAGGACAGTATCCTGCTCTCTGCAAGTACAGCATTCAGAATTCTCTGTCTTGCCATTTATTTTCTTCCTGTATATTTCTACTTTACGTATGTAGACAAAACCCAAAAAGGCTCTCACGTTCAAATGTGGTGTTCCCCTCCTTTCCCAACTTTCTACTTAGCCCAACATGAACAAAAGTTCATCTTGAAAAAGAACAGAGACAGAGGAGAGAGATAAACTACAGAAATAATATTAATGGATTATTAATATCCATTTATATGCATTTCCATCATTCACCCTGTTTTCCATAACATCTGCCACTATACCACAAGATTTATCTATCTTTTAATATTAGCCTCAGATGCCTAGATTTCCTCACCTGCCATAAAAACAATATAACTCAAAAACAAACCAAAAAAAAGCCCCAGAAAAGCAAAAATTTCTCCCCATCTGACTGTTGGTAATTTTTAGGAGTTTGTAAAAGCAGCCTTTTCATCCTTAACTTCCAGCAATGATTCAATAGGTTTGTAACTTCAAATGACAAAGAGCTTAAGCAAGGTTATTAACAATGTAGCAGTCTTAAAGATATAATCACTAGCATTATCTTTATAGTAAAGAATTCATCTGTTCATCTGACTTTGGGAAATTCATAAGGTTTCAGCTGTGAGGCAGACAGGATTTTTTTTTTTAAATGAAATAAATGGAAGGCCTCATCCATCAAACTTGTAATCACTTCTTTTAAGTGCTTGGTGTGACATGGGACCAGCAACGCTCTGAAGTAAACAGCCAAGGTTTCTTTCTCTTTGATGATTTCCAGTGGGTTCACAGAAAGTCATCAGCCCTAAAAATAAAAAAACAACCACAAACCAAACCAAAAAAACCCATCCACAAAAAAACCACAACAAAAAACCCCATAAAAAACCTCCGACATCCCTCTAAAAAAACAAACACTCAAAACAAAATATACCCAAACCAGATCCAAACCCAAAACTACAAAGAAAAAAGTATCCTTGTTTTTCTTGAGCTGTTAATACTGTGTTACTTCCTTGCCCAAAGTGAGAAGGCAACTATTTCTAACAAAGTGATATCAGAACTGGATATATCCACCCACCCCCCACACTCCCCACATCCACAAACACATGCTTTTGCCAGGAAATGTAAGTCACTGAGTGAGAAATCAAGGCCGCAGACATTAGTTGGCATCCTTCCCCTTTTATGTTACACAATCAAGCTTGAAAACTCCAAGGACCTCTTTTCCAGAGGGTTGTGCCAGATCCTACTTCCCTACCCTCTGAAAAACAACAAAGCCTCAGCTACTGGCCTCAGACATGCCAATACCTCCCCCTGTGATGTTACAGACATGAGGACAGATGGCCAACTCAAAATGTGTATTTCTGTGCTTCCTTTCAAATCACTTTGGCACAACCAGATGGCATTCTATGTCTGCCTGGTATAAATTAGAACTTAAAAGTGGCTACAGCACTGCCAAAAGCAATCAATTCCACATTCTTTCAGGCACACTCTTTCCCAAAGCTGGGATGTCCTTTTCCATGATGATGGATATCTGACAGGAAATCTACTAGAGAGGAAAACACATCATGGAAACCATCACTATGGAAGTAACTAGAGTACTGGAGTGAGAACATTTAGGTAGCAAAGTAGAGTGCAGATAAAAGACTAGCAATGAAAGAATGAGAAGGACAGGTTTAAGTGCTGGTCACATCTTACATTTGCAGTGACAAAGGAGTCTGGATCCTGCTCTTTCAGTGGTGTCTTCATACCATGCAACTCACCAATGTTTTCACCAATTGTTACTAAAATTTCAGAACTATTACAGACTCTCATAGAAAACCCTAAATCTAAACCTTATATTCCTCATCGGATTTTTCCTTCTGCCTCTTACCTTAAGGTGTGTTTCTGTTTTTCCCCTCACTGATGTGCATTGTCCTTAATTACTTCTGATTCTGTATAACATATTTTTATTCACAGAAAAAATATAGTCATAATGTATTGAGATTTTATTTGCTTGTGTCTTAGTTGAGGGATTTAGCATCTGTGAAAGCCAAACCAATAAGTCTTATTAATTTTTCCCATAATTTTGACAGCTAACTCTGAACAACAGCAATCTTGTAATGCTAACCACCAGCCTCTCAGGAAGATCTCATCACTGCTGACACTGGTCATTTTTTCTACTCTACTTTAGTCCCAGTTTATTTGATTTTGCTTGTTTTCCTTACTTACAAATTACTGCCTTAGAGCAAAGAAATGTTGCAAACCTTTGAGTAAGTCTGATCTATTTAGGTACTGCAGTTGTTCATTTATTAAATCAGGGTCTCTCCTTGTTGCAGCTGCTTCTAAGTTCCTAATTTCTACAAATCTATTGTTTACTGTTTTGAGTAATAAAGAACATTATCCCAGTTACTTGTAACAGGAGGAATGGATCAAACAGCTGACAAACCTCTAGTCCAAAGTGCTGATAAATTAGAGGCACAATTCAGTAAACATGAAGGCATGTTGTTGGATACAGTCTGGAGAATGTAAGCACTTGACAGTAAAAGATGCTGCAAGTTATTATTTACATGCAAAGGCAGGAAAAATCCAAAATCTACTGGCTTCCTCATATCAGTAAATCTCAAATGCGTTTTCACATCAGAGCTCTCTAAACCACCTCTGATGTAGCCTAACTCTTCTCACTTGTCTGCCTCTCTAGAAGCTAGAAGCTGCCTAGAGCCCACAATCTGCACCTTTGACAGCTTCTTGGTTAACACTGTTCTGGTTCTAACTTTTCCACTGATTTAATTTCTTGCAATTTATTTCTGCTTTAATAAATGAATTAAACTAAATAGACTTACATGAGTCAATATGATATAAAAAGTATTAATGTAGTGGATTTGAACCAGTTTATCTACATTGATAAAAAAATTGATTACATTAGTGGAGGTAAACACTCATACAATCAAGATTTGTAGAGGAATCTTCTGAAAATTCATTTTCTTCTTTTCAGCTCTATCAATTTAATCTCCCTCTCACAAACAATCTTATTTTCTAGCAAAGTTAATGTAACAATGACATTTTCTCTGTACAATGAAAAATCTGTTGATCAACAGTTTAGAGAACTTTCTAAGAAACAAGAAGATGCATACATCCATTATCATCTGAAATTAAGAAAACATGAGCCAAAAGACAAGTGAGAATGAAGAGTTATAAAGTAATCATGCTCTGTCCAGGTTCTGTAAAGTAAATGCAGCAAACCTCAACAGAAATGCATAGGAAGACTGCTAATTTTGCTGGTCTTCATATAATACTAAGGAACAGAAATTATAATTATAAATGCAAACAAATGAAAATACTGTGGTCGTGTAACACACACAGAGGCACGAATTTTCCTATTGACGTTGCTAACCCTGCAGCCCAGAAATCTGTATTTATCCCTGCTAGAGTTAGCAGAAGAGACTCTGGTTTATTTATGTTGTTTTTTAGCTTTTTAAGACAGTGAATATATTCACTGCTCTCTACAGAAATATGACATATCACATTTCATTGCAGTGCCTTCCTCTTCGTATACCTGTACAGCCACACATTTTAATTTCCCTATTTTCCTCCTCCCACTAATACCTGCCTGTAAACTCGCAATTCAACAGCAGAGCCTCTTCAGAACTGAGGGTTGACGGCAAGTCAATGTAGATGACACTTGTAAATGCTTCAGTGACTTCTGAAAATTGGTTTATGGACATGCCCAATGGTAAAAGTGTAACAAGCATGAGTGTAATTGTGATCTCTATAATTTGATTAGCTTTCCTAACCAGATCAGCAAATAGCAGCAGTAAGCGAGACAATATAGACTGATGCTCTGCCTTCCAAGTCAGTACATGATCTGGGAGGGATGTGGCACAGCTTGTGCTGACTCTTCCACCACGTGTCTTCACTGTAACTGCTCCCGTACACTAGGTACAGCTGGGGAGGCGTGTATCTGTCCACCTTACATTTGCTACATCTTGTAGGTGCTTAACTCTGTACTAACATTGGAGAGAAGGGAGAAAAGCAGTATGATGCAGATTGCTGGCTCTAGAAAGAGATGGTAGAAATGGCATTTAATTTTGCCCCACTTCTTAAAATGGAAAGAGCAAGAGAAAGGACATCTTTATTTCCCATCTGCAGTATGCTGCAGTACACTGAAGGAAAAGGCTAGCATGCTATTCTAGACAGTCAGAAATAACAAAATTCAACATTATGTTACCAATATTTTGTAGCAATTCCACAATAAAGGGAAGAGATTTATACAGGCTGTTGTTTCTCTCAAAAACTGAAACCACTACCTTTCGCACTGGACAAATTTGTTCTTGTCTACATCCCCTCTAGGAAGAACAAACCACTTGTAACTTCACAACCCACATATATGCACCCGAACAGCTCCAGAAAATCTTGATGAATGTGAAATGTGTGGATACAGATGCTATTCCTTCAAATCTTAATAAAACGTATGAAATAAACAATTTAAAATGTTTTTCTATTTCTTAATTCTTTCCATCTTTTTACCATCCATACCATAGATTATCTTTCACTCATGAGGTTGTAACCCTTATTTCCTTTAAGAAATAAGTGTAAAAATCTAAAATAACCTTGAAAAAGCATCTTAAGGACAACATGAAGGAATTCAGAGAAATTTGTGGACACTATGTCCAGAAGACATAGTCTTGTCTGGAATCCAAAATACTGTAATTCTCCACTAGCTGATCTACATTTAGGAGAAAATTGAACGTAGGGTGTTTCAAACTGTATCTCCAATTCAAGTGGCACTTGACATTTTCTGCATGAAGAGAGGAATAAAGCAAATGCTGAAGGACTTACATGCTTTCTTACGCTTGCTATATGCTACTTGAATTTTGACTACTATACTTTATCTTTGATTAGCCAAACTCCATGTGGTGTATAACAACATTTTTTGCCTTTCCTATGAAAAAAAAACAACAACAGAACAACCAAACCCTAAAGCTCTCACTTCTTTGGATTAGCCTACTGGTTCTCAGTTCACTGTACTAGTCTTAATATAGGGTAGATTCTACTAAATTTTCCAAATACTCCAAGTGCCCACTACAGTGTACTTAACATTTTAAACAAGTTCTACATATATTTATTATCATTCAGTACTCAACTGCATTTTGTTTTAAGTACTTAATTCTAACAACTTATAAAAGTTCTCTAATAAGTTCTTTCCAAGAAAGAACTGTAACCAAACATTTTGCTGTAACCAAAATTAGTACTGAATTTTAAGACCCCAAGAGGTAGAGGCCTAAACTCAGGTTCAGTGGCTTTGTAAAATTTCTCTATTATGTTGTAACTTTCAGGAGATTGCTCTTGGAAAAGCCGTTTTATGTCTCTGCTTTCATTTCAGGTCTCTGCATAAAGATTCCATTTAGAAAACTTTTGACATGCATTCATGTGCAAGAAGCAGTTTCTCCTCTTTGGTCTTTTTTAGACTGAGTGGGACTGAAGAAGGGCTATCTTGCCCACGGCACTCCTTTTTTCTTCAATGCCTTATCCAGACAAACAATGATACACTGTACTTGTTTTAATACATCTTTGTGTGCTATACAGAGTAGCTTAATAATGGTGCTTGTGAAGAATGCTTTAGTCTACTTTGCTGCAGGCTAGGAAAACTGTGCTTACAAATTCTAATGCAGAAGGATATATAGCTATTTTTAGACAACATATTGCAAGGTTTCAGATAGGCAGTAATACAGTCACGTTAGATCATTAAATACTTGTGATAGAATCACAGGAATATAGGGCTAGAAGGCCTTTCAAGAAGTATTGCCCACACTCTGAGTCAAGATTAATTGTCTTTAGACCATTGTGGAGATATTTGTTTAATATAGTTCTGAATGGAGAACATCACAGTCTTTTGCCAATGTTTCACTATAGTCAGTGCTTTCCATATTTTTCTCCAATCCCTCCTGTCATAGCTCCAAGGGACACCAAAAAATGTTACTGCCTTCTTTGAAGGAACCTCCTCTTCCTCTTTTTTTTTTTTAATATACCATGAGACTATTATTACATCCACATTTCCTTATTTTGCAGACTAAGCAAATAGGGTTCCTATAATATTTCCCCTCAAAAGCAGGGCCCAGACCTGGGCATAGTCCTCCATCCTTTGAAGGCCTGTAGTTTTAGGCATTACTGGATTCATATATTTGCATATTGCATTTTCTTTTTAAATCTACATAACTATAAAGTATTCATATATATTAAATCAATCACCATTTAACACAGGCCATGCTGCACAGATTAATAAATAGTTTCTCAGTCTTTAGGGCCAATCTGATACAATGACAAATTTTAGATTTTCATTAGACTGAAGTTCAAGAGTATAATTGTATATAGCATCAATTTTAGATATAATTTATTAAAAGTAAAGTTAAGGCATTTAAGGCATTAGGTTTAATGAAAAATGAAAACAGTAACACTCTGCCTATAACATTTTTCCATGCCTTTTAAAGCTTTTGTTCCCTGTTTTGGATTTAGCATAAGTTTACAATCTAAGCAGAGATTTTACTGTGATAGATCTTAAAAACATTTTCATCATACTCCACATTTGAAAGGCCTGTTTTTCTTTTTAAGAAAACAAAGAAACAAAAAGGCAGCAAGCCCTTGCTATGGTCTTTCACTGAAAGAGTGATTGAGAGATGGGGCATCTCCTAAAATTTAATTGGAAACAGGGCAAACTTGTGTTTGGTTACAAGAGGACTGTACTGACTTAAAAGTGTGAGGTACGTTACATGAAACACTATGTAATGAAACAGATGGGAACCTAGTATATACTACAAATTATAGCCTGACTCATGCAGTGATGTGGCAATTTAACATCTGTGAATTGGACCCTAACAGCATTAGGTGCTGCTGTAAGCTGACATCGGATGGAACTGGTCAAAGGCTGTGTAGACTCTGACTCAAAATAGCAATTTCATCCCATGGGAATGTCCCAGCCTGTTCACTCTCTGCAGTGGGATTCAAACCTTAAGCAAAATCAGGAAAAGGTAGGTGAACACTATAAAAATTGCACTTGCTACATGTTAGGTGAGTGACTTACCTACTCTGTCAACCTGCAGCTAAGGGCAGACTGTGTCAAAACAAAAGTAACTCTGTGTTAGGCAGCTATGACATTATTTGCTTTCAAGAAAGTTTCATGTAGCTTAATCTCTTGAGGATGACAATTTATATCCTTTTCAGAATTAGTTATAAAATATTTTCTGGGAACAAAACAAAAGGAATCAACTGAAAACCTTTTCTTGTAACTGACATTATGCTGGAAAAATGTTCTTTACAATGACTCAGCAACATGCAGCATACTAGATTGAACCCTTTCACAAAAGTGAATCACATTTGAAACACAAAGCATAAAAGATGCAAATCACCAAACCTGTCCAAACACCTCCAGCACCACTCTGCATTAGAGTCATGTCATTGTCCTTCACACAATGCCATTCACATAGTCACTTCATGGTATACAGAGTTAGTAAATGAGTTAAAATGAAGAGATGAGGAGCATAAACTCGTGTTGTGAGACAAGTTGACTAAAACAACTACAAAAATTGAAAAATAAACTAGATTTGTAAAATCCTTACGAATTAAACCAGGCTCTGCTGAGACTACTCCTCATTATTTATCACTGCTGTTAGAACATCTTAAAAGGACCTATTAAAACCAATCTGGCATTGGAATTGCCATGAATTGCATGGCATAGACAGAAAACACTCCTAAGCAATTGCTCATGCAGGAACACCTTGTGACCAGTAAAACAGTCTTAAAACTGAGCTGTTCTGTCTTGGAGTGAGGAACTAGTTTAGGAAGTAAAAAAACGTAAATTAGGTTGGTAAGAAGAAAGCAAACTACTTTTCTAATTATCTCTGTCAAGGCTAGTTACTGCAGAAAAGGCTCTTTTTAAATATAGAAAGCACGTGGGAAGTAGAAAAGTGTAAGGTTTTAGTAAGTCTGAAGGTTGCATAATTGAATTTGATAAACTGACATTTTCCTAGGAAGTTTTAACATTTCAATAATAAATACATCATAAAAATAAATGTAGTTCAGCAGTTCTTGCTCTACAAAACAGTATACCTTCATGCCATGAAGAAAAAAAAACCCATTTCTCCTCCCTTTTAGAGTACAATCAGTACTCCCTTTCTCCCTTATACTCTCTTCCTTAACACTTTAAAAAAAAATCTGAGAAATAAATTTAATCCAAGGGAATATTAGAATATAGAAAATACTTCATATAATTTACGATTCTGCCAACAGTAATTAAACCACATTAGAAACATGTTTTTTCTATAAACTTCAGCCTTACCACTATCAAGAGGGAATAGCATTGACAAATGCACATTAACAAGAAATCAAAGGACACGTTTTCCAGTAGCTGGACAGTTTCACAATGACCTTCTCTTTCTGACTAGTTTCCAGCATGACAATAAGAAAAAGTACAGAGAACTTCCAATTCATTCAGCTTAACAATTTCTATCACTTTAAACTGATTTTTTTAAAATCCTAACTACTAAGATGATGAATTAATAATATTGTCTCTTAAGACAGATAACTGCTAGCAAAACCACACACAGACTTATATCTCAAGTTCTAAATTTGCCTATTCTTTGTTTTCATTGCTGCTGCTTTGAATCACAGAGTGTAACAGGATGTTATCTTTTGAGAAAATTCCTGGATGTGTGCACAGACACTGCTGATGCCACTGTTTTGCTCCTGATGTGGCAAAGAAGAAAGCCTCAACCCTGTAATCTGGGCACACCTAAACTGCAGACCAGCTCTCTCACCTGAGCTAGCTTTGAGGAAGCTCAGTTGCATGCAATTACAACCAAGTTTACTAGTCCAGAGCTCAGAGCAAACCATCAGATTCAGTTTTTACTTTCCACGCAGTAGTCTGGACACAGACATGAAGTTTCTATCAAATATCAGTTTTCCAATTAGAGTACAAACCTGTACTGAAAAAATTATGGGTAGCCTGAAACTGAAAAGTATTAATTTGAAAGTAAAAAACCCATTTATTGTTTTACAAATGCAGACTAGCTTTTAAAATCAGCAGAGAAGCTTTAAATTCCAAAGCTGAAATTTCAAAAGAAGTTTGTTGGGAAGTGAGCATAAACCTCAGAGTGTCAATTAGCGTTTAGTCACGCAACACCCCATGAAACCAACAGAATCCTACCATGAAAGCTGTTTTTCTTTCTCACCTCGACAGAAATAGTCTATTCACAATGACACAGATTGAATAATTAGGCAAAGCTACAGAATTTAGGGCTGCTAGCTCTCACAGATAGATTCCATCACGCACTCGGTCTGTAGGCTGCCTTAGGCAACATGCAAAACTTCCTCTTCTACAGTCTGAATAACTAAGTATGGAATGTCTGGAAAAAATTCAGACTTGCCAGTACTATGCCTCAATTATTTTGCTTATCATTACATATTCAAGGCTGCTGCTTTTTTTTTTTTACAAAATGCAATCTGAAATTGGGAATGGTTCTACTGCCCTAAATCTCCCAGGTAAACCAGAAGTTACATCTATCGAAGAATGAAAGACACCAAAGAAAACATTGGAAGCATGGTAGCAACTTGCTACTAAGTTATAAAGACAATGAAGTTCAGCATTTAGCCATCAAAACACCAGGATTCTGAAGACTGACCAGGACTTTGAAGTTTTGGTTGCCCAAGCCATCACTCAGCAGGATTGTGAAGCAGAAATAGCACTGGCTGAACAAGTTACAGGTAGTGAAAGGAGAACCATGTCAGCTGATATCAGAATAACAAAGGCTGAAATACTATGAGTGCATAAAGCACTCTTCAGATGAACAACCATATCGGAAACTATACCAACGAGAGCTCCTGACCAAAAGCTCTTACCAGCTGCTATATCCACTGCTGGATGCTTTACATGATCACTAGCAACAAATCAATGCAATGTTTTTTCATGCTTGTTTTTGTTAATAGTAATAGTTTTGAGGATGATGGGGGCTTGATTAACTGCTTTCAATGCATTGTATGGTATGATTTATTGCTTTTATTTTGAAAGCAACAAAGAATTGCAGTCATATGTAGCTCTCTGTCCCATCTAAAGAAAGCCTCACGAGAGTTCTCACAGAGACAATATTTTTGTTCACATTAACCAGCACATGAAAGCATACAGGAGTCATCCTATCTGCCTTTAGCCACCTTTGCCTACATAAGTCACCTATTTTTGCCTCCTTAGGTGACTAGATATGGTCATGAGGAAATTCAACCTCTCACTGACTGCAACACGTAGTAGAACAGAACATCTTTTAACTCTAGTTAAGGGGGGATGTTACCAGACAAGTTCTTAAAGTTAAGCAAATGTAACCTTACAATTTAAGGGTATTTTCCAGTGTCACAGAACACCTGAGCTAGAATAATATAAATAAAGTCCATTTGAATTTGATAGATCAAAAAAAGAGAACCTTCTAGTTATGTATTTTAATGACCGTGACTCCCTTTATTTAATATCTTAACTAGGAAAACGGGCTGTGCACAGCAGGATTTCTGATATCAACTGGCACTGCTCAGTCTGTCCCTAAAACTGAGCAGAGTTTGAAATCTGACAAAGTAATCTTTTCTTTATCTTTTCCTTTGCAAAGTATTTATAAATGGTGAACTTGGCACTTGTGATTTCTCCTCTTTGCAGGCTACAGAACATGCATGAGATATCCTGTGTCTCTCTTCATATATTCTAAAAACCTGTTAGTCACATGTGTAGGAGGTCTGCTTGTAGTTTTCCCACTTCAGCTGTGATTGTGATACCACAGTGAGGCTGAACAGACCAAACGTAATTGCTCTAAAGCAGTGGAGAGCTACTGCTGCTTCCATACTTCTGGATGTAACTGTCTACTTGCATGTGGCTGTACAAAATAAATATTACTAAGGATAATTGCAGAGAAAATTGCCTAGTGCCCATATCTAGCTGTGAAACACACACAACAGGAGGTAAGGTTGCTTAACTAACCTTAACACTGGTTACATGAGGGTGAGAGGGCAAAGAAATACAGAAGAGGGTTGATCTAAACCACTTTAAAGGAAAAAGCTGAAACTAATTGACTTGCTTGGTAAAATTACAAGCAACTAAAACTGAAATGTAGACAGAAGAGTCCATAGGTTTTTAGGTTTTGTTGTGGGGTTTTTTGGTTGTTATTTGGTTGGGGTTTGTTTTAATAGGAGGAAATACACTACAAACCCTGCTCACAGTGTCTGCAAGGAGAGACAAAGGCTACCTCAAAGATACTGTTTTCCATTTAATGTTTTCTTATTTTCTTCTACTGTTTACTATTAACAAGTTACTTAGCCCTCCCTGGTTTGAAAGCCTGTTTTAGGACCAGGTAAACTATCTGTCTGGTAACAGGCTCTTCAGAGATGTAGCAAGACACTACGACAGTCAGAACTTTGCCATCGGAACCTGATTTTAGTTTCCAAGGTTATTTTATACATTAGATAATGCATCATCCACTGAATCAATGGCTTAGAAATATCTTTTGAATGTCAGAGACCTAACAAAGAATTCCTCTTTAAGAGGAACAACATCTGAAACTAAAATACCTCAGAGGTTTTGCAGTAAACTGTTGCAGGGTGAGATATGAGGCATAAAATAAATACATTTTTCCATTTTATTTTAAGAAAGAATATTCTGTTTCAACAGCCATGAATATAAAGTACAAAATATGAATTGCTTTCTTCTTATGCTATCAGCAAAAAACCCAACCTGAAGTAAAGCAAAACCAACACAAAATTCAGGCCCAGTTTTATCTGAATTACACTAACAGCAGACAGGTACCTTTTTCTGTCATGGTAAAAAATAAAAATAAAAATTGTTCCCTGGTCATACAAACTGAGCACTAAAATTTGGGAAGAAGCTCCTCCTATTAATGTATTTTGAAGACCACACAAATCAGAGGCTCTTCAATGATTAACTGAACCCCAATCTAGTGAATACATTTAACAGTGGAGTTACTTACCTAAGTAGTTTCCTGTGTAAACTCTGCATGTTTCTACTCACACTTATCTTTGTATTCTGCAGTGGGATACAACAGCAATAATAAAAAAAAAATAAAATATCACGATGAAGCACTGTTCCTGTGGTTACTCAATCTGTCCTCAAGTCAGCAGGAAGCTAGCGACACCAAAACCAGGTTTTGGTCTTCTATGCTCCTTAAGGAAGAATATTTTTTTAAAACAACCAGGATTGACCTGGAAGTCCTTTGTGATAGGTGTAAGACTGCAGCTTCCCAATGCCTAAATGTAATGTGGCACCTTTATGACTTCACTACAACATTAAATCCTGTTTGTTATCAGCAGCTGTGAATCAGCAACACCATCTACTGCAACCCTTTTTTACTGGGATACAACCAATAACGGTGGTGTTCCACAGACACAGAGGTCCTCACATAGCAGCCAGCAGTACTGGACTTGGATTCTGCCATTTCTCTAACCAACTCCAGCATGATACCCCAATCTAATCTTCACCAAATCCTTTTGGAAGTGAGACCAAACACACTTCAAATATATTCTTTCTCCAAAGGAGCAAGACCACAGTGAAAGAATACTGTTTTGTTGTTCACATATTTTCTATGTATTTTTTACACGATCACTTTCAAAATTACTTTAAAACAACTCAGAGGAAGTTTGCAAATGGAACAAAACTTTAAATTTCTAAAGCTCTTTTTACTTCTGTGAGGATATAACAAGGCAGATCTGTCCTGTAGCTCACAGGACCATCCCCTATACTAGCTATTTCACCTGCTGTTAAGACTACAAAGAACTCTGATCCTTCTTCTTGTGTGTAGCTACAATATGAGGCACTAAAATCCCAAGTACTGTGAAACCCATAAATGTATTCTAAGAAAGCAGTAACTGCAGGAGTTACTGAACTGGCACAGTGGTATTGGTCTTGACCTTTGCTTCCCTTGCCTGCCACTTTATACATATCCCAGGTAGTAAGTACTTCCAGGAAAATAAAGGTTTTTATTAAAAAAAAAAAAGAATTAACAAAGCAAAATGAGGTGAAAAAACCCCAACACCTCAAAAAATCATGACAAGGAGCTGACACGAGAAACACTTGGGGGCAAATACAAGTAGTGTTAATGAAGATAGGCTTGTTAACGTTAGAGCCATTCTTTGTGGGACTTAAGGGTATTTGCAGCAGTTTACATTTATAAAGCCTCTACTTTCAGTTGGAAAAAGTTTTAGATGACAATGCTTAACAGGTTTTCTGATTATTAGCTTAATGGGTCTTACCCATACTTCTAGTTTCAAGCTGTCAGTAAGGTATGGCATTTAACTGCACTGTAGCCAGCAGTAAAACCTGTACGATCGTACGTGAACAAAAGTTACGGGCAGGTCCTACTCACTGCTGCCATCTCACGGTGGAGACCATACCCGAAGGGCTCAGTAAAACACAACGCAAGGTTCCTGATATCTCCATTTTGCAAGTGCTGCTAGGCTTGAAAACCTGGGTTTCTGTCCACCTGGAAACTTCAGTTCTACTGACATAACAGCAAGTAGATAGTGAAGAATCTATAACTCACATGTATAAGCAATACTTCACAAAAGAAAATCACATTAGCACAATGAATGTATTGACTCCCAGGTTCACAGAAGATAGGAAAGAATTTTACCAGTGTTCAGCGCCTTCTAAAAATAAAAAATCACTACTTCACTATAGTAGGTAAAGCCTACTTGTAATGCCATGTTTTAGGAAAAGAAGGTATACTGTGATGACTGTATTTGCTGTATAATATTTTTTCTCTTTTATTTCACACAACCATAATCAAGTGCTTAAAGAAAATAAAAAATAGAAGTATTTTTCCTACAAATGCCTAAGAAAGGAGGGGATCTTCTCCTGAAGGGTCTCCACTGAATGAAGTTTTTCAATAGCTGAAAATATTTAAGTGGTGAGTTAAATACTACAGCTGCCATTAAGTGCAGATCAAGACCTAAGCACTTAGTGCTACCCAGGTTCAAGGTGAGTTAGAATTTCAGAGTATGTCTCAGTAATCATCTGTTTCAAAACTTTAACTGAAATACAGAATAAAAATAAAGGTATATAAAAGTGGTATGAAATGTCAATCAATTTCCAAATTTTTTTTCCTATGGAAGCTTTGTGTTTGGAAAAAGCAAACAAATTGTTGAAAAGCACTAAATAGCCACAAAATATTCCATAGTGGCACGCAGAGCAAAGCTTGCTGTCATCTCTGATGACATTAAACAAAGTCTCCCTTTGGTGATAGGGGTCAGCACATGAAGAGAAATTGTAACATGGAAAATAGAAGTTCAGTGAGGGAGCCCAGTGAATATAAAAATAAGAGACAGCTCCTTGCATGACAGCATGCCAGGATTTAAATGCTGTAGGCTTAAGTAAGCATCTTTGAGAAATTGGAACAAGAGCCAGGAACATTTTCTGAGGAAATCAAAGATCTTCTGCAAAATCTTTTTCTGTTTTTGCTCATTCTAAACTATAACTTTGAGAGGTCTAGCCCAGATCCACATAAGAAAGCAAAATACATACTTGCAAGATGAACTGGAAAACACATAGATATAATGCAGTTGTATTATAATGCAGATAAATATAAAGAATAATTTCTACTTTATGTCAACCCCCAGTAATAATTTTAGGAAGCAGTAAACTATCCCAAATGAAATCCCAAATGAAGTTACATTGTTCTAAATGTAAATATTTATTCATCAGATCACACAGTTTGTGAAATACAGGACAAGAGAAGAAAAGGCAGAGAAGAGCTCAAAGGCAGAAAGCAAGAAGCAAAAATAATAACAAATAATCTTTGGCATTTTTCCTTTTAAAAAGCTTTAAAAGGTCACAGTATTGGGGATCTGATTAACAGCCTGAAGTATATTGGCAAGATTATCAATGCATTTGAGCAGAAACAAAGACAAGGTCTGAGAAAGATTTGAATGAAGTATACAACATTAAGATTTTAGAAGTAATGATAAGGTTGCTTTGTAGGCAGCCCTAGGAAGACATGGAGACGTGCAGAATAAAAGTGTGGTCCTTCATGCCAGGGAGTCTGTTGACTGCTACACTCTAGATCAGCTACAGCCAGATGCAAAATTAATGCCTTGTTAAGAATTAATATTTGAGTACTAGTTTTGAGTGCACACAATGAGCAGTGTTGTTTGGCAGATACTAGAGATTCTATAAACTTTGCAATGAAAAAAAAAAGGTGTCATACTTGAGGATTCCTGAAGCTTTCTGCTGGGTAGGCAGAATTATACATCATGTCCAGTTTGTGCTCATTATTCAAGATAGCCAACTGTACAGCCTTTTATTTATGGGTGACCCCTGCAGTCTGCTGACATGCACAATTCCATTGCATCAGTGATGTTATCCCTAAATACAAACTAGAATTGTATTCTTCCAGAACAGAAAAATCAGGAGGTTTGATTTCAGCATTATTGTAATCCAGAACTTCACAGTACAGGCCATGACTCCATACAAGAATTAATCATTTGCTCTCTGATTTGTGACTATGAGCTAAGGCTATCTGGTAAATGTATAATTTTTTTATATTACAGTCTCGACACACATTTCAAAAGTGACAAAATAATCAAAGTCATACTGCTACTACTCCTCTTTTTGCTCTTCCTTTCACAAGACAAACAACCTAAGAGTCTACTGTAAGGCAGTCTCCCTGGGCTTCAAGATCTCTCACTGGCTGCTGCTGCCATATCCATGTCCTGGCAATATTAAAGCATGATTGCAGCATGGTTATTGGGTTCCTCCCTCTGATTTAGTAAGTTCAGTTGGTATCTCATATATTCAGCTTTCAGTGTTACTGGAGATGTAATTATGCAACAGATAAAGCTCCCTTTAATGCAAATGTCATCTCTTTATGATGCTGTATGCATGTTCATTAGATCTCTTGGTGTCTGTAATGTTTTATGAGTGTTATGTCTTCGGGTTCTCAAGGAGAAGTGATAAAGTAATAAAAATTCTGATATTTGCTTCCTCTTTCTCACCTTTCGTCTTCTATTTACATGAGGTTGCACTAATGCTGTCAATTATCCAAGCATCATTTGGTTTTTGGAAGGTGTACCTTTTCTTCCTCCTGCTCAGATAACAGAAATGCTCTGAACTGTATAATTTCAGTTCTTTACAGCATGTGTGGAGAAAAAGAGAAGTTATTCCTGAATTTTAGGACGTTCCCTATTTTATTTATGACTTCAGTATTGCTTTTCATTTTCTCTTTTAGTGATAATGACTTGCTGTCTTTGATACGGATTTCAAGGTCCTTTGTGAACTCTTCCTTGCTATGGTCTCTTGTATAGATTAAAAAACTTCTCAATGCTTTATGAATAAAGGCACCAATTAAAGTCTTATAAAACCTGGGATAAAAGGCAGAGATTTCAAATAATTCACAGAAATATAAACACTAGATAAAAATATAATAAAACTGTGCTTTTTTTGTTTGTAGGAATTTCTATCTTGGTAACATTCTCCTGTGATATACTGTCACATAATTCAGTGAGCAGCTTTTGGTATAGATCAGCACTGATTCAACCACTGCTACCATAATAAGAGGAACTGATAAACATCAACATGCCTGAACTATTTCACAGAAAATACCCTACTAATTCACTTAATGAATTTTTTTAGATTTTTAAGAATATCACTTCTCTTCAAAGCCATTATTTTCTATATGTAAGTATAGACATACTTTGGGCACAGGCTGTGATATTCTAGTTTTCCAGACATTCAGTATTATAGTCATAGTATCTTAAAACCTACACTAATAAATAATGCTTCCATATCATTTTACTGTATTTTACTAATACTATACACTATTTTAACTTTTATTAAATCTAAGATACACTGAGGTGTATGAATAGTAGACAAGGTATCCTTTATTATTAAAGAGAGAAAGAAATATCTTTCCATGCTGCAGTTAAAACTATTAAAATTCCAGACATTAAATTCACTACTTAATAAAATTAAAAAATATGTAAAGTCTGTCTTATCTGGGTCTTGTCAAAGGTATTGTAAAAAGTTCATGTTCTATTGTTGGTGGGATTTAAATGTTCTTCAGAGGCACACCATATTGATGGTTAATCTTGGCTCCCCAGAGAAATTGTGATTTTTCAGTTATTGTTGCTAGCTTTTTAAAATCTCAATACAGCTGGTGCTTTGGGACAACAAAGCCAGAACCAGTAGTAATCTTCCTTAGTATGCAATTGTATTAAAGAGTATCATCATGGATTAAATGAAAGTAGAAAAAATAGTTTCAAAAGCTTCTTTCTAAACTAAGACAATTACCAAAATGGTTGAAATCTGGTACTTATTAATGAAATAGCTAACCTAAGCCAGGGTAACTCATTTCTAAAGAGAGCCTAAGTTATGCAGGACTCCAAAAACTACTTTTAAAAGCAAGTGTGGAAAGCATACCAATAAAGTCCAAATATTCCTTGAAGTCTGGCGCCAGCTGACTTAATTTTGGGACCATTGTCCCTAGTAGAAATCTCAAGGGTCTGAACTCGGGGTCAGTATACATGATGTGGGCACAGGTACATACCTCTGTGGGATTCATAGCAGCCAACAAGCTGAACAAGTCTCAACACTGACTTGCAGCTGCTTGAAAGACTGAGGAAATAAGGGAGGCTTTCCCCTAAAGAAAATCAAGAGAGGCAAGTTTACAGAACAAGAAAGGCAATAGAGGAGGTATGAAAAGTACTGTGACTGATCATGTATCCAGCACTTGAACATTGTGATTAGCTAGTGCTCTGAGCAGTTTGCTTTTCCATTAACGGGGCATGATAACTTTTGCTCTGAGCAGAGCCTGTGCTTCAAAATAAGACTGTTCTTGCCCCGTGGTATTCAGTGATCTCCCTTGCAAATCCTGCTAGGCTTCAGCTGGAGGAACACCTACTTCTTGCTCAGGGATGCCTGAAGGCTGAATGGTTCAGACTTTCCAAGTCAGTAACAACTCTAGACATTCAAACACTCTAAGTGTATCCCTGAGTGACAGCTAAGCTCCAAAAAACCAAAATATGAAAGAAACTTATGTGTCTAAAAGTACCAATAAACAGCTACTAAGGTTTTCAGAAGTCAAAAATGCCACTCAGATAATTCCAGAAGCATTAGGAAATCACAAAGCAATTCACTAAGCACTTTTGAAAAGCCAGGTGTTATTAGGTACCTACCTCACTATCTTTGAAAGTATTACTCCAAGTTAATAAATCCCTTTACGAAATAGGAATGACTATGGCTTTTACACTCCTACCCAGAATGAAGCAATTATAAGTATAGGATTTTAGTAGTTTACATTATCACTGTAATGAAAAATTAATTCTGTACTTACCTTTTATTAAACCTGATATAGTGAGAAGGCTGCACAGAATTACTTCAAAAATTAACAAAACCCCTGTAAAGTTACAGCTTACTAGTTTGTCATGTCATCTCTACATCTGTCACTTACATTGAAAAGCCCTTTGGGAAATGAACTCTCCTCGTTTCCTTTTCAGAGCAGTACGTACAATGTACAAATTTAAATAATAAAATTAATAATGTATTTATGTGCAAAGTCACACAGAAACATCAAGGTATTTATGTTATGCTGCTTTCCCACTCCTCAATCATCAGGGTTTTTTTACATGGAATTTGAACCTTCAGAAAATAGCATAAAATCTGCAAGGTATTATAATAATCCTGGCTTAACTACAAAGGGAACAATTCTAGCTTCTTAATTTAATTGTGGTTGGTTTTTTTTTATAAAGCCATAATCAGATTCATCATCTTCAAGTACTCCATGTAATCAGGCAACTACAAATGAAAAAGAGGTCTGACAAACCAATATATTTTGTCATGAAGGGTTCAGGGCACCTTCCCTAGAATCTCATACCTTGTTCAACACCAATTCTGGTGTTTCTTCCTCTCTTTTGAGTGTGAGAAGTTTTCAGGAAGGAACTGAGTGACAGCTTCTACTGCTACCAAGAGAGCACAGCAACAAAGGAGAACTGAGAGCAACCCAGGATAACTCCACAGACAGAAACTACTTAAGAATATATCCTAAAATTCTGTGGTGAATCAAAAGGATAACAGAGCCACCTATGGTTGCCTTTGGTTTGCATGACAGGGTGTGCTCTTGAACGGAGACTGAAACAGGAATGTCTTCTATGACTGCAAGTACTTTAGGCAAAGGTGCTAAGGATTTCTGTATCATCAATATCCTTGACTTCACAAAAGCACAAAAAAGTGACACAAGTATTGTAGTCAAGCCTATTGAAATATATACCACACATACCATATTCTAATTATAGTAGCTTGGGCTGAGTATTTATAGTAATTCCTTTTGCTTGCTAGAAGTTCCATCAGCATACCCTCAAGCCAGGTTTGGTAGGAGATACCAGTCCAAATACATTTTTAATGTTGTCTGTATTCCCCATGTTACCACAGTGATTCCTCGCCCCCACCCCTGCCAAAAGAAAAATGATATGCCTTCTGGGCACCAAGGTTTCAGCTTTAAATAAGAGCAAATTGATTCTGTAGCTGTATTAGTGCATTGTATATGCCAGTTTGGTTTTGGAGGGTTGTGGGGTGTGGTTTTTTGGTATTTTGTTTCGTTGTTGTGTTTGTTGGTTTTTTTTCCTCCCCAAGCTACTTTTTTAATTAAATGTCAAATCCATCTTGGCACTGGAAACATGCTGTATGACTCTTATTTGAGGAAAAGCTGTCAGCTTGTCTCTTCCCCTGTCAAACTCCCATCTGCTCTACAGAGATTAGTTTGGGCTATGGGATCACCATTTGGCAGGGTACTATTCTGTACATGGCTCAATAATATACAACACAGGGCAGGAAAACAAGACCACATATATTTTCCTATGAGTTTGAGTTACATTTCCCAAAGCTTATAAGGATATTTTGGGAAATTTCTATGCCACTAAATTAGACGAAATAGAACATATTGCTTAGCAAAGGCACAAAGAGCATGTCTGTTCACATCTGTCACTCTTGCAACCAATTTTTATATTAGTTGAGCTGCATTTAAACTTGTCCCTGTTGTTCCTGTAAGTGACATTTCTGTAGTCTGGTAGCCTAGTAAATAGAACAAGGTTTTAAGGGCTAGTGTTCCTGGTTTGTCTTGTAAACTACTGACATTACTGCACAGCCTCAAGGAAGTCACTTAACTTCATTAATTCTCAAACTGCTAAACGGTTATTGTTTTGCGCTGATACCTTAACTGCCTTAGGATTCAGCCAGCTTGCTACTTAAACCCATTTCCTAGCTTAATTATCTGGTTGAACTGGAGTGTTAGTTTCAAGTACTGATTTTTCTACCTAAAGGTAGAAGATACCAGAAGTACTGAACATCTGCATCTAATAAACATTATTACAAAGACTTAATAAAATGCCAAAGAATACAATGACATTTTACATGGCTGATAGATACAGAGCTATTGCATGCACAGGCACTAATATGAATTAAATAACCACCATGACTCTTTCTTTCCTTGTAAGACAGCAACAATATTTTGGAGAGTTAACCCTACTCCATAAGAACAAGGTTACTAGTAGTTCAAACTGAAAAAATCTAAGACAATGGTTGGGCAATGAAGTAAAGGGTAGTAATTGGCTAGATTAGAACTACATGGCTTGAAATGCTAATTTACTGAAGTTACTTGTTTGCTTTTTTTAAGGCAGGACCCTAGTTTTGGAGCTCTCCTATGTAACCATATCTGTTTATAGAATGTGCTTGCAATTACCAAGACAGTGTACAAAACACAGTAATTGTGTATGGTTATTTATTTTTTTGTGTGTGCACTGATGTTTGGTGCAGTTCTGAGTCCAAAGCCTACAGATAAAATGTTGTAACTATGCTTTACTCTTCACTGTTCACTTTATCTAGATTATCTGGAATCCATACTGTGTGCAAGTCATAGAACTCTTAAAGATAGCAGAAGTAAACAGCCAAAAATCAGAGCAATAGCCATAAAAAGTGATTACGACTTTAATTATGCATTTTCCTAATTATGTCTGCAATCATAAAAGAGGTGTGGGAAATACTTCAGTAGACAGGAGCCTGATTAAAAAAAGGGGTTCAGAAATGAGTACGCAGAGGTCAAATAATGCCTGTGAAGCTCTGAAGGAAGCAGACTGAAGACTAGGGCATGCAGCATTTCCAGGATTAGTCTGCAGCATCTGCAGTCTATTCCATGCAGTATATGCATACTCTCTTCAGCTGTAAGAAGGGTTGGTTATGGATCAGTGACACGTTTTTCACAGCACTATTTTGTTTTCTTTTTTCCCCTACTTCCTCTACCACAGTGCTATGAAGTTTTGTAAACAACTTTGAGACCGGAAGAAAACTTGATTATGCAGGTCCCAGCTACATGTTGCTTTAATGGGAGCTATCATAAATTGTTTACTGAAATAACTGCGTATTGCATCAGTACAGCTCATCTCCACGTCACTATAGATCTTTGTGCAAGAACCTATTAAGGTTTAACATCCCTCTTTGATCCATTGGCTGTTTTTTCTCCCTGAAGACTAGAAGACAAGATCAAGTGAAGACCCTTTAATAATCTCATATCACAGCTTGTGGCTCAGAGAAGGAGTCTTTGAAGGGTTTAGCATGAATAAGAGAAACACAATAGGGACACCTTATGTGAGAGGAGAATGGAGGTCTAATTCACTGCTAGCCTCTTCGTCTGGGCTGAGCTAATTAAGACCACTTTAGCCACCATAAATTTACCATAATGAGAAGATTCATCCATTATGCACAGTAGTATGTCATAGTGAATTTTATTTTTATATGCAAAAGAAGAGCATAGATAACAGAAGATAAACTTCCTTTAAGATCCAGTTCTAAGTAGGTCATAGAAATTTGCCCTTCTTAAGCTCCAGCTTTGAATAGAAGTATACACCAAAGATCAGGATAAATAGTGACGTAACTGATACTTTCTATATTGAGATGTGTGCTGTACCTTGAAAGCAACATCCACAGATCTTTAAAATAATAGTTTAATATTGGTATTTTGATTGGGAAGTGGAAATAAAACAACATTTTAGTATTAATATTTCAGTAATGCATTAAAGGAATGAATTACATATTTTGAATTACAGTTAGCAATTCAAATAATGTTCAAGAAAATTTTCAGACTAACTAGGAGACAGTTTGTTGAGCAAACAAGGAAAGAACTTTTAAAGTAGGCTAAGTACATACAGATGTATATATTTTATTTCAGTTAAAAGGTAAGGATGTATAGGAGGAACAGCTGAAGTTCAGCCTGGCAGAGAGGATACTGAGGGGAGACCTTATCACAGTCTACAGCTTCCTTATGAGGGGAAGCTCCTTATGCAGAAGCTGATCTCTTCTCTCTGGACCAGTGATAGGACCCAAAGGAATGGCACGAAGCTGCACCAGAAGAGGTTTAGGTTAGAAGCTAGAAAGAGGTTATTCACCTAGAGAGCAGTCAGGCACTGGAACAGGCTCCCCAGGAAAGTAGCCTGACAGAATTCAAAAAGCATTTGTGCAATGCCCTCAGGCACACTGTGTAATTTTTGGGTTTTGTCCTGTGCAGAGACAGTACTTGACTCAATGATCCTTGTGAGTCCCTTCCAACTCAGGGGATTCTAGGAATCTACGATGTTTTCATACCTATATAGCACTTCAGCTGAATATCCTCTCAGAAGTCAGATTTACAGGTGTTCCTAGCTGTGCTCTGACAATGGTATCCGAGGCTACACAGAACCTGTGCACTGCTGGAAAAAGGTGACAGCTTCTGCTTAACTGCCTGGCAGTACCTGACATCCCTCACATCTCCTTCTAGGAGACTTGTGAATTCTGCCAATACAGTGACAGAGAAGAGGGAGAGGCTGCACAGAGCTGCACAATTTGGTGTGCCTGGATACCCTGCAAGCCAAAAAAGCCACTTGGGGTGCATATGTTACCAGGAGTGCAGTCATGTAGCTGAATGTTGCTATACACCAAAACAATGGAGGGCAGATAAGTCAACAATAGAAAACATTTTAACTGACTGAATGATATATGAAAGGAAGAGAGACTTGGACTAAGAAAAATTAATTAGTGTTCACAGTTCAATTCCAACTTCATTGAAACTTCCCTCAAATTCATTTAAACATCTGACTTCTCTGGAATTGAGTAGACGTAACAACACAATATGCAACATGTCTTAGAAAGGCAGCATCCTACTTTGGATCCAGTACCGTAACTGTCGCTTTCAAATATTTACTTAAAATTTGGTTTGTTCCACAGGCCATAAGCCACGTGTTGGAAGAGCACAGGATCTCACATGCTTTTCATTTACATCTACAGTAACTTGTTTTTCTTCCAAGTTTAGTCAGACAGTGAAGAAATAAACATAAAAGACAGCTGCTTATTCTCTGAGATAGATGTATACTTTTCTAACCTTCTACCTGTTTGTCCCTCTAGCATGCGAATATCAACTTTTGTATCCTGATAAAGCTGACAAAAAATTGATGTGTAAATGTTGCCACATTGTATTTTCCCTGTAATTTATCTGCCCTCATACCTGCACATGCTAAAGTACATTTAATACATGTACATAAAAAATTAGTGTCAATTACTTCAGCAAATGGCCACATTACTTAGATTAACATTTTAATACGAAATAAACAGCTGGCTAACCACATCAATAATTCCTGTTCATTTACTGAAAAAGAACTTAGGAAACAACATAGACATCCATATCCATCCTTGGTAATTCTCAATCTAGAGATTTCTGACTTAATGATAAACTTCCACTGTGCTTGGCATTAAAATCTTACCTGCAGGACATTTACATATACTGACAGTCTGTTGTCCAAGATGCTGAGAATGTGAGTTGTAGCTTTTAGAAGCTAAAAAAAACCCAGTGTCCCACTGGGCATTGCATGGATTTTGCTAGACATGTTTTAAAAAAGAGAGCATAACATCAAAAGCCAAATAAATCAGCCGCCATAAGCACTGCACTTCATGTTGCAGTCCACGTTCAGGTCAAATGTATTCTGTTGTTAGGGCACATCATATCTTAAGCACTCGCAGCAGTTGCTCTTATAGTGCATGAATAAAATTACTCAGGCTACACTTAAAGAGATTGAAAAACACCACAACAAAACAGTCAAGGAGATGTTCCATCCAACCACAAAACTAGTTTCTGTTAACAAGTGCATTGTCTCAGAGATGTGGATTTAGCACTGAAGTGACAGCATGATGTGTTCAGGTAACTGCTTTGTTTCCATGTGCTATGACATCACACACCTTTGGTCTTCTCAGCAGACATGTGAAAACATACAATGGGCTGGAGCATTGCACCAGGAGCTGGAATATATTACACAAACTTTAAATTCGTTTTAAAAATACCCATTACACCAATTAAATTCAGGGATTTGTTTGCCACCAACCCTTAAAACTTTTTGTGTCCTTACACATAAGTTCAGAATTAAAGGTTTCTCTCCCAGTTTTCAAAGCAAGCAATTGTATTTATTTTCTATTTATTATCAATATATTAAAAAAGAAGTAGCCTAGCCCTGAACCTCTCTGCATCCCATCTACAAAACTGACAGTAGTATATATAAATTGCTTATTGCTCTCACTTCCAAGATTTGTCTCAATGTAAATGTGTTCTCTTTATTCCCTTATATGTATTGCCTTCCTTTTCTTTTTAAATTTTCTGTATAAATGGTATTTTCCAAGTCCTATTTAGTCCTATTGTATGTCCTTTCCCCCACTCTGCTCTTAGTATTTTCTTCCTTTTTTTTGTACTGGGAATTGTCAGGTTTTTTTCCTCCAGGTAAAGCAGAAAGGGATAGTGGGAAAGATCTACAGGAAAATGTAATGACTTTTTTCAAGGTTGGGTTAGGGTGGTTTTTTTTGGTTGGTTTTTGCTACAGCCTTATCGAAAATTGGTAGACTTCTCCAAATTAATTTCAGACCTTGGCAATATTAAGCCACAACAGTTTTTTAAAAATGCTATGAAGTAAGTACAAACAGAATTGATTCAGCACACCATAATGAAAACAGTTAGCTGTCTATTTGTAAGTGGTTCTTTGGAGTTCAATAAAAACAACTTTAGTGAGATAAAGTGTGAAACTCCTTGAAGGACTTGATATAAAGCTTTTATTTTTCAGGATTTAAGAAAGAACCCGAAATAAATGCTATACAACTTCTGTAGTTATTAAGCTGTGATTATCCGCCCACTATTTTCAGTCACTGTAAGATACTACTTGTTTAATTTCTGTTTTATAAGTGACATGTAAGTCCCTCTGAGATTTATGGCTGTTAACTAGATGGCTCTTGTATTTCTCTTTCTAAATAAATGTTTCAAGCAATTCCCATGGTAAAGACAGAATAAGAATTGAGAGTAGTGCAACAATAATTTGCTTACAGTATAGGAACAGTGGAAGGCAGAATGCTTTCATTCTTGTCACCATGTATCTTGTGCTTTCAAATGCTGAACTTATGTGTTTTGAAGTATACTGCACATAAATGAGAATACCATGTGTTCTCTGAAACAGAATGTAGCAGTTTTCAGCATCTGAGAGAATATTTCAAAGGCTGGACAAAAGATGAGAGAAGGAAAGCAAATACCTCTGGGAGGCTTCATGATTCTCCTTCACTCTGAAACCAGCAGTACTTTAAAAAGCATTCCCATTTCAGTGGAGTCTTACAGAAAGTGGTCTGACTTTTATTTCAACGCTACTATTTTCAATAGTCTTTTCCACTGTACTTGAAGGCCGTTTCCTAAAGGACATATTCTTTCACTGTGAAGAATTATTTTCTGTGGCCCCTGAATTCCTGGATCAAGACTTGTTACAAGGAGGAGACTGATAGAACATTACTAACATTATTCCAGAGATGTTACGCTTTGGTGGTAACATCTCACACAACAAACATACCAAGCGCAGAGATGGAGGAAGCAGAAGAAAGATGAGAAAAGGAGGTAGGTTTTGAAAATAAAAGGGACATTGTTTAAACTTGCAAAGTTCTAAAAATAAAAGTAACAAATAGTCCTTGGTCTTACTCTCTTTACTCTTTTCCCAGCGTAGGCCACCAGAGAGGGGAAATTACCCACGACCTTTCCATTTATTAATGAAAGGCAATTCTATTGAGTTCACATAAACTTTGGTAATCCTGGTGACAGTTAATGCCTTTTGAAAGATAAAATCTGAAGGAATGTTTTTTTTCATGATTGTGTCTTACATCAGGAAAAAGAAGAAGCAAATTTGACAAAAGGAATCCCTTCATCTAAGCACGGAACGAGGAAGTTCCTATGATGAAATACAGGCTAACAGGACATAGCAACATACTGTGGCTGGTTAGAAAACACTGCTGCAGCATCTTCAAATAATTTGAAAGAGTCTGAACATAATTTTCAAAACAGGATTTTGAGCAGAAACCAGTAGCACTGCTGAAAAAAAAATGTGGGGGCAAAAATTACAAAAAGATCCTCTAAATCAGCTACACTGAGTTCTTCCCAAGCATGAAACTCTCAACTATTTTATATTTTATTTAAGAGACAGAACATGAATCCTATATTAGTTAGTATTGTGCCTGCCAATGCTAAATGTTTTTGCAGCACTAAGGAACACAGTTCAAAGAACAGACATTTAAAAAATTGGTTAGAAATATGTCTTTAACTGTTAAAGAAAAAAGAACTGACAGTTTACTGTTGTCTGCTTTTTTGACAAAATATTTGGTTTCAGTTGTCTCAAAATGAAGAGAGAAACCTAACCCTAGTCAGGCCATTTATCAAATCCTGACCAAAAAAGAGTTCTTGAAACTACTTCTGCCATAACATTTTTGTTTACAAGATAGCCAAGAACATTTAAAGTTGAAATTTCTGCATTTAAAGAGCAGTGTATTTTAATTTAAACTGAATGACAATAAACAGGACTGCTAGTATAATGTGTCATTTGATTCATCATATTTTAGGGATGGGAGACTGGCTACTGTCTGCCCACCCAGTACAGTTCTGCATCTGGCATTGGAGACTGTCATAAACATTCTCTGAAGTTCCAAGATTGTCTAGCATTCGTGTCTGCCCACACAAATAAAAATTGCTCCATATCCATTAGTATAGGCACATATTTGGCAAATGATGGCTAAGCAGAGGGAGTATAGAAGTCTGAAAACTGTTAGATAGATGAAGTATTTAGTGTTATATATGCAGTAACAGAAAAAAATAAGAAAAGGAACATATAGTGTCATATCAAAGAAAAATATTTTGACAGACTCCAGAGAAATTTTCTAGAGAGATTTCCAATTGAAATGTCACTGCTTTTGAAATGAACCTGGGAAAGCTTTAGGAGGCAGTCTGAGGAAGTAAAAACTGACTACATAAGAAGTGCCATCCATTCCCAACTTTTGCGTTAAGGGGAAAGAACACATACACTAATACAAACACACAAAGGCACCTCTGCACCATACACTCTGAATACTTTCTGGTGTTTATGCCAAAGGAAATACAAACTGACATTGCCACATATCTAAAATCAGCTACCCGAGTTGTTGCTTAATATATTCCAATGCTCTGTGGTTAACTACATCTGTTTTCTATCCAAATACCTCATGGCTATAAACAAAATCAAATGAAATGTAATTTGAAATCAAAGTTGACAGCAAACAGTGCTTTTATTTGAAAAATATTTATAAATCACATGTGCATTGCTCATTTGTAGATGGTAAAGCACTATGAGCGTCACATAGGTGACTAATGATTACTAAGCCTATTGCTTGGTCAAGAGGGTTATTTAGTTATTGTCATCTATCATCCTTTCTCTTCCTCAAAATAGCATGACTTAATCTTTCACCTCCCATAGCCTCCCCTTAAGTTAATCAGGTACAATCAAAATGCAAACCATAAACCACAACAGCCTAAAAAACAAATCAACATCAGTATCTTTCTCAAAGTAAAGCACACTGTTAAGAATTCCTTGTCTGCTTCTAATCTGATTTTCTTCTGATACACAAGCAGAATATAGTTAATGATAGATGTTTGACAAATGGAAATTCAAGCTGCTTTATGTGAAAGGTCTGTCATACGATGTCTCAGGAAAACAGGTTCTCATGATAAGACTAACATTTTGTAGCATAATGTTCAGAAAGCACAATTTATTCAATCTGAGATGAATCAGAAAATCAGCTATTGCTAGGGTCTGTTTATGCATCTGCAATATTTGCTATTTTCATGAAATCTACAGCTAAATAAACATTAGTGTAGATCAAACACATATTACTGTAGGTGGGCATATGGGCACAGTGACCTCCTCTACCAAACTTAGTAACATCATGCTTAGCCTTTTGCGGGATGGAATAAAGTCTTTTTCTCTACTACAGTTTCCCCTTCTTTGGCAAATTCTTCACTGTCTTCATTTGTGGCCTTCAGTTGCCTCAATAACTTTCTTAGCCTGTCTTTCTTAAATATTTCATTCTCTTGAATCAAGATCATCCACAACTACAGAAAAATAACCCTCTTCTTTACTACATAATCTTTTTTCAGGGAGGTATTCTTATGCAACTTTCTCGGGAGGCCATATGTGCTAAAAGGTATTATCTATGAGCTCAGCAGGATGCTGTATTAGAAAGAACTTAATCTTCCTTAAGGCTGTGCAAAATCCAAAAGGTCCTTTTTTTTAAATTTTTTTTTCCAGATACTTGTATTGAATTAAACCCACAGTGGCATCCACAGGGTAGAGACAGATGCAGTCTTTGGGGGAATCCTCTTCCATCTGAACAACCATCTGAACCACATCTTTTCTCCCAAACCTGCCCTAATAGCTCCTTATCCCTTTTGGGTTTTGCTCCATCTAAACAATTTCCAAGCCCCCATAACAGGTTAAGAATTGTGCTGCTGCGTTACAAGGCTTTGTTGAACTAAGCTGTTAAGCCTCAGAATCAGGATGCTAGGCTTAGAATTCAGTGCTAGTGTTTTAAATAAAACTTAATTCTGATTCTTTTGATAGCATTTAGCTATAATGCTCCTAATCAGCCATGCCATTACTGGGTTCATTTCCTCCTGAACTGCTAAAGTTTCAAAGTCAAGTCAGCAGGCAGAGGTGCCTTGCTGAACACACTGCAGCACAAACCCCAGGGTTTGTGCCACAGATTAACCAGAACTACTTAAATGCTGGCTGAACTTGGGAGCAAGGGAACAAAGAGCTAGAGGACCCAAGACACAGAATGCATCGTAGATACATAGCTTTAATGAAAAAGCTACAAGATTAAAACACCTCTCATAAGGATCTAACATTTTCAAATCTATTTAGCAGGTGAGGGATGAGTTTTCACCTGGTGAAAACTAAGTGACCTGATAAGGTAGTCATTGTGAAGACTTTGGTTGATTTACTCTGAATATTCTGCAGACAATGGAAATATGAATTGTAAATGTTAATACACTCATATAGTATCAAGTTTAAAGGTTTTAAGGTAGAAGTCACTGTGTAAGTGTGGAGTGTAAGTGTAAGTGTTGGAGTGGCTGATTTTGGAACTGGGTTTTTTTGTGGTTTTGGTTTTCAGTTTGGTGGTTGTTAATTTGGGGGGGCCTTTTTGTTCGGGTTTTTTTTTTTGTTTCTTACCAGAGGGGTTTTTGTTGTTTGCTTAGCTTACTTGGGCTTTTTATGATACCAGAAATATATCACTTAAAATTTTCTTGAAGAGTCACACATACAAAAAAACCACAAACAAACAACCCACCTCAAAACCCCCCTAAATTCAGAAGGTTTTATGTAATTTCTTTTTTGGAATTACATTCTTGTGAGGAAACTGAATTCACCATAATTTTCTCAGCATTCACTTAACATTTATTTTAGCTTTACATGTTTATCATGTGTTTATGTTAAAAAAATTACCGTGACAATCTGATTTTAAATCAGGAACTGAATATAGCTCATAGGCTCACTTCTTCCGTTTAACTAATGTTTTATTTTTATTCAAAAAATGTTAAGTTTCACTTTGTTGCTCATATGCCATGAGGCCCATTGGTGTCAGCAAAAGCTCCTACCATGAAAACATCTGTCAGTACCATAGGGATTTTGCTATTATCCACCACTTCCTTGTTAATGTATGGTCCATACTATGACAAGAAATCTCTCAATAAATATGCAGTGGAAAGATAAATTACCAGCAAGCTGGAACTACCAGCTGTCAATACAATTAGAAACAAAAGAACACTGGAGCTGGCCTTGGAGGATTATACAGTCATTTGGGAATATATTTCCTTAGACGTTGCTGTTCAGAGCCTTTTATCCACAGAAAGAGCCTGATTGTTGAGAAGTACCATTTGCTAGTTCTTTACTACATTTACGTGGCATTATTTCTGCCCTTCCGTGCCCAGACTACTTACTCTCTTGAAATACACACTTTTGTAAATGTTATCTCTTTACGTATATTTACTGTAGATCTTTTCTACTGGTATCTGGATTTTTAATTTATTCCATTCTAATGGCCTAAACTATAAACTTTAAGATTTAAATGGAAATAAGAAAATATTCTTAAGCAAAGAAACTCGCATTTCCCTGTTCTTACATCCAGGTCTTTGTAAGAGAAAAAAAAATACAGCAAAGAGGACACAGAATGGAAATTTATCTCTGGGAAATGAATGGAGATCGCAAAAGTCAGGCAATGAGAAACAACAGGTAAAAGCCAGGCGATGAGAAACAACAGGTAAAAGCCAGGCTATACCCCTAACCAGAATAAATTTCCTTTGCAGGAAAAGTTTGCTTTATCTTGAAGATATCAGAGTTGGTCAAAACTTTTCTGACAGAACAGCTTTAGGAGAGCAAATGCCAATCCAAAAGAATCAAAACACTCCAGAGGAACACATTGATTGCATCAAAATTCTGATGACATTTCCTGGAATCCTGCCCAGTTTCATGTTTGCTCATCTTCCCACCTCCTCAGCCAATATTTCCAAGCGTACAATGAAAATAAAATGCAAAAAAAAAAAAGTTAAGTTTAAAAAAATGAGAGCCGCAAAATTAAGGAGTTTTTAGAAAGCCTATGCAAATGAATTATTTCATCATCATCATGGCTAGGCTTCATGAATGAAGATCTGGGGAGGGCTATATCCATGTTTATTACAAGCATGCTGATGGCTGAAAAGGCCAATACGAGATAGACAAGAGCGGTTGCAAAAGGCACAGCAGAAGGACTCCTTAGGAGGTATAATCTTCAAGACACGATTCTTTCTGCCCTGTCTTTTCTCCTCCAGAGTGATCCTGTGTGCCTGCTCAAAAACATCCGCGGCATTAAAAATAGTATGTCTCCAGACCTCCCGATTGGAGCCAGAGGAGAGCAGTTAAGTTGATCAATATGGCCAAGGCTGAGATGTTGTTTCAGGGAGTCCTTGTATCTCCTCTTCGGGGCTCCTCTCTTGCGATAGCTAGTGTCAAGTTCACCATAAAGCATGATCTTAGGAAGGCAGTAGTTCTTCATCCTGGAGACGTGACCTGCCCAACGCAGCTGCGTTCTCGGCAGCATGGCCTCAATACTTGAAATTGCTGCTTGTTCTAGAACAGATGTATTAGTCACATAATCTGACCAATGGATGTTTAGGATTGTACAGAGACAGCAGTGATGGAAGCCCTCCAAGAGTCGC
>VWZO01013354.1:0-284793 GCA_013396975.1 Bucco capensis | reverse complement strand
AGAACAAATATCATGTCTGTGGTACTCCTGTTGGCTCTAAAACCACATTGGCTTTCAGGCAAAATTCCTTCTGCTATAGCGGGAATTAGTCTGTTCAAGATTAATCTTGCCAGGATTTTACCAGCAATGGAAAGCAAAGTGATCCCATGGTAATTTGAACAATCTGATTTAGCTCCTTTCTTCTTATACAAAGTGATGATGACTGCATCACGAAGGTCTCATGGTAGTTCGCCTAATTCCCAACAGTGCACCACAAACTCATGAAATTTAGTATGGAGTGTGTGACCCCCATATTTCCAGACTTCAGGTGGAATTCCATCAACCCCAGCTGCCTTGCCAATTTTCACCTGCTGTATGGCTGTAAGAGTTTCTTCCAAAGTAGGGGTAATATCCAATTCATTCTTCACCGGTTGCTGTGAAATAAATTGAATTGCCAAATCTTGAACTACATGACTAGTACTGAAAAGAGTCTGAATATGTTCTGACCGTCGATTCAAAATAGAGGTTTTATCTGTCAGAAGCAACTGAATTATTTCAGTGTTTTAGGAATAGCACTACTTCAGAATTGGTACTGCAGGGAAATTTACTACGTATATTTTCCATTCACAGAACTTGGAATGTTGACTAAAAGGAATATTATTTCTTCCACCCAGCCACTGTTGTTCAGAAAACAATACCATCACCCTTTACCTTAGCTGTTCTGGTTAGCACAACTGAAATACCATTATCATATTGATTGACAGCTCTACTGTCTGTGATGCGACCAGTGTAGTGACTTGCTCTCCCTGCTTAGTACTGAATATTGCAGGAAATTCCATGCCATAAATCCATTCACCCTGTGATTACTTCAAATGGGAGAATGGTCACATGTGGTTATGACTGTTCTTGGTTGTGCTAAATGCCAAAGTAGTACTCTCTCATGACTGGCCAGATTTCACTGATATTAATTAAATTCTCTGTGTTTGAGCTGCAACACACTGTTCTGCTTTGAATTTGTCTTTTCCAGCTCATTTGTTGTTGACTGACTGCGCAGCATGCCAACCACCACTCCAATGCAGCACTGATCATCCTGTTATCAACTGTCATTAAAGGACTGGTATACTGTGCATAAGGAATCTCTTGATATTTAATTCATCCATGCCTCAGTAGCTCTTCTACTTTTGTTATAAAGCATATCTTATCCTAAATACACCATATAGCTTCTTGTTTCACTCACTGTAATTACCATTCATTAAAATACAGTACTATCTTTCTTTGTTAACATGACAGCCCTGTGATTCTACAGCACTGTTGTGATCCACGCCCTTATTTAGTCCATAATCCCAAACTCAGTTTTATTACAAGAAACAAGCAGCTTTAGATGTCAGTAATTTGTAAGGTGAACAAAGTATCAGATCCATCAAATACAGTAAGCATAAAACAAATGCCAGCGGTCTTTTATAATGGAGAGATGAGGGAGAAGGGTAAGGAAGGACTGCAGTGACCCTAAACAATTCCCTTCTAAAAATCTATATGGTTTCTGGCTTTGGTGTGATGTTTTTTCTCATTATGATAAAAAGCCATATCAGTCATATATAGTATCCTACCTACCCTGGACAGGGGACTTCTCACTAGGCTACTTTGAAACACACAGACCACCTAATGCTAACTCATCTGAGAAGCAGCATCTTCGACCTTAAGAGCCCACTCCTAGAATACAAATATAATTTAATATTCCTTCTCAAAAGTAGCAGTTTAGAACAATACTCCAAAGCCCTCCTCCAAAAAAATCTCCAGAATTTAAAAGGTATTATTCCCTCTTTCCTTTACTTGCCTAAATCTTTGTCTGCTGCATTTTCTTAGGATTTTACATACACCTAAAAGTTACACTACAGCAAGATAACATTAAGTTGATTGGATTCTTCCTGAACATGTCAGAAGGCAGTGTTTTACTTTAGTTGTGTTTAATACACTTAAAAAGAATACTGTAAATAACTGTATTAACTGTAAATATTAGCTCTAAAGGGGCTGGGAAGAGTCTGGCTGAGGGACACAGCAGTTCTCAGAAGATCCTCCATACTCCCATCTGTTTCCTGGTGCCTTGTTGACAGCTCATTTGGAGTGGGACTCTTCTCAACAAAGTTGATATCTCAACTACACAGATGACCTCTGGCATCAGAAAGCAATATACACTTCTAAAGTACAATTTACTTAAAGCAGAGAAATAAGTTAGCCAAATTGTATCCCTGAAGAACCTTGTTCTTACCTCTGAATACAAAGGTCATGCTTATTAGCTTTAATGCAGGAAATTGCATGTTGCTAGAGATCTGCAGATGTCTAAATTTTGATGAAATTGAACCCCATCCCTGGTTTCTCTTGGTTAAAAAAAAGAAAGCTATAAATCTTTTTTGTGTTTCAGTATGAGATTCTCTAGATTCTCTCTTTTGCATGGAACATGCCTAATAACAGTTGTTCAATTCCGTATGTTTAAAGGAGTCTCTGATTGAACAGTTTTCACAGAGATCAACAAAAATTCTTAAATTCTGGGTAGAGTTACTGGAAAATAAACGTTGGAATGTTTGAAAGCTTTTTTTTAATTGAAGTGGAATAGAAAACAAACAGATAAGAAACTGTAAAAAAAAAGTAAGGAGAACTAAGAATTGAATGCAGCACACAAAACCAAAAAAAACCAAACCACTTGTACACTACACCAATCAAAACACCCTCAAACATCATGATCCATTAACATTAATTAGAATTAATGAAGGAGAGCTTGCCAGTGGCTTATCCTAGCTATGAGTACAGTTTCATTTATACATATAAAATCATCATAGCCCAACAGCCCTTCATCAAAAATATGTTTAATACAAATTAAAGACTTGCTTAGTAAGCAAGAGAATGCAGTATTAGTGCTAAAGTCTACACAGATGACAGCTACCATGAGAAAAGAAGAAAAATATGGAGAATTCTAGTGAATTGCTGGAAGCATGAGATAACTGATGCAACATGGGCAATATGGAAACTGATCACCTAGTGTACAACTAGGGAGATTATGAAAGAAGTTTGTAATGCTGAAAAGTCTGCACAGTGGAAAAAAAAGGACTGCTTTTGAAAAATCAGCTCTCCCTTCAAAATAAAGTTATTTTAAGTCAATCTCAATTAGGTTAAATTACACTTGAGGTAATTCCTTTTTCCTAAAACTCTTGATATTAACTTCTGTATTTTACTAAATTATGCACAGATATTGTGCTTTGCATATGAACCACTTCATATGATGAGCTGTCTGCATTAATTTAAATTTCATTTAACCAAGTTAATACTAAGACTCTGTTTTGACAATTCTAAAAAGTTTCCCAAAGACAGTAAACATATAGAAAATATTACACATTAAAATGTGTTAGCTTATCCTGGCGTCTAGAAAATTTGATAGAATCAGGATTAGTGCTCAGACTCTGCATTTAAAACATAGAAAAATAATATTAGTAATTTTTTTTCCCTCAAGATTATAAGGTCACATTATAGTTCATATGGACCAGCTTTGGCTTGCCTGAACTGATGGCTGACAGCTTTTAACTGTCACAATACCAAGATACCATTAAATGCAAAAAAAGGAACAAGAGTATTCTTTCTTAATAAGGGATAACCCAGGTCACAAGAACAAGGAGCATAATTTTGAGCAAAAAATCAAGTACAGCTTCCTCAGAATATTTTTCTATCCAGAGGAAAATGTATAGCTGACAATTCACACAATCTAACCAATGTAATCAATTCGAACCAATTTGCATCAGCAAGTTTTTTGGAGAAATTTTACTTTTATAATATGCTCCAAAGTGTCTCTTAGAAAGACAAGTGACAAATATTAAAAAAAAATCCCAAACCTAAACCAGAAGTATTTACCTGAAGCTGCCTATCAAATTTGGCAGGCAGAAGGAGGACAGATTTTTCCAAAAGTTTATTGTATAACAGTATTTTTAAAAACACTGATGTTACTTTTTAACTTAAAATGCCAAGATTGAATGGCTGCTAAGCAGAAAATAATTGATTTAGCCTTTGCTTGTGGTTGTTCAAATGTTGCAGGGTACAACTCAAAACTGATATTCATGCTGGTTTAAATTTGCATATGCAGTTCACATTTTCAAGCTCTCAAAGCTAAACTGGGCATTTTAAATGTTTTGACAATAATGATTTGAAACACTGTTTCTTAGCAGCTAATCAATGAACTGAATATCATTTCTGGTAGTGTTTCGAAATATGATATGGGCCAGTGGTCTTCTCATCTAGAAACTTCGAAAAAGAAGTTACAGGATAAAGACAGAAATTGTGGAAAAACAAAGTTATCTGTATGCACATGTAACTCCAGTTGTCTCCAGCAGCAACTCGTTATCATTAAAAGATTGTTATTCTATGTATTAATTATATTTACATAACCTTTAAACTTCAGTTAAGTTCACTGGACTTTAGAAAGGGCTATTAATACCACAGTAAAGGTATTTACAATGGCATATCAGGCCCAATGTACTCAAAGCCCATTTTAAGAATGAGTATAAAAGATGTCAGTGCTAGTGCCTGGTAATATCTTCTCTTCCCCTCTATTAAAGGCCAAGCTATACAGAAGTCTCACTTTGATCTCCTATGTAGCATGGGACTGAAGTCTCACTTCTCTAGTTAACTTGAGTACTTGGAGAACATAAAAATATGAACATGGTTTTTTACTCTTTCATTTATCTAACTGCCACTGGAATGAGTTTAAGAACATGACTGTGTCTAATCAGAGACATGTAAAGAAAGGAAAAAAGGTAGAAAATAGAAGGCTTATTACTTTGAGGGTGAGGGAGGCAATAAGTAACATATCCAAAAGGAGGGAAAGCAGGATTTGCTAGGAGATATTGCAGGGCGAGTCAGCATTGATGGGAATATATGAAGATTTCAGCTGTAAGGAGATGCAGATCTCCTAGAAAATGCAGATATATCTCTTTGTACTTAAGCAAGTAAACTAATCCAGTTGACAGAAGCCATTCTTGTCTGATAAAAATATTACCACCTACCTGCTCAAAACAGGGGAAAAAGGACAAGAAAAAAAGCAGCCTGATAATATGGAACAAAGGGAAAATCTGGGAAGAGTGTGGTGGGTGATATGATGAAACTAAATGAAACTGGCAGGAAAATTTCAAGTTGTAGACCGGCAAATTATTAGAACTGCTGGAATTCCACTAGGGCTTATATCTAAGAATGCACATGGTGGAAATACAAGAAAGCACTGCTTTTTATGCTTTCAAAAGAAAAAAACCTAACATCTATTGAATAGTGTAATTTTCTGCATTGACTGTAACTATAGCAACTAAGATTAAATGTAGGAGAATCATCTGTACTCACAGCAATAATGAAACATCTGTTCATCAAGTCTTCAAATTAGAATTGTCACTTCAGAAGACTACTGGATCATTAAAAGACTTTTACTGCAAAGAGTACCTTCAGAACCTGGAATTTTTTCGAATGACATCTAAAATCCTGCATGGTGCTTTGAGAACTAACGGCACTCTCCCTAATAGAGGTAATGATAATCTTCTGGCAACATTAGTGAATGCACCTCAAAATATATATGAAATTTTACTGATTCCATGTAACAACTCTTCCTAATAGCAAAATTACTGTGGTTAAGCTAAATGGTACACACACCAGCAGAGAAAAGGCCTTGGCAAAGAATCTCTATAGAAGACTGCCAGAAGAGAAATATACCTTTGCTACGGTAATGTTTTAAGTATTGAATAGAAGTTACCTATCATGCTCTGAAAACCTAATTGTATAGCATGGTGTCAAATGGCCAGAAGAAGGAAAGATTAACTGGACACACTCAGAGAAATTAAATACATGAATATTTATAATCCTACTTAAAGGGACTGGACAGAATTTTAACAAACAGTACAGTCTTCCTAGATTTTTTTCTCTCTGTGTAAGTGCTTGTGGATATGGGACTGGTGTGTGTATCTCCATATTTGCTATACTTCCCCTGTAGATCTCTGTTGTTGCTAGCTCAGTCAGAAACTTTTTCAAATACAGTACTTTTTGGAGTGTGAAATATTACAGCACAAACTTAGTGTATAAAGCTTTAACTCAAACCAAAGAATAGTTACTCTTCAGTTGCATAGCCCAATTAATACACTAGCATGCAACAGAAATTTCTGCCTCCCACACTCCATCCTCAACATGAAAATTTCTGTTTGCCATAGATTTTCCAAACTTTCCTGCCAGAGAACATACATCTTTACTTGTGTCACACAAGTTTGCCATACACTATTGATGCCATTTTTTCTTATACTTTTCTGTGTGTAACATTATGCTAACTGCATTCACAACAACACAACTGGAAGACTTGGCCACAATATTTGTAAAACACTGCAGAGGTTGATCTACAAATCAATCTTTGTACTAACACAGCATAGAAATCATTTTTACTGTCAACAAGACCTGTACTTTGCATTCTGAGGATAGCATGATTCCTTTTCAAAGCATTAGGAGTCAGAGACCACCACTGTTCTTCTTCAGCCTATTTGCTTTCTTCCTGGGAATCACTCCATTCCTATGTACACATCACCCTTCAAAAAGGCTCCAACCTTCCACAGCTGAGAGTCAATATCAAAGTGTTAAAGGAATCAAAGCTATCCATATGTTCATAGGATTTAAAAAAAAATAAAATCAATGAGTAATTCATGTTTTTAAAAACATTATTGTTACAATTAGATTCTTTTCAGAGATTCTAAAAATAGATTTGTTTTAGTTCCTTTTTTATCGCCTGGCAATGTAACCTGTGTATTCCGTGGGTGAATGACATGAAAAACATTTTTTCCTGTGACAGAAAATACCTGATGTTAGCTCTCCAGGATTCACATCAAGGGTTGTCAAAACTTGTTTGAAACTGGTCTTTCCTTCTTTCCTAGTGAAATAGATACAGCACTATCTATTTTACAGACTAAGTATAGACTGCACGTGCAGCGTAGGGTGTTATCTGGTAACAGTGATGCTTAGCATATTGATAAGAAAAGTAATGACTGATTTTGCCTAAAAAATTATCAGAATGACTCACAGTGAAGGAACAACTTTCTGAGTTTGTCAGACATATTGGAGGACACGTACAGCTAGGATCTGCAAGTGGAATTCAACATAAAGCCTTCATTTGTGTTTTAAAGAACATACAAGCTATGATCTAAGAAAAACAGACCATGTCCTTTCAACTGTTCTGCTATGTTAAAGCATAGATAAGATGGAAGTCTGCACTGAACTGGCTCTTCACAACCTTGAGCAGGAATTTAGGACATAACATGCAATCCTGAAGAGAAAGATTAATCAGTACCACTCCCAAAACTCCAAGCTGTAACAACCATGAAAAACAGAGGTTCTCTAGCTATCAATTAAAGTAAAATATAGCAAAGATTACATTCAAAATGAGTGAAAAAACAGCATAGAATACTTGAGAATGACAGCACAGATCCATAAAGCAAATCACTGTAACTGTATCCAAGGTTTATTAACACCCTAAAAAGAAATAAAAAAACCAAACACCAAAAACCTTTGTCCACACAACATTAACATGTGTGTATGACCTGTCTGCTAATGGCACAGCTACTAGACCATGATTAGTTCAGAGACTCAGACAACAAGTAAATACCACAAACTTCTCTCATTTGAGTGAGAGGATCTAAAAATCATACAGTCAAAACCTGTAACAGTGCTGCATTCCACAGCTGCAGGACACAGGTGGACTCCTAATGCACACAGAGCAGCACTGTGCTGCTGTGAGTCAGTAACAGGCACTGCAATGTGTCACCAGCAGCTTGCATGAGAATTTTAGTCTCCTTGGTGCCAGATGCTTGCCTAATGATTTATTAGGAGTTTCTTTCTTATAGATGGACAGGGAAGCTACATTTGTTAAGGTTACAATTCCAGAGTAACATGTGGCTCTGGGACAAATTGTCTTCAGTAAATTTGCTCCAAAACCTTCCTTGCCAATATACACCTTGGGTTAGTTTTACAGACTGAGATACCGAGTATTCTTGATTTAAAATATTATGGGTATAAACTGCTTTGCTAAATCACTACTGTGCAGCTCTCTCTTCTTGATATGCAGTATTTTATATGTGTGTCTATATAGTATACTATAAACTAGTAGTATTATATTAATAGTATGTATTGGTAAAGCATAAAATATGTATCATTATACATACATGGTGTAACCACTATATATGCAGACAACTCATTTCTTGCTTACAGCAATTCTTAAAAGCATCTTCGTTTGCTTTTACATTAGAGATGTAGGACTAGGTGGCTGGCTGTAGAAATGCTGTCTGCTGTTCCTGTTACTTCCTTTGGTTCACCTCACCATCTGCTTTTGGAACAGATGCATCACTGTCTGGTGGCCTCATGAACATCAGCTGACTGCCTGACCTTACTTCGGTGTTACGCTAGAATAGCGAGCGGCTGTGTGTGTTATGGTTTTTGCCAATAGTTAAACAAGCCCCATACCAGCTTGAATTGGAATGATTTTCTAGATGTTTCCATTGAATGGCTTTCATCACCTGGCTTTGATATCATTCTTTTTAAAAATTACTGCGTTTGAGCAAAAAGGCCTTCGCAGGGAATAAAATTAGCTCCAAGGTTCTCTTATGTTTGAGAAGGATGAAAACTGTGCTCAGTGTTGGGACCATTTCTGTTTAACCTCCTTATTGATGATCTTGATAATTACATAGATTGTATCATCAGTAAGTTCACAGCCATTAAGGATGTTTGCACAGGACACAGTCTTCAGCACATCTCCAGAAATGTAATACGTGCCATGATAGATAATCCACTATAAACTCTTATGGCCAACTACAAAGAAATTTTCTTGGTTATATCAAGTGCCATTGGGAGGAAGGAGCAGTAAAAACTTCTTGGCCACACATATGCAGACACAGCTACTACCACATTTTTTCATGCAGAATATTTAGGTGTTTAACTAGGAGCTTACTGCTAGAATGAGACCTTAACAACAAGTAAACTGTCAAATGTTTAAATACAGGAATTGTGAAGGAGAGAAAGGGAGCTATGTTGATCCTGTCAGCTGCTATCACCAATACCCAGTCTCACATTCCACAGAAAAACACTGCCACTTACTTCAAGCTTCTTAAAGGGCCAGTTTCACTACAGGCATACTGAACAGAATTTGGACAGACTTGTACAGTAAAAAAAGTGTAGAACCATACTTCAGAATAAATTTATATAAAATACATAAACACACATACATAACATAATTAGTAGAACTATAAGCCAGAGTTTGTCCTCTGTCTTAAAAGTCAGGTCTCAGACATACTTTGCTGCCAGTATATTACACCATATATTGCTGTCCCATAACTCACATCACCTTAAACCAATTTCATGTCCACTCTATTATTGCAGCTATAAAAAACAATTTTAAGAGAATGATCTAAAATTATCTCACTCACCAGTGTTCTCACTAGTTGAGCAGAAATTTGAAGTCTTTTTACTGTAACGCACAGAATAAACTCTGCTATAATTGCTGGGCTGTTCATTTTAGTCCCCTGGTGGACTTTACTGAAATGCCATCAATTTAAATTAGCTTTCATAAACTCTGCAGTTTGGGACTTTGAAACACCGCCCTCTCCCCAGTATTCTTTTTCTAATAAATGACAAATTAACTAACTAACATCTGTTAAACAAATAGAAAAACTAAAATAAATGCAATTTATATATCCTCTTTGTTCTGAGGCAGATGATACCATTACAAAACCATAAATGGTATCTGCCTCATTAAGTTTTGCAAATACACATGAACCTGACACAAAGTAATATTTGCCCAAACCATCCATACAATCACAATGCTGTAAAAACCGACAGGCCACTTTACAAATGGTATCTATCAAACAACCTCATTCCAGAGTAAAACACTCCATTTGATCATCTGAAAAAAAAACCCAAAGAAAAGCAAAAACCCACAAAAACCCAGACTACATGAAACCCTCCCAAATTCCCCTTTTTTAATTTGAGCAAGACAAACACCAAAGGCCACAGATATCTATTCCCATCAAGAAACTGCAAGATGAATGGTAACTGACGGTAAAAATTTTTGCCTGGTGAATTTGTCTTGCAATAGTGCTTTGTTTTCTGTTTTACTACTGCCCCTTGAATTTAAACAGCAGATAAATTTAGCTCATACTAGTTTCTTGACATTTGTTTCATATTGCAACAAATTCAATTTTTAAGTTCCTATATCAGTGAAACAAACAACAACTGTTTTGATTATAAGAATAAGACTGCAAAACACTGGGAAGGGCACAGAAGACCATGAAGCATTTACTTTTGACAAGAAGAATGACTGTAATGTCTCTATGCTACCCTCCTCACAGATTTCTTTCTACTGAGGACATTAATCAACGTGTGTCACTGAAATGGCAGTAACTGTGAATCCTCTTGGTTGTTATATTACTGTAGAAAGCATCTAGTGCAGCTTCACCCAGAACTGACACCGTGAGCTGAACTCTGAGAACACTCTTTGTATCAGCTGTCAGTGGATAGATGATTGAGACCTACCTGCTTTGCTGCTTGCCCTTTTAAGCTGGGTAAGTCACTGTTAGTGATCTAGACTATTTTTATTATTTTTTTTTAATCTTTCACTAAGACAGTTTCATTACTTTAAAAAAACACATTTTTTTAAGAAAGATTCAGTGATTCAGAAAAGATGCCTGAAGATCGCTCAAGCTCTTTGTTGTGATTATTTCTTACAGCATTTGCCATACAAAATTTCAGCTTTTTTAACTGAAACTGCATCTCTTGCATGACCCCAAGTGCTTGTATGACCCCATCTCTTCCACTGAACCATATAAGAAATCTGCCATCTCTATCGTCTTCTCTTTGGGAAATTGAGGAAGAGACAGATACCAAGCAATTCACTACAATTCCACCAGAAAATTAAGGCATTGCCTGCAATAAAAATTGAAATTAAATTCCAAACCAGTGTCTTCAGTACAAAGTCAGCTTCCTTCATCTTCTGTTTTTACTTTCCTAGCTCATTGATCACAAATCTCATGCCCCGATACTTTGATTTACACATGGACAGGGAGGCCTAAATCACCATAGGTGGTGGCAGTGCATTTACAGAGTATAATTATGATATTTTAAAACTGCAGAATAGACTACTGTAATGAATTCAATCCTCATTTACAAAGAAGGCAATGATAAAATCACAATAGGGTACTTCAGAAACAGCTAATACCTACAGTGATTCTTCAATGGAAATAGCAAATTCAATAATAAGAAACAAATTTCAACTACAATTAATATTTGCCAGCTCAGCCTCTTCACTTTTCTTCAGTTTTAAGATAACGGTTTGCTTTTCATGTATTATTTTGTTTGCTATTGCTATCACCATTGATCTTGGAGCCTCTCAGAGATGGTAGAATTATTTTTCCCACTGTTTTCATTGAGCTAACAAACTGCATTTTATACGTGCACATGGAACCATTTCAGTAGCACAATTAACTATCACCTCCCTCTAGCAGAGTACCTTAAACGTCTTGAGACTTTCAAAGTAACTCACTAGCTATCATGGGATTACTTGCCTATTGCCCACAGGGGCACTGCTTAATCAGGATGCATGCACTAACACTCACTGCTGCTGAACACCGTACTTCAGCCTCTAGACTATCCTGCTTTAAAGGCTCACATAAGAAGCATACTCATTTCTCACAGAAAGGTAACTTTTTCCAAGCAACCCCTGCTGGTGTCATTGATGAGATGTAGAGGTTGCCCTCTGAAACAGAAAGGAGAAATGTGCTCAACTGGTGTGCATTAAATGGACCACTTGACTGCAACAAATAAATTCACAGCCAAGTGAAAAAAAACATCAAGGTGTGTTGAAAATAATTGGGTTTTAAAGTTGCAGCAATTATTACTTCCTTCAAAATAAAATCCAAAAATAATAATAAAATAAAATTAAAAAAAAACACTACAAAATCAAGCTCTCTGCTTTATGTGGATTTAGCAAATGTGAAGCCTGTATCACTACTTTACAATTATCTTATGAAACTTCAGTTGATTTTTAGCATGTAAACCAAAAAAGTCACCCCAAGTATCCCCCAAAACACCTTGTGTAAGTGAACCAAAACCTGCTTAAACATTATGTATAAATGAAACAGCAACTACAGAAACTAAAGCTCACCTTCCAAAAAAACCAGAATGAAACCATTTTTTATTTAATTACTTGAAAAGGTTTTTTTGGTCTCATAAATGACTATAAACAGAGCAGTGGCAATCACCTGTGAATACACTGTTACTTAGCTAGTGTTTTCTCAGAAATTTATTACTTGATATAAAAATTGTGTTCTTAACTGGCTTAACTTGCAATTATTTAAACAAGGCCCTTCTGTGAGCCTGTTTCCTTAAGCTGTTCAAGTAGATCACTTTATAAGAAGTTAATTTCACATTGAGAAATCAAGAAGGGATAAATATTCAGGACTACCTTCCTATATTCAGATATCCGTGTTAAAGGCAGCAAGTCTTGCTGATGAACTATCATGATTTGGTATTTCAGACTCCTCTTATATTTGAGATCAACTCTTGATCACAGGGTTTTGGCTCTGCAATTCAACCGTGTCCTAGTTCTCTTACTTTGAAATGGGTTATTAGGTCTGTCTCTTAGACAAGAATATAAATAATAGCTGTTGAGTTTATTGTATTTGAAGGTCATTTTTCACTCCACCTTCAGCAATGTCTACTCACAAGCTGACCAACATCTGTTGTGTAGAAACTGTAAATTCTTCATGGGAAAATAATTGAATCACTAGACAGAGGAACACAAATATGAAATGTCCATGGCTAGGCTTCGCGAACGAAGATCTGGGAAACAAATATGAAATACACTGCCATAAATTCCATTCCCTGCTTCCAAAGTTCACAATCTACTGGGATAGGTTTGTTAGAATGATGTATGTATTTAATTTCATCTAAATGGCAAATACAATAGGTTCCAAAATATTAAGCATACCATGGCCATTATTACCACCTATTAGCTGTGATCGAAAATATGACTCCAAATTTCCCAATAACTGAGGGATTTCTATTTCTCTAGAGTTTATTACTTTTCTTCTTCTCCCTTAAATCACACATAACTGCATATATCTTCATTATACAACAGCAAGAATAGAACACCTTGTTCTCTGTCCTCCTGGAAGCCCCTATAATGGTTGCTTTCAGACAGGCGAAAACTGGAGATCAATAGAGACACAGATACTCAAATTGGTTTGGGAAGACTCTTTGCCAAAAGGTATGGTAGTAAACTATCAGAAATACAGAATTCTGCTCCTACTGCAGTGCAGTTCAGGGACCCCTTATGGATAACACACACACACAAAAAGGCACAGAACCTAAACTTGAGATACACATAACATTTTTACTTTCTCTCCCCTACGACTCTAATAAAACTGAATCCTAACATAGTTTACATTATCCATGAGTTAGATAACCTTATAATTTGTAAAAAACAAGTTTATTTATGATCTGCAGAGTTCAGAATATGCCTGACAGGTTGATGACCAACTTTCCCTCTACTTCCACAGGGTGACACGTGCCGAATCAGCCTTCTCTAGCATTTGATTACCCTACAGCAGCTCCTGTGTGAGCATATGCTATGAGCTCATTTTGTGTGTACTGGTCATAAAAAATACCAGATGTTTCAAAACATTCAAAAGAATGATTTAGAAAATGTGTTTTAGCAAGGGCAGTGTCTGAAGCAGGAAGCATTAAGCAGATTCCAAAATATTGGTTTAGTCTCAGCTGGTGAAAGGAGGAAGTGTGACATTTAATCATGCTGCAAGGTTAGTGCTATACCCAGCAGCTGGCTGACACATCCTCTCGAAGGATAGCTTGCCAGTACTTCACTTGAAGACTCCTTTTGCTCTAACATCAGTCACAGAAAGCAAACACCAGCTGAGTATGTTTCCATTTTGTGCTCTGCTCTGTGCTCTGGTGTCAGTGCTGACATGTTGTGGGGGTTTTTTTGGAGGGGAAGGGGTATGTTGTTGCGTTTGTTTTGGTTTTGTTGGTTTTTTTTTTTATGAGCAGTTGATGGGAATATCATTAGTAGCCTCACAGCTCAGTGGAGGGAGAATAACCAGGATTCTAGGAAACATGACACAAGGCAGTATCCTAAGCAATTACTCTAGGTCACAATTCACAAGTTATGACAGTCAGATGACACAATGCAGTACCAGATGACGGATGATCAACAACTGCAAGTGAATTGAGTCAGACATTTCAGTGACCACAGACTGCAGCAGAGATGCTACTAATTAGACATAGAAGAAAAGGATGCACTGCTCATTTCATTTGAAAACATGCCAGAATATAATACACTATTTGGCTGCCAGACTGAGCTTCGTATTTCCTCTAGTGACAGCACCAAAGTATTCATTTAGAATTTAAGTATAATGCTGCTTATAATGTTTAAAATATTAGAATAAAATTTCCATGTCCTCTTATCCTAGTAAGCAGCAAAAAGGCTCTTAACTGACAGATTTGGCCCAGCTTTCTAACCTTCACCAAAAGTGAAAGCTCTACAGTGCTGAAAAAAAAACAAACCCAAGCATGGTGTTTTGCTAAGAGAGAACAGTTGCACACACTGTTCCAGCTCCACTTAGAAGAATTCAGAGAAGCTGTGCTTGTATTTGACTAAAATAAACTAGGAGGACCAACACTGCACTTCATGGATTTTGTGGTATCATCTCTCTTTTAAAGCTCTCAACCTCCTCATGTCTCAGGAATCCCACAGGCTGATGATACTGGGTGTTCACTCAAAATTTACTGGTTTATGACAGAAAAGGAAAGAATCTGGCTGGTCTGCATAGTTTCTTGGTACTATTCACAGGAATTCACCTTTAATACTATATTTCACCTGTTCTTTAGGATTCAGTTTATTCTGTAACAAACTCCAGTAGTATTACATGAACCTAAATATTATCCATAATTTTTCTTTTAAAACTTAAAAGTTAAAATTTTCAATTCAGATTATGATTAGAAACTAGTAAGTATGAAAAAATCTGCAGATATTAACATTACCTCAAGTACCATAGAAACATGGAAAAATAAAATGGAAACAAAAAACCCCAAACAAACCACAACTTCCAGACAACACTGATGCTGTTTGTATGCCTCTCTGAACTGGAAAAAAATTTGCAGAAAAACAAAACAAGCAAAAAAACCCCAAACCATTTCTGTTGTATTTTTCAGAAGATAACAAAATAATATTTCCTTTGCAGTATTTCAACCAACGTGAGTAGTGACCACTAGCAGAAACACCTGAAATCACAGTAAGGACAGATTCTTCTTCTCTTCTGTTGTTGTTTTTAAGAGACCTCAAACAGCTGAGATTGTTTGAATTTCTGGTTGAAGGATAAAGAATTCCAATGTGTGACTGCTCCCTAAAATCACATCAGGCAGCAAGTATGTTGTGAGAAAGCGTAAAGGGAACACCTCCTTTAAAACTATAATGGTAGTGCACAACTCACCCAACTTTACAAATTGAAAAAAATAATACCAAGATTTTAGACTGGGTCTAGGTAAAGGTTCTTGCCACCCACTTCCTCTGTTGTCACTGTCAACTGCTTTGACAGAATTGACATGCCAGTTTTCTTAAGAAATAAAAGTGCTTTTAAATGAATACTTGTGTGACAAAATGGATTTTTAAACTGTCCTTTAAGTCATGCTGCTTGACCAATAATTACATAAATATGGAAGAGAGACATTAAAGATTCACGTTACCCATTTTAACAAATACCGGCCTGTCAATGATGTTGGCAATGTACATACCAAAAAATCAGGCAGGAAACACAGGAATACTGCATAACAGCCATCTTCACATTCCATGGTGAAACTCCATTTGAATTGCCACACACAACAGTATTAATGCAGGCTCGTCTCCACAAAAAAGAAAGTCTAAACCGTATCAATATCTATCCCTCTTTCCTCATAAAAGGTACAGCTTGACTTTCACACACAAGAAGTAATTTTTCTTCAGTATTCTGGAAGCCAAATACTCTGCTACCCTGAGGAAACAGTAGTTTATAAGACATTTCGTGGGAACTGGAAGTCTTATTCAGTCATTTTGCAGTGCAATAGAAGACTTGAGTACTGTAGTTTTTTTTAAAGTAATCATATTTATGAATGCAATATCATATTATAGATCATGACGGACAGTAAATATTTAAATAACAAAAAGGTCTTTAAATATTCAAAAAAGTCTTAACTGTTGCTGCTTTAGGCATCACTACAATAATGGTCAGAGATAAAAACATATGCTAAGCACCTTCCAGCTGAACTTTGCTAGTACTTTTCATTTATATGAAAATTCTTTATGAAGTACAGTTTTTCTTGATTTCTGGCAATTTTTAATGCCTTCTGCCCCACCCCACAAATACAGAGAAGTTTTAGACCAGACTGATTGATGGGGTTTGTTGTTTGTTTTTTTTTAACTTTTCTTTAAGTTCACCTTTTTCCCCCATTGTTGTTTATAGGTTCTATAAATATTTTAAATAATACTTTAAGTATTTAACAATTAGTTTTAAGAATTCCTCAATACTGATGCAGAACTTATAGCATCTCTCAGTGTTTAACTAAATCATTACAAATAGTAGTGATTGCACATAGTGTGTCTCATGAAGTGTCCAAGAAAATGTTTGTAGTTTATATCTTGGCAGGAATTGTTGCACATATAAGAAGAAAATCCCATTAAAAATTCATGTTATTTGCTCTTCTTTAAAATGTTTCACATTTATATTCTTCCAATATTTTGTCTCAATAATGACAACAGCACTTAGCTTGCAGTAAATATTTCTTCATTAAATATTTGGGCCACACAGTGCAGTATTCTAGCACATCTATAGAGCAATAATAAATCGGTTCAAAATTTAGCTGATTTTAAAAAAAAATGAAATATGTTGCAATATGAACAAAAGTCTTTGTAGTTGCTGTTCTTGAGAAAAAGTGCAGTTCCTGAGTTTAGTTCTAAATTCAACTACTAAGAAGGCTATTCATGCTTTATAATCCTACAGAGAACAAGCGTACACAAAACCCAGGACTTGATACTTCAAAGGAAAACTAAACCAAAACAAAGAGCCTTACTGACAAGAAACTTGACAGGTTGAGTTTCACAAGTTTCTACAGTTACAGATATGAAAATAATTTTCTCTTGGACATTTTCTATATTCTTTTAAACTAGTCACAAGCCTCAACTAGCTTCCTAGCTTTCCTTAACTTAATCATCTCATAGTGTTCAAAGTTTTAACATTAGCTAGACGTGTTAATAACTCAGCCACGGGTGCTTTGAAGCAACAAACCCCTCTACATGACCATTCTCAAGCGCTCACCACCATCACTGACCTTCAAGCAAAAGCACTCCACAGGGTTCAGCATCAGTCCACTCTGATGCCACCTTCACCAGTGCTTGTCTGCTCTGCTCTGTCCTTCCAAAGCACATGAAATGGGAGAAGCAGCTCCATCTTCTCATGTTCAGAAATCACCACTAATCAGGCATGCTTGCTTTATTTCCTTTCCTTGATAAAGTACTCCCCACTACCTGCTTTTCCCTCTGGGGTCCTCATATCATTCATGATTCTAATTGATCTTCCCTCAGGAGCATTATCTATTAATTAAATGGGCATCTTGCCTCTGCCACCTCCCAACAACATTTACACTGGGTCTGGTCAGGAAAAACAGTCAGTAGTTCTGCCTTTTCAAAGAGGCAATGGCCAAAATGCACCTTGTTGCTGCGCGCTCTCCTCACAGGCCAGGTGCGAGAATTAAACCTCACCAGCTTCTCTCAGCTCGCCTCTTTCTCCAACAGGGACCCATCTCACTTTTACTCCTGCGCTCTTTGCAAATACCAAGATAACTTTTTTCATCACATCCTCAGGTGGTATGACTATTTTATTCCCTCTCTCAGCGCAGGGAAGAGTCGTCTGCCCTCTCCCCTCAGCTGACTTAACCCTCCTTCGTCCCTCAGCCGCCTGTGGTGCCGCCCCAAGATGGCGCCACCAGAGCCCCGCTGAGGCGCCGGGGAGCGAGGACCGCGGGTTGGCGCCACTCCCGCACCCCCCGCAATTTGGGAAAATCAGCTCCCACAAAACACTCCCCAAACCCCAGTCTGGGACCCTGAAGAACAGGGTGGGAATTTTTCCCCCTTTCCTAGTTCTGACAGTTCACAGTGGGAGGCCCAGGACTTCTCTCCCCGTGCCCTGAGTCATCTCCCTCCTGCCAAATTCCAAAGACAGAAGGCAGCCCAGCATGGTGGTTATAGCAAGCCCGATGCTTATGCTAAAGGTAGCATATGAATACCCACTATCTGCACCATATGAATTATAATGCTTATATTATGTGTGCAGGCTTTTAAAAGTTTCTTATATTACAGTTGATACTTCAGAAAAAGCCTTTTTGTGCATGTGATTTCTGGGATTTATGGCATCTTGACTTATGGAAGGTACCTAAACCAAGGAGCATCTACAGCAAGGAATAGAGAGAAATACTTTCTCATATCTTGTAACATGAAATCTCCATATCAAAATCAGTAATGGCTTTGATGTCTCATAAACTTTCAAAAATTATTTCATATGGGGGCATCAATAAATAGCTAAATAAGACAAAGAAAATGCTAATACTGGTTATTTTAATAATGTAAACCTGGAGTGGTGTGATCAGAGATAGACAGATGTTTTGCTTTTATTAATAGGCCATCTATAAGAGACTTAATGACAAGAGCAGAAAATCAAAAGAAATTCAATCCATAGCTATAGGCAAGTGAGCCATCCTTGGTGCCAAAACAGATAGCCAGATGAATTATCTTTGACACCAGCTCACCACACTGATCATGAAAAAAAGATGATTCTGAACAGCAACAAAGCAGAACCACACATACATTGTGTGACTAATACAGCAAAGTCAGAGAATCTTGAAACTTAACTGAGGGTGAAAAAGAGCATTGCCTTTTTTTTTTTCATTAGCTGAGGGCAGGTTACACAATGCATTGTCATTATTAAAGAGGCATTTTCATGTTCACATTGTGCATTTTATGATCTAAGCTTCCTCCGAAGATGTAAACAGGTTGTTTTTAGATGAAAAGAATTCCCATCTAAATAAATGATAATCATGCCTCTGATAGTAAATACTCATTAATGAAGCTTCTATGTAGTCAGGCAAAAAAATGTTATAATAAACAGTGAAGGAAAGTCATAAGATTAGTCTTTTTCTGTGAAATGAAAGTGCAAAAAGAAGCTAGGAAACATGTAGTCTGTAAATTAATCTAAGTGAGTAGTGATGCTGACTCTACTTCCTCAGGAGACTGCTGTGTAAGAAAGAGGAAGAAAACAACAGGCATTTGGGGTTTTTTAGACAGCATTTTGGCTACAAGTTGAACTAATTGACTTAGTGGGAAGAGACTACTATTTCTGGGAGACTGGACTGTGCTTCCAGCTTTGCTGGACACAGTGGGAATTGTAACCATGGTAGTAACACAGCTTTTCTCTCAATGTACTAGATCACATAAATTGTCTTTTGAAAGCTTTGAAAAGAACCCTCAAGGCAAGTCTCCTTTCTTGCTGAAATGGCTGGATCAGCTTGGGGAGGTAGACAACATGTTGTCAGTAGAGAGTTAATCTTAGTACCAAGGGGAAAGGACAGATATGCACACTTTTCTTCTGAAAAATACATGTGAAGTTGTATTGGGCACCTTAAGGAAAAGAAAAGGGAAAGCAACAGAAATGAGGGAATGGAAGCCAGATTGATTGACAAGGTAGTTTACTATGCCTCTTTGTGTTTCACATAATAGACCTTATCACTCTGTAATAAAGCTTTCAAAGTTTCCCAGATGCTCTCAAATGCAATCTTGGCATAAAGTGATTTTTATGTGTGGATGCATTTTTTTTTCTGTTTATCTGCTATATATTAAGGACAAATTGGAATGAGTTCTAACCAAGTTCAAACCTACTTTTCTAGTCTTAGATGAAACAAAACAAAGTAAGACTTTCCAACATTAACAGCCTCAAAGAGGAAAAAAAGTAACAGAGAAATAATAAAACCAGTTAATTTCTCCTTGGATTGGGCAGATTGTTCTGCAGGCTAAACTACTGTTTCCTGTAGCCATGCCATATTTTGGTTTGACCTTTCCATTTTCAGTCCTACCAAGACTATCTTGCTCAGCACGTGAATAAGAGGTCAAAAAAGAGAAAAACTGGATTATGTACTTCAGCAGATGGCACTCTTCCCTCCTCAGAGAGGGTCTGAAACAAGTCTCCCAGGCTCAGGGCATTTGGCCTCCAGGACTTGCCAGCTCTCAGACAGCCTGCACAAGGACAAATTGTTCCAGCCGCTTGTGTCCTTGAAAATGTCCGTGTTTTGTTTGTAAAAGACAATCAGGGAAAGATTGTCTCAGCTTGGGAGTCACCCAAATCGGGCAGATGGAATCATGTCACTTTGCTTGCAAAGTTATTCATATCCCCCTTGGATTCAGCTAAACTTCCCTTTAACCACAGACTGCAAAGTTGTGTTCGTCACAGATTCATCCTTACAGAATTAGACTCATTCATTGAGCTTTATGTTAACACTTTGTCCAGCTCTTAATGGACGTAGAAAAGACCTTGTTGATATTTCTGTAGTACAAATTCTAGTTTCTAACTGTAAATCTAAAAGCTATATCAAAGCAATATAACAACATTTCCTTTTGAAAAGAGCATGTTACTCCAGGGAGATTTATCAGCAGGAGAGGTGGCACATGTAATATTTGCAAATTCAACAGTTTTGTGTGAAATTTCCTTTAAAAAAAAATAACAAAAATTGGTATGCCAAGTATTTTCTAATTTGAAAGCATATTGACTTGACATAAAAACTGTGTTTACACTACAGAATGAAAGATGCAACATATTTCATGTGACTGGTTGCATTTCAGGAAAAGATGACAAACACAAAAAAAGTGAATGCAACATGGCATGAGATTTCTCCAAAGGCACAGGAAATCAGTAGCACAGCAACCTGATTTTTTTTCAGGCACTGTCAGAAAGCCAACAGACATGTAGCATTTTATGCTCAAAACTTTGCATCAGTATTTAAGCTGCAGGAGTATTTGGGCACCTCAGTAAATAGAGGGACACTACACATGTATCTCCTGATACTAAGTCAGCTATCAGTGAAGCAAGTGAAATGGATAAAAAACAGCAAGAAAATGTATCAGCTTCTCCTGTTCTTACTCTATCACCTATTAAAGGAGAGATTCAAGAAACTAAAACCTAAGGCAGATTTCATTAGGAGCCTTCTGGCATGTCCTGGCAGAAGACAGCACTTGGAACTGATGCAACTCTCCGAGAAGACAGTGCTTTAAAAAAAACCCTGCAATATTTTAAAGGAGGAAAAATACTATGGGTAGACCCAAAGTTTAAAATTTTCAGTGTTCATCCCTGATCAGAGAGAAAGAGGCTCTCATGGACAGTGGCAATATTTCTGCAAAGATCAGAACTAGACGCTGCAGTGACTTCAAATGCTTTGCCCACAAAAACCTTTTCATTCTTTGCTTTATTGTTTGTGACTATGAGGAGTTAAAAAAATGTATTAAGCATTTAATTTGAAGCTCTGCTTGGAAATAATCACATGTTATAGCACTTATGATGGATTAAATATTAGATTAATTCCATTAATTTTGATGGATTAATTATTAATTAACACTAAATAATAATTAATCGAGTTAGATATGTCAACAAAAGTTCAACACAATATTGTTAAGAATATAGATTTTCCCATACCCGATTAACCTTCACCAAATACATATAAAGCTGTATCTTTGTTATAACTTAGGCTTTTATGTTTGTTACAGTAAGTAACTTCCTGATTAAATTTCAGAAGAGTGCATCACAATTTCTGTCTGCTGGTTTTTCCACTGATAAACCTCAGAATCTCTGTGGAGATGAAACCTTATTTTAAAAAACAAGCCACCTATCAGGATTTGTCCTTAAGTATCTGCCTTCTGTCAACCAACAGGTCACACTTCACACACAACTGTGATCTCATTAAACATCACTGTACTGTCTCACTTCATCCAGGAAAGCACTGAAGGGATAAACACGATAGAAATCTGTGAGCATGTATTTCAGAAAGTGTCCATCAATAGTAAATATTAATTGCAAATCCCTGCTGTACATGCTACAATTGTTAGTGAATTGTTACCTTAATCTAACTGATAATGTTTCAAGTATCCTTACAGGTTTTAATTAAAGTTACTTTGCTTTCACCTCATGACACAGCTTGCACATTACTTTTTAAAGACAGCATATGACTGTACTACCCACTCTAAGTCACTGCAGAGCAGCAATAAAGACTAGGATTGCAGCAGTGCCAGAAAACATCAATGCAGTTGAGACAGGCCTGAAAGAAAAACCTAAAATAAATATGCTTGAACTGGACAACTGGCCTAAACACTTACTTGTGTTTGGGAAGGCAGGAGGTGGTGAGGGATCTCACTGGGGAGAAAGTGGTTAAATCTGGAAATCGGCTCCAATCCAAAAGCTACAATGATCTATTTCAATCATAGACTGAATAAACTGAAAGTATCTCAAACACACACAGAGCAGAGGAGGGTGACTTCAAACTCTAGTTCCGAAATTCATGGCTTAATACTTTGTCTGTCATTTGGACCTTAATACAGCTAACAAGCAGTAGGCAATTAGTCTTTTCTCCTCCTGCAGCATAATGGAATGGGTTACATGGTAACCTTCAATTATGGGATATTAATCAGGAAATCATTTAAAATTTCCTGAAGAAAGCACTTTTAGCTACCTTTGGGCCTAATAATAAATTTGATTCTGCATTTAGAGCAACTGATTGAAGCTCCAATGCCATTTAGTGTCTCGCTGCACAGACAAGTGATTGTCCTAGGCAATTAAGCACCTGTAATAGAGGGTGTGATGAAAGTCACTTCATTGCCAAATGTCTCTTTCACTGAGCAAACAACATGGTAAAATATGAAAAACAGAAGACTTTCTTTGCTCAGAAGTGGTTACCATTTTTTTTTTTTCTGGGGTTTTTTTGTTTAGGTTTTTTGTTTGTTTTTGTCATCGTTACTGGCTTTTTCTTTCATGCCAGTGCTCTGAATAAAGTATTGACAGGAGTCTCAGTAAAAATGTCAGTTTTCTAATCAGTCGTATGAATTATTTTACATTTTTATCTGCAACATATTTGCTCTAAATTCTGCTGTAAAGCTTCATAGGGGAGAGAAAATTCTGTTCCCCCTGCAGAAGAAAGGCTCTAGAAAGATGTGAAGAAAGATAACAGTGCTAAAAATCAGAGCAGGGAGGTGATCTGGCAAGTTTATCATCTCCAAAATATTTTTCCATGGGTGGCATGACATTTGGAGGAACTTTCCAGAAACTCCATGTCAGACAATGTGTGTGAATGCTCACTGCAATGCTGGGAGATTCTAGAGGGATTTGGCATATTCCCAGTGGTACTACAGACCACTGACTGGGTGATTTGTAGCAACATAACTGTACTGCTTCCAAAATTTCATAGCTAGGAATACAAATGCTTCTAGCCTAAAAGTAGGGTAGGCAGGAGACTGAAGAAGAATTAGGGTAGCAATGGCCTTGTCTGAAAGCCTTCTCAAAATGAGACATTACACAGGAATGGGAGTAAATACCACCCCAGTCCTCAGTGCTTCTGCACTAGCCTGGCAAGCTGCCATACACTCAGGGATGTGTGGCTGTCCTTCATGAGTCTGTAGATTCAAGTTTTGATTTAAACTCAGAACTCAGACTCCCTCAGTTTCTAAAGGAAACTTGTTCTAGTTCTTTTCTTTGCACATCTGTGTTCCTAGGATCCAATCCAGGCTCTGACAGTTTTCTACTTGTGCTCATTTTGTCACTGAAGGGACACTTGCAGTTTCATACCCAACAGTATGGGTTACTTTCCCAGGGAACTGAGAGGTTCCTCATTCCTCTTCTTCTCTCTTTTTGCTGTATATGGAGCATCACTGAAGGAGACTATTAATTATACATGTCAAGTACACACACATTTTCTATTAACCCATAAAAATAAAATATGTATTTGCCTAAGTATTGGCTTGTTAATCAAAGTATTTTGAATAGTGTAAGTTTTTTACTTTGCGTATGACCTAAAAAAACCCAAGGTTACTTTGTCCATGCATTTGGGAAAAATATCTCCTATTAGGTTTCTAGTGAAAACTCTTATAGTTATTGCCTTATCTAGGAAAACACCGGATATTATTTTGTTGTTCATACCCTACTGATTTTACTATCCAATAATTTCATGAACCATTTTCCCCATTATTATTAGTTTTGATGTAAGGTACCTGATTAAAAATTTTCCTCACCTCAATGACTTAAACATGGCTCAATAGGTCTCTAGTTCTATGAATAAAAGGCTCACCCAGTTCAGACATAGACAGAAACAGCCATAAGCTATAAATTCCTGTGCAGACCTGAAACTTTCCTTTCCCTTAGAATTCAACAGTTAGAAAATATGTCCATTTCTGCAAAAAGTGACAAAGAAATCCTGTCTTCTGCCCCAAACCAAAAACTAGGTTTCCATGATTTTTATTTTTTTTTAAGCTTGGGATTTTAATGAGACAGTTTCAAAAAGATTATTAACATTGAGGACTACTTCTCTAATTATAATAACCTTTCTGATTCTTTCAGAATAAATTTTGTTCAACACTTTTCATGCGATTTGCTTCATTATCTTTTCATTTAAATCATCCTCAATGACACACCATTTAATTAGGTTTGTTGTGCAGGTACCAATGGTTAAACTTGTGCATTCAGCACATGCACTTTCATGTGATTAACATAATAAATCTTATTCCTGCCAATGTCACCATCCATTATAAAAATTAACAAGGCATCATCCAGTTAAACTAAGTTTGCAAAATGTTGTTTATGAAGAATTTTTCTTTCACACCATTATAAGATCCTTTATTATCCTGGTGTTTTACAAACCTAGTCATAAATAAAGATTTACATGTCAACACAAGCTGTAAAATGTTACCTGCCAGAAAGTTAGCCAGTGTTCTCCTCTAATCATAAATATAATTCCCTTTGTTGTAGTATTATTAATGTTGCATTTTTTTCCTGTTATGAGATTTTACAGCCAAGAAAAAAAGAAGATTGCCTAGTAGTTAATATCAAACATTTTACACACACACAAAAGGTCTCACAAATAACTTTCGGGTTTACTATGGCCTACAGCAAGAGGTATATGTTCACAACTTGTTAAATTTGCAGATAAATATATATTCCTGTGCAGAATATTTTTATTGCCAAAATGTATTTTTCAGTAGCTGAAAAAAATCAGCAGAATAATTCAGAATTAATTCTGGCTACAATGATTAAGGTTTCACAAGGTCCCCTCTGCGCTTCCATTAATTTTTTTTAACAGCTTCTTTTTCAAACAAAAGAAGATTTGCAGGGAAAAGTAAAATACTTTCTCAGATCAACTGATATAATCAGGAAAATGGACAAGCTTTTAGCCTGCAAGCCCCTCTGTAGGTCTGATCCTGATGGTGCTGTCTTTTATTTAGCTACCGCAAATCAGCTGATGTATGAATGTCAACATTAGTAAGCATCATTCACTAAAAGTCCATGGTCAATTTAGCTAAGACTAGACTCATTAGAGCTGAAGCAATACTTTCCTTACAGGTCACTGGCTGAGTGGATTTGTTACCTGAAACTGAAAATCCATGACTTGAGTTTTGTCAGACACAGAATATAGACAAATGTGGTAGTGAATTCTACTGATTTGTTGTGTACCATTAAATTAATAAAAGGTCTGCTGATGGACCCAGTTCTAAAACTATTTGTTGAGAGATGGCACAAGTTAGGCAACATTGAAGGGCATGACAGCATAAAACTACCCTTGGCTGACAGACAAACTGTATTACTTAAAAGCAGTGATAGTTACATCTGAATGCATGCTTGTTGGACTTCCAGCAGCTCCCCCCAGCCCTCCCCAAGGAAGGAGCTGCTGTCCCCTTCTCACAACAGAGGTAAGGTGCAGGATTGTGAGACGGCTTAGATGAGACTAACTAGTCAGTTGAAATTATTTTAGCCTAAAAGGCTTCAGGAAATACAGTGGAAGAAGGAGTGCCCTTCTCTCTGCTTCTCTGAAGCTCTCTGCATCATCTCCTTTCTCAACAACATGCTGATGAGTAGTCTCATCACAGAGTCAGGAGACCTGGTTCAGGACTACAGTAGCTCTTTTCCAGGAAAGTGCTTCTACCACTGGGCTATGCTTAACTGTAAAACAGCTTTAGTTTCAGTTTGTTTGGGGGTTTTTTTTAATAAACTGCTCCACTTCATAATAAAAATAATTGCTAGGACCAGAGCAAGAAAAGAACTACCCTGTTCATGGTGGGTCTCTTGTCCAAGGACTGTGCATTCAGTGACTGGGTTATGAATGAGTATCAGGCAAGTGCTCTTAGATAGGCTCAGAAATGCATGGCTCAGGTAAGAACAAAGCCAGACATAAAGAAGATCTTTTAAACACCTGCAGAACACTCAAGGAAAAATAAATGAGAATGGCTAAGAGCTTTATGCTCTTTCAGTACAATAAAGCTACTTTGCCAAGCTTACTGCAAAGCTGTAAAAAATATGAAGAGGATCAGATGTTCTGAATTAAAGACCTCAATGAAGAGACATGGCTGGTATGCACCCACTCTTCCTGCATGAAAAAGGCAAAAAATAAATTTTTATTCCAACTATCAATCACAAGAAAATTCTGAGACCTTCTATTCTCTGGTTTTCAGGCTTTGTGACAGTTGGCATGACTGCAGTGCTGGGGCATCAGCTAATGAGAAAGTTCAAATAGTTGAAGACAAGTTTTAAAGACGTTTTCAGTCATAGACAATGACAATAAAGATGGAGCAGCCTAAAACAAAGACAGAAATAGCCACCACTACATCTAAAAGTCATGGGAAGATTTCAGAAAAGAAGCAATGGTAGCTAGGGCTGAAAAAGTAGATGAGCTGGGCTTCAAATCCATAAGATTGTTATTGATATTTACAGAGTGCTCTGTTTTGTACAGGTAACTGAATGAATCTGTTGTTAAAATAAGTAAATATATATTTAAAATAAATAGAAAAGGTGCTTTACACTCATTTTTTTTTCTTTTGCTTTACTACTCTGACAATAGTTTGATCTACATAGTCTACACATGTCCTGTGAGGACAGGCTGAGGGGGCTGGGATTGTTCAGCCTGGAGAAGAGAAGGCTTCGGGGGGACCTACTAGTGACCTTCCAGTACCTAAGGGGAACTTCCAAGAAGGCTGCAGAGGGCATGTTTGCAAAGGCCTGCAGTGAAAGGACAAGGGGCAATGGTTTTAAATTGGAGAGGAGGAGATTTAAACTGGACATTAGAAAGAAGTTCCTCACCACAAGGGTGGTGGAACACTGGACCAGGTTGCCCAGGGAGGTGGTTGGGTTCCCATCCCTGGAGGCATTCCAGGTGAGGCTTGCCAGGGCTCTGGGCAAGCTGCTCTAGTTGGGGATGTCCCTGGCCACTGCAGGGGGGTTGGACTAGATGAGCTCCAGAGGTCCCTTCCAACCCAAACCATTCTAGGATTCTAGGATTCTATGTACATCCAGTAAAAATTCTAATTAAAACTTGTACATTCTTAACATTTAAAATCATACAATTAAAGGCTTAACAGTTACAGATACATAAAGAAGAAAGAATAACAATTGTCTGAAATGTTGAATTTCATAGTTCATGACTTTTCAGCACTTAATTATGCAAATCATGTAATCTTAACATAGCTTTCTCAATGGAATATGTCTTTCTGCTGCTAAATTAATTTTCTGTGTCTGCTTCTTTTATATTCTCTTTGTACTCCCTGTTCTCAGCATAAAATATTAAAATGTAGGGTCAGAATGAGAATTCAGTGTATATAGATTTAAAAAATCCCATTGCTCAGAGAAAGAAAAGAAAATAATGTGCAATGTAAAGTTTGTGTTGAATGTAAACAAGGAACTATCACCTGTACTCATGACAGTTTTCAAGGACAGAAGCAAGACTTGTATTTTTTCAACCTATGTATTTTACTGAAGGTTCGGAAAAGATAAAAATCTGTTATGCTGCACTAAACCTAAACATTTTGGGGCTAGAGGTGGAAATAGGTCAGTCAGTGGGAATCCACTAGAAACTCTCTTCCCTCCTTTAAAAATCCACTTATCTGCTGCTTAATCTGGTATTTTTGGTGAGGGCATACCACAGAGTATCTAAGCTATCAAAATACTGTAGAAGGACTAAGTAAAAATGAAAAAAAAATTGCTATGTGTATGAATGAACATCTTCCTCTTAGGATATATATTAAAAAGAGATTTTTGTGTTACTTCCAATTGGGGACAGGAACTGAAATAATACTCAAAGAATACAAACCTTAAATAATCAATGCCTGCCAAATCAATCTGTATGCTTTGCTAGAACACAACAGTACAGTTTAGTTAGTAAGGAACAGTAAATATGGTACATAAGTAGTGTTCATGCATAAAGAGAAAAGTGAAAAGCAAGACCAACACCAATTTAAGAGGTGGACTAGAAGTGCTTCTGTTAATGTGAATTGGTTAAAGTGAATGCTCTGAAAAATGAAGTAAATTAATGGGATTATGGTATTTTTTTCTCTACTCCCCTAAAGATCCACAAAATAGCAACAAATAACAATTAAGAAAACCTACAGACAAGTGTCCTCTGCAACACTTGCTGTGACTCAATCACTTTCAGTCATTGTTAATACAATCCCAGGTAGCCACACAGAGATATAAGAGAAAAAACACTAGTCAACCACAGAGAAAGGCTTGGAAATTGTAAACTGGATTCTTTAAAATGGATTATTGTAGTTAGTTCAATGCTTAATAATTACATACAACTGAATAACAAAGAATGGGTACAAGCAGAGCTCTCCAAATTAATCATACATTGCAAGTGCTCGAAGCAAGAGCTTCCAAATTTAGTTTTCCCATCCTTGATTTTTGTCACAGCAACAACTGAGTACTATTGTAACAAGATTTCTCAAAGGCTGATGAGATGAATTCAGACAGTAACAGGATCAAAGAGAGGTTGCCATGATAAGCAGGAGGACAAAGTGTCTAAGAAACAAGAAGAAACTAGGTATATTTAGTTTCACGAAGAGAGATGAGATGTGGTTGCTCTTATCAATACTTCAGGACAGTAAGCAAAAGAAGAGGCAAAGAACTGCTTATGGTAATGAATAATACAAGCACATAAAAATCCAAACCCAACAGATTTCACATTGGCCAAAGATACATTTTAAAGCCAGAGCTCTGCCAGAAACAGAGCCAGGATCTTCACATCAAGCATTTGCGGCTGTCAGTCATGGAGTGAGGTGCATACTACAAGCTTTTCAGCAGCCAAACACCTTGATGATCCCATCTCCTTCTTCAAGATCAGTGGCTTTGAGATAAGGACGACAGAGGACACAATTTTATGCTCTTCAACTCTGTTGGCTGTTTTCCATATTCTTCCCCTTGGAAAAGTTAAGAATACGTCAGAGCTGTCCCTGTGTTGCTTTAACACAGTGCATCAGGGTTTATGTGGCTTTTCTACTCTCTGTCCAACGTAACTGCACTGCAGGGTCTATGCTTATGCATTTAAAATAACACTCCAGCCTTCAGTGCCACTGCAGGGAGCAGCCTGTTTGCTAGTGCCATGTTCAAACAGCCACAAAAATACAAAATAACCTTCACAGTAAGGCTCAGTCATTTAATCATAAAGATTATAATCAAGCAGGCTACTCAAGTGAGAATGCACATGAAGCTAGCTGGGAATAGAGAAGAAAAACAACCTGAGTCTCATTCAAGACTGTGAAGACACATACAGTGGAACCCTCAGTTCCAGCCCCCCTCCTACAATCTGTCTCTTAACATTACCCTAGAGTTTAAATTAATTTTGAAAACAGTTTAAAGTCTCATAGATACCATAAAGCTTGTGAAAAGGCATGACTGTTTCTGCTGTATGCTTCACAGACACTGCTGAATGCCCCTTTCGCTGTCATTGACTTTTCTTCTTAGAAACCAAATTCTATCAGACAGCAGGGGCAGGCTACAGCACTCAGATAATTTATAAAAGTTGAGACTGCTTCCCTATGTGCCTCAACTGTCTCTATTCTTTCTCACCTTTCTCTTAAATCACTTGTTTAAATGTAAACAAGTAGAATTTAATGCATGGCCCTCATGATACTCTTCTACTAACCTATTAGAAGCTGCAGGGATTTGGAAACAATAATCCTGAGCAGAGATTTTACTGGTCAATACTACATTCATTTAAACCTATCCTTCTCAATTTTAAAACACAGAATGAACAGTTGAAAATAACTCATTAATTTCTTTGCAATATTCTCAACAATGCTATGATTAAATAAAATGTATATAGTGTGTGTTTGAACTATATAGAAGATGACTGTGATATGTCCTGAGGTAAAGACTAAATACAGTTGATTTTAAAGAAAAATGAGAGCTGATAAATAATTTATTTAGGAGCCCAAAATATTTAGAGGAAAACAAAGGACTACACAGACCATAAAAGTCTCACATGCAACACAGATTTCTATTCAACAAATGTACATTGGCTTACTTCTTTCTAGTTCCATGATTTAAGGGCCCATCACAACAGAATACCACAACCTTTACAGCTGCTGTATACTAATACGAATATGTATCTATTAAGAATGAGTAAACAGGAATCCTGAGAACACAGTAGCACTTGCTACTCAGGTAGAAATTCAGTGAACCTTATTTACCAGTCCTTTTGCAGAGTTCCTTTCTGTATTACTTCATTTCAGTAAATACATCTAATACATAACAGACTTATGATGCTACTGACCTGCATGGATGAAGACTAGTTGATTAAGATGACATTATACAATAGTGGATTTTTCACTAGTCAGGTGCTACTAAAGCTTTCTTTCAAGATTTTATAGAAACTATCATTATCATTGCTTGGTGGTTTTATTTGTAGGCCAAGTGCTGGTATGTTTCCTCATATTTCAGCCAGTGAAATACAAGCAATTAAAAAAATCTTCATGAATATCAGCCTGTAAAATCAATTTTAGTATGATGTTGATGAAGTCTGCACTTTTCAAGAGCTGTGACAGTGACTTCAAGGGTGAATGGCAATTTTATCCTTAAAAACCAAATCCAAGACAGATAAATAGCATAAAATGTTGAATTTTTAAAAAGCAGCTCAAAACCTAAGCAAATTCTGGCTCAGAAGAAAAATGACAGCACCGTATTGCCTGCAGCCATCTAGTGGCAGGCAAGCACTGAAGGGAAGGGAAGGGAAAGCAGCGAAGTGAAGAACAGTGTCCAGGCTTCTGAAGAAAATGCCACAGGTGTTGAGTGAGACAGCTGTGTCACACAAAAACTGACGTGGTCGCTCAGGTCAAAAAGCAATTGGAAAAAATAAGGAAGCTTCACATTTCAACAATTGGCTGAACATTTAGGGATTACTAGAAATAAAGCATTTACTAACGCTAAGCCAATTCTGTGATGATAACACCTCTGTCCACTTAATGACATGGTTTGAAACCATCAAAAGTAAGGCACAGACTGTTTTCTCTCACAGAAACTCAGCTTACAGTTAGCCATATTTGAATTCCACCCAAGGAATTAATAAGGCTGTATTGATTTATTGATATGAGAGCTTGATCTAATTTGCATGTGTAAATTAGCAGAAAGAACATTTCCTATTACTTAGCTATATAACTGAAATGACTGTTTACTTAATTTCCTCCTGCATAGCTCTAGTTTTTGCAAGATAAATTTGCAACCAAGGATGTCATCTCAGATTAGTTACATGTTGCATATGCTTTATAAAAAAGTAAAGCAGTACAAACTTAAATGCCTGAGAATTGCAATTTGCTACCAGTCATAAGGCTCTCAAAATAGAATGTGTTGATCTTTTGAAGCACTTGGGTTTTTCCTCCATAGAAATACCAGAAAAAGGTCATTTGAATCTTAAATTTCTCTTAAGAAGGGTTTTCTGTCAACTCTGATAAATTTTCTTAAAATTCTCCTCTAGACATCTCAGTTTCAGTACTTTACCTTTGTGGGAGGTGGGCAATAGAACTTGCTTGAATATGAGATAATACATCTGGTTTACTATCCTTTTTTATAAGGAAATGGATATTTGGACACTTTCTCAGTTCAAACTGAATAGGGTGAATCAGGAAACAGAATTAAAATGAAATTTTATAATCTCATACTGCATAATTTTATCAATTGCAGGGGATCAGATAGTGAACAAATCTAGTTATATTACTAGTTTTCTTTTAGAACTTCACAAAGGAGAAAACAAGGAAAGCCCATCATCTGATGATTCATGATCAGTCTTATCTTTTTGTTCACTAGTGGATTTTAAACTTTTTAAGAGCTCAGACAATCCCACTTCCCAAAAATGGAGATGACAAAGAATATACAAATTCAGTGTAGTTGGTTTCCAGTACTGTGGAGTGGGAGCTGAACTGAAGAGCATGTCCTGCTCTGAAGGGTCTGGTCTGCTCCTTCAAAAAGTGTGACAAGGTAAAGCAGGGCAACAAGCTTCCATCCGAAATTAACCTCCAAAAAGTGACTCATTTTTTTTAGTCTGTGATGTGTAACTAGGTAACTTTTATTTACTGGCTAGTAACTAGTAAAAATGACAAATAAGAAATTGTGATAAATCTAAGGCTATGACCTTATACATTAACTCACCTGAAAGCTATTGTGAAAACAATTTAAATGACTGTAAACCGTGGCTACTTACTGATCTGTCCAAAATCCAGTAAGGTCACAGTAGCTCTGAAGTGGAAATTGAATGTTGTTCTTATTTTTATTTTTTTTCTGTAGTAAGAAGCAATTCTTGGAATGCTTCATTTTCTCTGAAGCGAGGTTTGCTATGTAGCTGTAACAGAGAAAAAACACTCACAGAAGATAAAAGTCCCACAGCAGAAAAAGTACTGTAATCTCTTCTAGAGTCAGTGCATCAGAGGACCTGCATCGAATTGATGTGTCAAATTGAAAGCTTATGGCAGCATGAACAACAATCAAGACACCAAATTCGGGTGACTTACATTTAGGGATTAAAAATAAAAGTTACTTAGAGCTATGGTGTGCAATTCTGTACAAAAACTCCTTGCTGGCGTGAGACTGGAAGGTGACTAGAAAGATTAAGTTTTCAAAGATTCTGGAAAACATCTCTCAAATTGCCAACAAATAATTCTGAAATCTGCTCTAGAGAAAGTGTTGGAACTATAAACCAAACAGAATCAGCAAAGTCACAATCAATAGGATCAATTACAGAGGAATCAACACAGTTTATATAAAATCAAGGCATGTATCAAACATACATTGTAAACATATATAGTCAATAGCAATGGAGTCAATAAGAATATGGATAAGAGAGATCAAGTTAATACAGCATACATGGATTTCCAAAAGGCCTTCTACAAGAATCTTTTTTAAAGCTTTTCAAATAGGCTTGAGCAGTCATGAGAAGAAAGGTCCTCACATGAATAAAATAGCTGATTAAAAAGAAAGATATTGAAGGGTAGTGTAAAAGTAATTTCTGTCTCTGAAGAGAGATACTCAGCAGAGCCTAACAGGATTTATTACAGCCCCTGATGTTCAGCATGTTTTTAAGTTATCTGAAAAAAGGAGTGAAGAGTGTGATCACAAACTTCCAGGTTGCTACTCTTATTCATAGTGGTAAAGATAGGAATTGACTGTGAAGAGCTGCAGAAAACCCTTGCAACCAAGCAACTGAGTGAGATAATGGCAGATGAAATTCAGGAAGGATAGCTGTAAAATGATGCACAAGGGAAAAAATAATTTTGCCTACACAGTGATAAGCTAACCACTAATACATAGGAACAGGATGTTAAGGTCACTGTAGATAGTGCTCTGAAAACATAAATCCAATACCCTGGAGTACAAAAACAGAGAAGTGAATGTTAGTAATTACTAAGAAAGGAACAGAAAAGCAAACAAAAATGTCATTATCTCATTGTGCAACTCCTCTGTACTGTTGTTGCATCCTTAAAACTGTATGCAGGTCTCATCTTCCCTTGCAGTGAGAATAATTCAGGATATAGAATGGCTCCCATGAAAGGACCCACTGGCTACACTAGCTCTTCCTAAACTTCAAGCAAAAGTGATTCACAGCTCTACTTTCACTGTTGCTGTAAAATAGAGGGGAAAATGGAAATTTTAGAATATCTTTCAGGTTTTTGGATGGCCGTTTGATGCAGTGTGGAATCTTCTGGTTTTGATAAGGGGGGGGAGCTTTCAAGCCTAAGGAATTAATGTGTAAAACTTGTTTGTGGATTTCATAATTGGTGAGAAACAAGAACTATTTTGAGCAATGACTCTATTTTACTAAAGAGATATTGAAAAAAAAAAAAAGCCAAACCAACCACTTTGTGTCATTATTTTTCATGTATTAAAAAACCCAGTATACTGAATTTATGGAGAATTTAATTTAGAAATTACTAGTAATATAAAATTTTATTTATCTTTTAGCTTACATTGGTTAACATTTGAAGCTGGAGAAGAAATTATTCTTTTGCCCTGCAAGGAATAACTATGAAATACTGAAGTAGGAAATCACAAGACCAGAAATCAGGAAGTACTTGGATTTAGTACTGATGGTAATGAATCAATACAGTATGGCAGTACAAAGGTGTTCAATCTCAAGAAAGCAAATTTTAGAGAATTAACAAAGCTAACAATCATCTTGCAATAGGATTTTTTTTTTTTAATAGGAACCAGTGAACTGGAACAGATTAATGCAGATTACAATGTAATCTCATTAAAAGTGATGTCACTCAGGAGTAGAATTAATTGACTTATACTGGAAAATATGTTATTAAAGAAGAAACTATACAAAGAGTAAGGAAATTATATGGGAAAGTCAGACCTAAAGGCTTTAAGGTCACAGTAGGAAAGGTACAATAATCTATCTAGTGCTTTACAGAAAAGAACAAATTCCAAGAAAAGGATTATGCCTTTACCTCTTGAGGATGTGGAGTTTAAATGAATACTGCACAGCATTTTCATTCTTGTCTCAGTGGCATTCATCAGCCTGGTTAAACTCAATGCACAGAGCAAAGATGATTCTTCAGCATTGTTGCCAGGAATATAGACTTATTTGAATAACATTAGGTCCCAGGAGTAAATGAAATTAATTTTCCCTCAAAATTATTCTACATATTTCCACATCATTATTTGTACATAGTACATAATTGTACTAATGCTGGCAGCTGAGCTACTGTAAATTATTTCCATTTGAAAAATTAAGCTGAAACCTCAGTGTTTTGTGAAAGGCTGCAAAGCTTTTTTAAATCCAAGAGGAAATTTATATTAATAATACTAGTAATAATACTAATAATACTGGTTTTAAGAAGCCAACATTGGTAATTCAAATGTGGAAGAGACTGACAGAGACAGTTCTCAACGTTTGATCTCACACAACATAGACACACTGCCTACAAAAACCTCCTTTCCAGTTCCCCTCTTCCAGGCACAGTCTGAAAATCCCTTGGGGTCCCCTGTGGCCCCTGGTGCCATAACTGTGCCCACAGCAGAGGGAGCATTAAACTCATTGCCCATGGTGAAGCGTGGGGAGTGATACCCATGTTCCTATAATTCTTGGATGGGTAGGATGAGCTCATTAGTCTTCTGGCAGTCATCCTAGGAGAAGGACAACTCTGATTCCAAACCCGGGCAGATGGAGCTCGTTTAGCCCTGTAAGGCCTTCCATCTAAGAGGTTAAAACTCCGTCCTAAGGACTTCGCTGCCAGCGTCCAAGCTTGCTAGGCCCTGGCAGATGAACCTTAGGACTAAAGGGTGGGTCCAGCTCTGCACATACTGTGTTTCACCTAAATAAAATCCCTTGCATTGGCTCGAGGGTGCTGTCTGCTATCCTCTTTTTATCAGTGTGCTTGGAAAAGGCGCTGATGAGGAGCTTGGATGGAGCCCTCCCTGGAGCTTCGTTCACGAAGCCTAGCCACGACAACGAGGTCCCCTCTTCACTCTGACTCCAGATAGGTCACAGGCTGATTTTTTTGTTTTGTTTGTTTTGATCTGTGATACAAGAAACTAATACCCTTGATCTTTTCTATTCTGATCTTGTGGTATATTGCAGTCACGCCTTTTGTTTTTTTCTCCCAAGATTTGTGGGTTTTATGTTTTTGAAGAGTGCACTGTTGCCAGGGCTGGGGGAATGTAATGAGGAGATGTTTTGGGGCTCTTATAGACTAGCAATTATTGCATGATTGCCTACAGTTGGATGAACAACTTCAGATCCCTCCATTATTTTATTATCCTATTTTCCTTGCACTAAAACAATACCAGAAATTATCATGCTAGATCCCACAAGTATCAGAAAATGGTTATGATGTCCTTGTTATCACAGCTTGACCTCCCTTTAAGCAATGGAAATGTCTTACATAGGGAAGACGTACTCAAGGAAGTGGGCTAACATAACTTCTGAGAAAGAATAAATATTGAACGGTAAATATTAGTTCATTAAAGTATGTTAGATAGTAATAGATCATCCAGCTTACAGTTGGGGAAAATAAGATGGAACAAGGAAACAGTAGGGAAAGAGGAAAAAAAAAAAAAGACTTTTAAAACCACAAGAAAATGATATTAAAGGACTACTTAAACTGATTTTCTGAAACCAACAGAGACCTCCCACCTGAGGAACATTGTTCAGTCACAGACAAATATAACCTAACTTTTTGCTATGCTAATTTTCTCTTCTTTCCCTTCTGTCTTTCCATTGCAAAACCCAACTGAGGATTCCAAGAAAATGAGAATTCTTCCTTTAAACCTAAACAGCTACTTGATATATTACAGAGATACCATATAGTTCAAGAAAGCAAATTAATGTGTTAGCATAAACCAATTATTTTAATAAAAGCAAATAGATACAGTAGTAATTTGTTAAAAAACACTCAATAAATTGAAATCTATGTGTAATAGTGTTTGTCCAATAAGATATTATAGTTACAAAAGTAATAAAGAAGCTGAGAAAAACCAAAGATGTAAATCTGCATGAGAACAGAGTAAAGTTACACTATGAAAAAGGTGAAAAGCAAACAAACCACTGAAACAAACTGACTGAAATTTGATGTTTTAAGCATCAACAATCAATGTCACCTTTAGTCTACTAATCAAATATACATATACATAGAAGGACTCTAGTAAATGATACATATATTTTTCATTGACCTACTTCTGTTCCAGCTCATTAAAGTGACTACTTTCTCCTCTGGTCCCCTCTGGCTAGGTGTAATAGTGTCTCTGCCTTCTGGCTAGGTGATAATTAAATCCACTAAATAAGTGGCAAGTAGGTGGGAAAGAAACCATTTATGCTTATTCAAAAGGGAGTGGCTCAATTTACACTTTGTTTAGGAACTTGGCGTTTAAAATTTTATTATAACTTGAAAGTAATTCTGAACTCTCAATTCCCCCTGTCTGTGCCTTAGTTGGTTTGGTTCTCCCTTCCAGGTCATCCATCTCAAACAGGAACCTCTGCTCAGAACTAAGAAACTCAAATAAACAGATGCTCAAAGATAAGCTCTGAATAAATGTCAGTTAGCAGCCAAAGAAGAGGACTGATTGAATGGCTGAGCCTGCATCTGGCTGAGTGGGAGATCTCAGACAAATCAAAACACATGCCTCTGTTTTCCTACTCCTGATATAGGAGCAATTCTCTTATCCTTGGATTAAAATGCCTACAAATTGATCCAAACCTCAGCATCCTTTGATTCACCTGGTTTGATCCAGACCTAAAAAAAGAGCTCTAGTCATGACACTAAAATATCTTGGATAAAAGAGATGCAAATACCTGCAAAAACTCCTAGCCACTAGTGTCTGTATCCAGGGACCTGGGAGCATGGATAGGAATGGAAATACAAATTCTAACAATATAACCCTACCTACTATGATGCACCATGAGCATCTGAGGTTGTTCTGCAGTATAGTAAAAGCTTTGTGAAAGATAGTTCTGAATCTTACACAGACTGCAATCTATTCCTCCTTTAATCTTTATTTAGACCATCCACAACAGAAACAAACTGATGAAATGAGTTTTTGTGATGTTCTCACTGCTCTCTCTTACCCTTAGAATAATTCCAGAAATCCCTGCAGGCAGATAATTTTGTAAGTACTGTATTCTTTTGGTAGTTTTCACTTAGTTTGTATTAGTCTCTTCTCTACTTTCTAAAATCAATGTGGCTCGAAGAAGGTGACTTTTATAATCACAGAATATGATATAATAACTTATAAGACAGTAATGCACAATTGCATCTAGCTCTATAATTTATGTACAAACCCTCTGGAAACAGGAGACTGTGTTACATGCATATTATATAGTTATATCTCCATAACATTTATATGCAAGTGGGTTTCACCAGAGATGCAACATATCAGATTTGAGATTATATTGCCAGACAAGGTTAAACACTTCATTAATAAGGTACCATCATCATATTTCTTGCTAATACTGGAGTCTTGTTTTGAATCAAAACTGAATTTTTCAAGCATCCACTGGGATTGAAAGGGCATGAAGGTACACAGGAAAGCTTGAGACTAGGCTTAAGAGTTTGTCTTTTTGCTTTTAAGTATGGTCTTCTTCCTCCCAAAGGCACAGCTTTCTAATAAAGATAAAAGCCTCAATTTTGTGAAGGAGATAAGTGTGTATTTCAATTGAAAGTGTACAAGAAGCACCACTGAATTAAATATTCTGTATACAAGAGGGGAAAGAAAAAACAGGTTTCTGTACAAAAGATAAAGTAATTATTTATTTTTTTTTAATTCAGTTTCCAGGAACATCATCAGGGATTTGCATGCATTACCACTGAAAAAGTAGAGAAACACAAAGGCAGAAATGGAGGTTTATTGGTCTAGTCTGTTCTGGTCTCATCCGAGCAACAACAAATTACTCTGCTACTGATAAGAAGCAGGTATTAACCAAGCAGCAATATAGTTTTTCAGATGCTTAAATTATTCTGACCTGGCAACTTCCAAAGATCACAAACAGCAAGGAATTGCTATTCAAATCTTAGCCATTAGAATTTACAGGGAACAGCCCAACATTTCTATCAAAAATACTGAAAATATTGACAGCATGGAATTTTTAATTCCCTTAGATTCATTGCTTCTGCTAAAGTTGTTGAATGACAGACAATACAAGAGTGGATAAAAACTTTCAAGATGTATCTATTCCAGTTCTCCCATGAGTAAGACTAAAGATCCAACACTGTTTACACAAACCTGGGATTTCTGAAGTCCTAATGGCATTTCTCATGAAGGATCTTTTCAAGTCAGCAAAAGTTTTCAAAAATGCATTCCCCTCCCTGCTATCCTCAGTCAGAAGGAATGTTTCCCAGATGGGGTGGGGAAACAAACAAAACAAAACAAAAAAGAAGGATAAAGGAGAGAGGGGCAGACAGGGCAAAAGATGGAGAGGGAGAGAGAAAAAGCAGGGGAGATTTTTCTGCTCTTTGCTTGTCATTTGGAAACCACTGTTTCTAGATAAATTGCAATAGTTTGGAAAGCTGAATGTAGATATGAACTTCAGTATGAATTGTCCTTTCTCCAAAGGACTGCCTAAATTATCTCAGGCCAAGCTTTTCTTTACTCCAGCACTTTGAAGAGTAAGTCCTGTCTGCTTTCAGGGATGCATTCTGACCAGAAGCTCAGAGTCCCACCAAGGTGCCAAACATTCCAAGTAAGAACATACTCTGTAACACTGACTTTCTAAAAAATAGTGAACTTCTCCTTCACAAGGGTAAATTTAAATGTGTCCTAGCTGCATTATTTCATGGAGGGCAAATAATTACTACAGAAATGCCCAATAGATTCATTTCCCTGCATCCACCCATTTAGCATCCCTAGCATTTACAGCACAGTTCTGATTCTGCACCATAGAAATGACTGAGTGACTTTCAAGCTATGTTCATGTTAATAATAAGAGTGAATTGGAATAACTTTTCAAGTCCATCTCATTCCAATGCCTCAGCATTTGTTTTAGTATGTTTTACATAAGGCCAATGCTAATACATACCTAACAGCAACATCCAGTAATTATTATGTCTGTGGCTATGATGTTAAGACTTTATACTGTCATTATTGGGCAGAAAACTTCATGTGGTAAATTTGCACGTTAAATTTTGTAATAGTTGTCATTTTTTGCTTGCTCAGTCATTGATGTATTACAGCTCTGTGCAATTTTCATCTCTTTACACTTTATCACTGTCTAGGACATCTTGATCCTTGGGATTTTATTTCTAGCTGTGATATGGCTAAGAGATCTGGATGCACTTCAAGTTTTACCATTGCTTTCTCTGAAGAATTATGGGACAAATTTCTAATAGAGTGGGCACAGATTGTTGGTTTGAATTACAAAAATGAAAGGGCAGTTGCTATGAAGTGCACTATTTCTTTCACAGATGTGGCAGTGATCTTTAATCAAATATTAAAGCACCATTTTCAGGTCTATAAATAGGTCTGGAAGAAGTCTCTGACCCAATAAAGCTTATATGTACTAACAGTGAGTAACATGTCACTGGACTACTGCCATTTCCATAGTTATTAATTTTTGCAGTTCTTCAGATACTGTCTGAAAATTAAAAAGCAGGTTTTTTTCAGATTTTGGGTACACTTCAATTAATTTAAAACATAACAAAGGAGTTTAATTCAGACTGCAGAAATTTTGATAACACTTCTTGGAATCACATTCACTAGTTTAAAAAAAAATCTGAAAATATTTATAGACTACAGTAATTACTACTAGGAAATTTGCTACTCCTCTTTTGGCCCATTTTAATCAAAGGGTCTTTAATTGCAACTAAATTAGTTTTATTACCTGAAGCACAACACTCATTTTGACCTGATACCAAATATATTAGAAGCATGTATAGCTGTCTTAAATACTTTCAAAATTATGATTATTGGGTTATTCCTGCCATGTTGAGACCCCTGACATCTCCACTTAGACATTGGATTGTCTTATCCGTTTTACTATTAAAGGATTCCACTGTTGTTTAAAAGTTACAGTAGCAAGAAGTTTTAAAACCACCTAGTTGAAATATACATCAGACACCCAAGTGAACAGGTGCATACTGTATATGGACCAGGGCTGAAGCAGTATTTAGCAAGAAGCTGGGAATGTGAAATGGAGTTGGCATGCTTGTTCATATCTATTTTAGCATGGGATTACCATGANTTTGTTCGCAAAGCCTAGCCATGACGACGACCATGATTAGGAGTAACCACATGCATCTGACACACAGAAATGATCCTAAATGTATCCAACAAATATGTTTCCATATTGGAAAAAATACCAAATAAATATAGACATTTTTAAAGAAGCCATTAGAAAGACAAATAATCCAATAGCATTTTGCCTTGTAAAAGCCTTCTTCAGTCAATTCAGCTCTTTCACAAAGCTCCTTTCTTCGTTACTGTTCCTTGCCCTCTCTAGAGCTATCCCCTCCCCACCTGCCACATTAAACCAGAAATCATCAGTTCTAGGAGATTAGAAATACTTCTTTAAAACTCCTATTCCAGAAACTAATTTTTTATTTCACACTCTGCTAACCTTCCCCAGTAACAAATGGAAACAACTCAATCTACAATATTCTCACTCAAAAGAAGGTTTTAAAAGCAGCAAATATGATAAAAAAACCAAACCAAAACAAAACCAACCCACAAAACCGTGAAAAGAGGAAGTAGACAAGAGCTAAACAAACAATTTCAGTGTTGGGCCACCTTATGTTACGCAGAGTATATAATTGAGAGCACAGTCTGGCTGTTAAGATAAGCTCTTTTTCAAAGCTACATGTTGATTATCCAATTGGACCTCTTTAGATTATGTCAGAATTGCATACCAATTTCCAAAAATGAATGGCTGAGTCGCAGTCCTTTTGTTAAATGCACAAAAAATCCTCCTATGCCTAGCGCATTGGATAGGGGGAGAAATGCTTTTGTGTGGAGGATAAAAATAAGAAGAAAATGAAGGGAAATTTTTATGGGAAGAAGGAAAGGCAAAGATGGGAGGAGAAAGTGACAGTTTGAAAATTGTGTCCTCATAAAAACTCTGCTGTCAGATTCAGGTAACAACACTTGTAGCACAGCCATAAAAGGGATGCTTTTCAAGATTAGAAATAGTTAAACCCCATCCCCCTAAAATAATTTTTAAAAATAATAAAAAAAAAACTGTTTGGAAATGGCCAGTGATTTTCTCAGTTATTGATGTGGCAGGAAGAATAGTCTAGTGGTTCATTCTTACAGAAGAATCTAATCTTTCATCAATTTATAATTTCAATAAGAAATATTGTTCCTGATAGACAGACCCAGCATACTAATTACCATATCATTTTACAGTTTTATACATATCATTGACTTTAAATGACACATACATTTATTTAATTTGCCTTTAATCAGGACTTCCCTAGGAGATTTATTTGCATGCTAAAGGTATAATTCTCAAGCTGTTAGAGGTCTGAAATCTTGCATGTCACCAAGCTGTGTCTCAATTCCTCATTAACTAGATTGCATAGCTGAGAAGAGATGACACCTCTCTTTAAAAAGGTTATTTAAAAACCTGTGGTATATCACACACATTGGCAGAGGAAGAGATAACATTTTATAAAGCAGATAATTTTTTTAAATGCTCAAAAAAAGTAATTTTTCTAGCCATTCATTCTTCTAGTATATAAATTTAAGGGATAACATCTAGAAACATGTTTCAGTGTTGAAACAAGTCAGTAACAAATCTTGGGTTGAAAATGCACAACTAAAAGTTTTTCTGCTTAATTCCCAGTTCTCTAACAGCAAATATCACTGCACAAGTCTAAAGCTACTTCATTTTCACGTTTGGATATCTTCTAATGCAATAAAAGTACAAGTTCTGGCAATTCATATGATGTTAAACATATTATTCCTTAAGTGCCATATATTTCAAATGAAGTTTCTGCCATGATACCCAGGACATACTATTTGAAATTGTTTAACACTTGCCCCTCTTAAAAAATGCATAAACATCATGATCACATGACTATTGTTCCTGTGTCCTAAGAGTGAACAAGGCTTGATATTGATATCCACAGACTTTGTCATATCATTTCTACATCATTGTTCTGTTTTCCAAAATGAACTTCAGGGCATTGTGTCTTACCAAAGGCCAGCACCTCCTCCAATGGAAAAAAATTTATAATAACCTTAGATTTACAACTGTGAAACTATTATACTTCCTAAAGTTTCTTGTAAGGAAGCCTGTTGTGTAATCAAATGAATGATTTTAATACGGAATGGTACATTACTATTTCATTGCATGTATGTGCTTTTTGTGATTAACTATAAATAACACAGAACGGCTTAGAGCATTTTGCATTGGAAATTTAAAAGTACTGTAATGAGTATTGTTTGCAGAAAGGGCTCAGTATAAGAAAAATAGTATAATAAATACTGTTAAACAGCATATCTTTCATAGTTCTCCTATTCAAAGCAGTGCCAGGCAATTAAAGGCTGTTAGTTTTTGTCTTCACCCACATGTAACTGCACACACAAACTGTGTTCTTAATAAATGACACCAAGAGTTGATAAGTTCTCTGCTTTAGATTTCATACATTAAAGTGTCATGAAATGGGTTGCCATTTAGGCTGAACTTTATGTGTCATTAAGAGCAGCTGTAATTTAATTTGCTTACAGAGCCTTTCCTCAAAGCTCAACTTAGACCTAGTAGAACATTTTGGATCAAGAATCTGCTTTTTGTTTTTGCAGAGCCAGACTAGTCTAACTTTAGAAGATCAAGGACCACATATGATACAGAATTTCCCTTCCCAGGACAAATAGAGGAGATGGTTGTCCCAAGCTATTGTCACATCTTCTTTGTCACTCTTACTGTGACAAAGTAAAATGGCTCATGGACACCTTTTCTTGGTTCACGGGCTGCCTGAATCTACCACGAAACATCAGGTTTAAAGAAATGTAAGAAAACAGATCCCTAGTAATTTTAAGACATCAATATTATAGGTTGTAATTAGGCTTAGTCTTATTTGGAATAGTCAAAGACTATGGGAGGCTTGTCTACCTGCCAATGGCAGGAACACTCATGGCAGCTGCATCAGTCCCAGCAAAAGACCTCACTTCCGCCTCACAAGGACGAAGTCTGACTGGTTGTTTCCAGCTGCAGTGGAGATGCTGCTTTCCAACATGCACTTCTCATGCTAGCAACAGACAGGTAAGTATAAAAGAGATAGTAATGTATTTTCATTTTAATCACAAGATTATATTTCATAAAAATCTGTATTGTATTGGCTTGTAGCAATGTGACTCAACCCAATATATTTTCTTGTTTCTAAGAGGATCTCTGTGAAATAAGAGAATTACTTTCATGAACAAAAGAAGTAAAATGTTTTATTTTGGACAGTTCTCACTGTTATAAATTCATTCCTTTTTACTTTTCATTCGTCTCATTCTTTAGTGATGTACTTCATAATTTTGACAACACCATAAAGCTAGGTAATAGTAAAAAGAATAACAGTCTCAAAGTGTGAGTGACATTTAAAAAAAAAAAGAGAGAGAGAGAAAGAAAACAACCACACTAGCAGTAACAACCTTACCTCCAGACCTAGAAATGTAACTTTGATGGAGAGTGGAAGAAAAATGCTTTCATAAAAGAACCAATCTTACAAAACAGCAGTCTCTAAGAATGCTGTGACATAGTACATAAATCTTTACAACTCAATTTTTTCTTATACCTTAAAGAAGGAAAATCCCATTACAATCAAAACTCTTGCCTGATGTGCAAGAGCCCAGAGTAATAACTGGAGTTTTTAACACCACAGCTCTTTGTAGCAGACACTCTAAGGTTTTAATCTAAATTCTGATTCAGAATTGCATAAATTACTGTTATGGAAATGTCTCTTTCAATCTGCCTGAAAATATACACAGATTTTCAGAGAAAGACTTAACCCTCTGTGTTTTTAGCTCAATGTTACTTCCACCTGTGTGGTCTGAAGTTTGAAGACTATCTTTTTAGTTTCTAATTTCATAATGAAAACTTTCTCATTTGCAGTCAGTTGAAAATGTTTTTCTCCTTTCCCTGTCAACAAAGAACAACTGTGTTTTTAACAGTAGTTTAGTCATGTATATCTATGCCTTTGTCCTATAAATGTCACTTCTTTTTTTCTAGAAGACAAAGGAAAGCAATACAATGACCAGCATTTCTGTGCCAGGCATAGGGGAACAGCATGGGAAAAGAGGGCTGTAAAGGTGTAGTAATGTTTGCAATGTGAAGTCAGGAAATACATTATTTCTGCAAAAAATCATGAATTGGAAGCTCAAAAAGTCAGACAATTCATAAGGGGAGAAGAGTGGCCCAAGCACCTAACTATGATTCTGTGATTCTGCCTGAGCACATGGACAAAGGACAGAAAATTTAGTTGCTGGGTTTCCTTCACAGGTTTTAAAGTACTCTTACTACCATGCAACATACAGCTCTGTTGAATCAGCATATTCATTCAACCAAAAAAAGGCTACTCTAATGACAGCCTTCCAGGCACCAAGTAATTTGCAGTTGTTTTTTGACACTTCTCTGAGTTTTCAGCTCTTTTGGAAGCAGATAGAGCTCTCGCACAATGCGTAGCACATCTGCACTAGTCGTTGCCAAAGGGAAGACTTAACAAGTACTTGGAAAAATTATGGGTTACTAAGTAGACAGAAATAACATTTATCTGTGGAAATCTTCTAATCTGAAAATAGATGGAAATGCGAGAATGTCAGAGGAAGTATCATATTGTAGCTGCCCTTTTTTACTCTGTGCTGTGCATCCGCTTGTGGACAAGATGCACCCTTATTCTAACTCACTGTGATCATGATCATGAGCAGATAGTCAATCTTTTGGGGTGAAAAAATTACTCAAATGTTTTGTCCACCTGATCAAATCTGATTTTCTATTGAATTGATTATTTTTAAAAAATGTGAAATGAACTATGCTGTCATTATTAAAGGCTATAATCTTCTGGTTTAAACAACTGGAAAAGATTACTAGGTTTAACAAGACATCTCCAGTTTACTGAAAATTTAACAAAGAATAGTTAAGACCCTGGCACTCCTAAAATGTAACTTTTCTTATTAATCTTCAGTGGAGATCAAACAAGCAAAAAGATGTTGGTGGGTATTAACATAAATTAATGAAAATGAGTTTTCTCCTTCAATAAATAATCTTAAGGGAAACAAAATATGATGACAGATTTTTAACATCATTGATTGATTATGTTGATTGGATTGATGACATCAGATCCATTTGCTCAGTATTAGAAGTTGCAGGCCAGATAAAGAATGCAACCACTTTGAAATTTGTGGGGTACATTGCAGTCCAACCAAAAAGAATTTTCTGTACCACATGTAATAAATGTCAGAGTGACAATTAATTATATGACAATAGCAAACTACAGAAGGAAATTAGGAGTCATGTCCTTCCTTGCTCTGCCCAAATATAGCACAGGATACTGTTGATCTTTGCTGCAAGGCTACATTGCTGGCTCATGGTCAGTTTGATGTCCATCAGGACCCCAGGCCTTCTTCTGCCTTCTCTTCACAAAGTCGAACAATCCCAGTACTCTGCCTCTCCTCATCTCATGCCTACTTCAGCATTCCCCATAATTTTTAGTGGCCCTCTATAGCTACTTGGAGACAAACATGAGAGGGAGTTTCTAGTAAGTTTCTTCTCTTTGAAAGGCTGAAGGGGAAGAGCACTCCAGTCAGTGACAGAGTGGCATGTGGACTTAACAGAAGTGTCCAAGGAGGCAATGAAGGAGAAATCTAGGACACCTCCTGTCATGTACAGTAGAGTGGCATTTTAAGAATTTTGAATATGAATGAGAGCAACATGGCAGTGGTCCCTATGCTGCACTGAAATCCAGAGATGAAAGGAAGAGCCTTTATGAATGGCTGAGTAACAGCATATGGAGAAAGGAGAGGTTTTTTCTTGAGAACAGGGAAATATTTTGGCACACAAATGAGCCCACTGAGCAATGGGCTGCACTTAAAACAGTAGGGAATGTGCTTGACTAGCACTTAGAAACTCTGGGGTATGGAGGAACAAACTCTGTGGTATTCTGCTGCTACTAAAGGTGAAGTCCTTAAAATACATCATGAAAATAAAAAGGGGGGGGGGGAAGAGTTATTTACAGAAGACCCAACTGCCTTTATATAAATGATAATATAGTATGAAATAAAATGAGTTCCAGGATTTAAATAAAACTACTAATGTGGTGTTTCCTTGTTATGGAAGTGATAATATGCAGAGTGTTGTTATAACACAATACAAATGATGTTGGATTTTAAATAAAAGCTTCCACTAGTCAAAAAACTTCACAAGAGAAGGATATTTTAGTAAGTCACATCTATGATGTGACTACAGAAGAGCCACTATTTAGTAGTAGTGATAAAATACTTACTCAACATGCCTTCGTGAGGAAAAGAAAACACAAAATCTGTCAGAGTTTCACTTCAGACGGTTAAGGTAAATGAAAGGAACAAACTAAAAGATAAGACATCACAGAAGAGGCTTAAAGTAGAACTGAAGCAGACCAATGCCTTGTTTTGTAGAAGCTGGGTAAAAACACAGCTTTCTAATGAGATGGTTTCTCCATAATGCTAGGATTTTAGTGAGACAAATTAAAAGCACAGTGTTGCATAATTTCTAATAACTTCTACATAATGTGCAATGTTTGACACAAGCATTGGTCCACCTCTGTGATTACATGAAAGTCAGGCACAGTCTGAAAATCTCTTGGGGGCTCCTGTGGCCCCTGGTGCCATAACTGTGCTGACAGCAGAGGGAGCATTAAACTCATTGCCCATGGGAAAGTGTGGGGAGTGATACCCATGTTCCTAGAATCCTTGGATGGGTAGGATGTGCTCATTAGCCTTCTGGCAGTCATCCTAGGAGAAGGACAACTCTGATTCCAAACCCGGGCAGATGGAGTTCGTTTAGCCCTGGAAGGCCTTCCATCTAAGAGAAGGACACTCTAATAAAACCTCCATCCTAAGGACTTGGCTGCCAGCGTCCAAGCTTGCTAGGCCCTGGCAGATGAACCTTAGGACTAAAGGGTGGGTCCAGCTCTGCGCATGCTGTGTCTCACCTAAAATAAATCCATTGCTCAGGCTCGAGGGTGCTATCTGCTAGCCTCTTTTTATCAGCGCACTTGGAAAAGGCACTGAGGAGAAGCGTGGGTGCAGTCCCTGGATCTTTGTTCGCGAAGCCTAGCCATACATGAAAGTTTAATAATACAGTTACTACTAGTTACAATTACTGGTCCTTGTACTTGCCATTCAACAAAATTCACCCATTTCCATTCCAACCAGCATGCTTTATAACACTGACACAAAAAGCAGTGTATAATTCAAAGTTGCATATGAAGAATAAACACTTTTAAAAGTTGTAAGAACTTACTGAACATCGACAATTAGTAAATAATAAAATAACATCCTCCTATGATAAATAGCTGATGACCAGTTAATTTATCACATTATCAATTAATAACATGTATTGTAGTAGCTTAAAGGAAACCATTGGCCCCATAGGTTTAAATGTGTCCTGAAACTGGAGAGAAGAGATTGCAATACAGAAATACTGTTCATTTTTAAAGAGCATTTTTTGTTCCACTGCATAGAAATTCCAGCTGATCCTGTGGATACATTTGCAGTAAATGAACTAGTTTTCAAAACCTAAAATTATTTGGAAATTGAACAGCTGTATGCATAAATACTCAAACGCAGATGACAGTGATAGATTTACATCCATCTCAGAAATGTATTTTAGCTCAAGTCTGATTGCAATGAGAAGCACTATGCTTTGCAAAAAACATCTAGCAATTGGCTCTAATCCAAGCTCATAGTCTGACAGAACTGGCAGAGGCCTTTCCATCTGTTTACAGTCTTTTGCACATCATGGTTGAGATTAAGAAGAAATCTGCAGTGCAAAATGTAATAAAGTTGCTTCTCACATTGATGTAATACATCACTTATCCATAATATTTCAATGGCAAAAGCTTCCTCTTCAATGAATGTGACCACTTGCTGTATTAATTTGCAATGTATTTGTTTCTTACAGGAAAACCCCACATTTTTTTTCCTTTTTTTTTATGAATGCCTCTGGGTAAAATTAAAATAAGAAGTGCTTGGGTTGCATGGCTCTCTCCATGAGCAAGCAAACTGCCAACCACTCTCCCTGTAAGCATTTTTGCTTTGTCTGAGAAAGAGTAGAGTTCACTCTGCCCTGTCTCCACTTATGTTTTTGCTTTATCAGTTCAGGTAAACATGGATCTACCAAACACAGGATCAACCTGAACCTCTTCTGATTTCAGGTTCTCTGTAAGATCCTGTGACATGAGCATTCCCTTACAGTTCATAAGGAAATGAAGTCCCTTTCAGATGAACATACCAATGACGCAGATTTAACCCTGAGGGAACTAAAACAACTGTGATCCTTCCCCAACTTGCAGGATTTTCTGTATGTGCCTGATTCACATCAATCAATAGAGAAACTTCTGTTGACTTTAAATGGGTTCTTTGAGCTGTAGATGAGATTTTATAATATTAGCTTAAAATATTAACAGCTTTTTATAATCCTAACATATCTCTGTAACTTTGATCAAGCTTCTGCTTTAGCAATTTATTTCTGTTACAGGTTGAGCTGCTACCTAACATCAAAGAACTGATGGTAGAAATTGGTCCCAAACACTTATGCTAAAACTGCTTTTCTAGCATTTACATTTCCCAGCACCTAAACATGTGAACACTGCTTCTAGTGCCAGAATATAAGGCTAACAAAGAACTCAGAATGAATAATAAGTTCATACCTGTGCAGAGGATCTGAAGAAAATGGTCCAATGGCTCATCCTTTTGTAGACTGGCCAGAGTGCAAACAGCAAGACTGCAGCAATCAATTTATCAGGACCTCACAGGTGGTATTTCCCACATTTGATTTTACTGCTGGAAAACAAAAGCAGGTACTAAGAAAATTAGGTGAAAATTAAATATACCCTCAGTAAAGTTAAAATAATGAAGATTATAACTTTTCTCTAGAGCAAAAATTCAATGCATGGTGATTGGCGGGACTTAAGGAGAGCAAGTTTATATAATTCTTGCCTTAAAATAATAACAAAAAGGAAGTGTTGAGGGAAAACTGAACAATTATATTTCTTAAAAAGACAATATTACTATGAATCACACTTAAGCCCTCGTATCTTACAGATAGATAAGACTAGATTATGAAACACTAAGCACGAAAACACCCCTCTAGATATGCCATTTGATACTGGTTTGGTGTGCAGGAGACTCTGAAAACAAGATAAAAATTGCAAGTATAATCCCATCCTCTCTTCTCTCCAGTTCTGGCTCCTGCTATTTTAGGAACCATATTGTGTCTTTTATTCTCAAGATATTAATCTCTTACTCTTCCTTTCATTTAAAAAACAAAGCAACTACATAGAGAAACTTCACCTCATATAGCTGCTATCAGTGTGAGGAGTTGAGACAATAGCAAGCTATTTCAAATCTTATGGAACATAAGTGAGACCTTTGTAATGCAAACAACTTTCACCTTTATGTAACCTCCTTGGGAGTACCAAGTTGTGAAGTGAGCAAGCACAATCCCACCACTGCTTTACCAGTTATAAAGAAACTGATGGCACTGCTAGAGGGTAGTGAAGTGTTAATTGGCAAATTAAGACAGTTCTGCACTGAAGCGTCGAGGATAAATTGCTGCACTGAATATGCATTTTCAGGGCTTATCGGGAAATTGAGTGGAAGATGTATAAAAGGCAGCTAGACATGCTACTGGGGAGATGGGAGTTACCCAATTTATTTTTTGGTGTGTCTACATCAGTCTCAGAAAGTGATTTGTATTTGCAAGTATATTGTTTAATTAAAGAAGAAACTTTATCTGTGAAAGGTTATCTAATGCCTCAGCTAGATTCTCCCCATGAAACTGCTGACTTTAGAAGGCCAGGGCTGGGTAGAACAACCAGGATTAGATACTAATGCTGCTTAAATTTAAGGCCATTTACATTCCTGACTCTGTGTAGAATACAAATTATAAGAATTAGACTAACAACGAAGACTAAGAGAAAATAAAGATTGAGCACTGTGTTCATTGATTGTGCTGCTATAACAAATAGTTAGTATTTGCTTTTGTCCTAGGTTGTCCAAGAAATATTTAATTTAAATTTTATTCTGGCATTTAGGATGATTCAAGTGTCCTTGTTCATGATCAGCAATCTACAGTTACCAGTCACAGAAGTCAAACTGTCATCACTCCCTGGAGTGTTTAAAAAAACAACCCCTAGACTTTACAGTATTACACAGTTCCTGACAGTCTGGACAAAACCCCAGACACTGTCCATGTAATCATGTTAAAAATAAGACTGATCATAAGAAAAAGCATCAATTGGTTATTTTGTATCATGATTGTGAGGAGTGAAGTTAAACTCACAAAATAAAAATACTTTTTTATTTGAAGTGTCTGATAGCATTTTAAGTGGAAGGCCATTGTTATCCAACATAAACCATATATATTGTTAAGACTCAATTTAAAAAGAAATTTAAAGCAGTGAAAGAAAGATCCATGGTATTCTTTTGTTTCTAACAGAAGAAAAATCATTAGACCACAGCATCACTTTCTAGGCTGCCTGCATGCTACAGGTAGCTAATAACTGTGTCAGAAAGTGAAACAAATGGCAGTTGCTCCAGACTCATTGAGATGCAGGTGGTGCAGCAGGAAATTCCAGCACAGTCTGTTTCACCCAGTGTCCTACTTCAGCTCCATTACAAGTGACATGGCAGCGTTAAGGAAGGCACTTCCAGCTCTTAGAAGCACATTATAAGCTAGTAATCAATTATTTACCGAACAGAGGCAAACAAAAAGGCTTTCACTACACTAGTACAGTATTCGTCAAAGCTTCAACTGGTAAGGCAGCTGGAAGAGTTAGGAAAGAAAGCACTTTCACCGTTTGTAGCTTGATTCTGAAACATTCTGTTGCATGAGATTGCATTCTCCTAAACTAATAGCATTGATAGGAGATTTTTGAGATCACTCTAAAAGGTATTAGCGCTGCACAAAGATGTAGCCACAAAGACATTCAAAAGTATTTCTAGTAAGAGAAAAGAACTGATGATCCGAAGAGCCAAAAATCACCACTGGATTGGGGGGAGGTGTGGGTTGATCCAAAGATCATAGAGGATACAAAAAATCTGTATTTTACCCCTTTGGAATCCTGGCACTCTGAACTCTAAAACGTCTTTTAAAGAGTGGATATTTGGGTATTTTAATACATTGCACTTTTCCCATCTGTTCCTCCACTGCCTGTCAATTTGATGGCTTAGAGAGCCACCCCATCCTTCCAAAACAATTTGTATTGAGTGCTTTCTAAGATGCAGATTATGAAACACATTTGCTGAACTCTCTCAGTTAAGAATAATGTAATTAAGCAAAGCTGGACCACCTTCAGTGATCTAATTTACCAGCATGTCAGGGTACACACTACTTGATTCATACAAGTTGGATGGATTTATGCTGAACTTCTGAATCACTGATAGCTGGAGGCTGGAGCAGTCATGAAAAACCCTTGGCTTGCAGGAAAGTCTTATCCCAGACAAAGCAATAAAAATCCAATGCTGACCTAATGAAGGCATGGAATGCATATGTATGCTCAAGCTGATGCAGTTAAAACGCACAGCATTTGGGCAGAGAGAATGATACATCAGTACTGTTTCTCCTAGGAATCAGCTTTATTTTCAAAACTGCAGGTTAACATCGTGATACATGGGCACCATCCACATTTGGAAACTGAATCACTGATTTCAGAACCTTTAGGTATTTTGTCAGATTAAATTTACAAGAGCCACATCTGCAAGTAGCCTGAGATGTGTTTACATATCCATGTCAATATACGCATTTTCAGTTGGCTCAGTCTTCTTCAGGCATGGAAAATGATGAAGTGTGGCACCCTTAGACTGGACATCCGAAAAGACAAGAAATCTGTGGTAGACATAGAAAAAAGTTCTTCTGAACTGACATAACCTTTCTACTTATGCCAGTCTGAAATTCAAGAATATTTTAATAAAGGATAGTTACAATTAACTTGTGATTCACTGCTCATGAAATTACTATTATATACATTTATGTAGGAAACATTCAGCACAGCACAGGATAGAAAATGTAAAGCAGTTATGGCATGGAAGAAGTTAATGAAAAATATCTAATGTTTAAAGAATTTAACAGAAACCAAAGAAGCCATATGTAAATCATATTTTTGTAAAACAAACTCATCCAAGGACAAGGATTTAGCCTGGTTTAGTGTAGCTTAAGGATCAATCTGTTTTAATGTATTATTCTGTCACTGTAGATTGGTGGATTGATCACATCTTGAGTTGAGCTTTACTTGCCAGCAAGCACAAAGTAATCTGCCCAATTGATTTCACTAGCATACAGTCACCAAGCACTAACTAGATCTGATCAATATCCCCTACAGTGTAACAGCTTCTGTGTTTATTGTGCTCTAGACTTCAGAAGTGACAAATCCGTGTCAGCACCATTTAGCAGTGATGGCTGAGGTGGTGTGTCATGGAAAGCATGTCTGGAAGAGTGGCTCCAATGACACACCTTCATAGGGATTTTATTTCCAAGCTCCTGAGATGGTTTTGCTCCAGTACAAATGAAAATCCTCTGTCAGGAGAGTTATGCAAAGAAGATATTATTTGAACACTGAATTTTCACAGGCCTAGTGTTTTTTTACTATTGCTGGTGCAAAAATACTTATTATTATAAGCTGTCAAGGATTACACAGTATCACAGTATGTCGGGGTTGGAAGGGACCTAGAAAGATCATCTAGTCCAACCCCCCGTCAGAGCAGGATCACCTAGACAGGGCTGGCATTTATGCAGCTATGCACACCACAGTTATTAGTGGCATGAAGTTACTGGAAAATGGATTTAATTTGAAATAGCTGGCAGCAGTGCCAAGCACACAGAGGATCTACAACATTGGAGTCAATGAACTCTGGCTCTTCTACCACAGTCAAAGTCAAGCATGCCAACAGCCACAACATACCCATCTACTCAGCCACACAATGCTGCTTTAAGCTGATTATGTGACAAGAAACCACAAGATAGCTGAAAGTAGCTGCTGACTACAAATTGTATCACCATTGCAAACTGTTTCTGTAATCAATTATATTATTAACTGGCACAAATTTGAAAAAAAAAATGCTTAGCAGAGCTTAATTTCTGCTGCCTCCCTCTGCTCAACTGACTTCTGTGGAAGCCTTTAGAGGCTGTTGAACTGTGCTCTGTGACACTGGAAAACCAACTATGTTCCCTTCTAGTTTTTGGTGATGCCTTAAGGAATGAGTGAAAATGTAAAATGATCACTTCAGCTGTAGCATATTGGATGACAAAACCAGAGCAATTACACAGCTTTTGTCCCTCTTTGTTTGTGTATAAGAAATTAAATCTTCCATACAATAAGCATATTTTTATGTAGTACATTCCTATTCATGAACTAATCCAAAAAACACAACATTAAGAAAAAACAAAACGAACCCAAAACCAACATAAGGATTCATACAAAACTGCTGATGGAGAAGACTACCCACCAACACACCATTAGCTATTGCATCTTATGTTCTCAAATAAAACATGCTGTGTAGAAGTGATTGCCTTGGAAGTTATTGGTACATTTGAATGCAAACTACCAAACCACGAAAAATGAGGCATCCATTTGCTATAAAAATAAATTAGGAGGCAATGCTTTGCTGGCAAAGCCATTTGAGTACCACAGTTCATAACTATTCATGGTACCATTAACAGATGTCTTTGCTTGTACTGTGAGCAGCCTTATGATATTGGCGCATTCAGCAGTACTTTATATTTAAAGTGAGTGCAAGCAACTTTGGTTTAGAATATAATAAAATCTTGCCTGATGTAGAGATCCTATGGGAAATTATACAATAATGTTACCTACATAACTAATTTTCTTCTTATGAAATCATGATTCCCACTACACTTTTATAGCTATTCCAAGTATTGTTTAACATCACCATTTCCATGTTAATATTTCAATAAATCATGGAAATACAATACTTCATATGAAAAGTGAGTCATAACTTTGGGAACATAAGTTTTCCTTTCTAAATTAAAAGGGGAATAAAATTGATGCTGAATGTACTGTATGTTGTTCAAGGGTAGTAAAAGTACCCAAGTGCTTCTAACAAAGCCAGGCTACATACTGGCTGCACATGCATTCACATCAGATATTGCATAATCCTGATTAACTATTTAACTGTACGCCAGGAGAACTGGGGAGCTGGTTTAAAATGCATCTGTGGTAAAGCAGCTGAATGCACAGTTCCTTTAGAGATTCCTCAGAACTCAAAGCAAAAGGCTAACCAGAATGAAGTCCCCACCATCAAGGCACTTCTTATAATGAAATTAATTGTATTGAATAAGGACTATTTAGAACTTTTACTGGAACAATTAAAGGCATATCATGACTCTGATACTTGTTAAAAGCATTAAAATAATTTTGAAAAATCATGTAAGTGGTAAACTCCATTTCTCTCCCTCTTCAGAAAACGCTAAAGTTTCAGAAAGCCCAATATAGAGAAGCAAAGCACAAAAATTCGTACTTTGGCCATTCCATGTCCTCCGCTTGCCCTCATTTGTAGCAACGAGCTTTATAATATATTACAGGGGCTTATGTTTGCTTCAAAATGGAAGGCCAGCAATGAAAACACGTTGTACACAAACTTGAGAGCTAGGTAGTCCAATCCACACAAGTTGACTCATACTAGTTAAGAACTAGACTAATGCAGAACTTGATCAGGCCATGTAGTTAAATATTTTTGAGTTTATTTTGCATTCGCTGTATGTTAATCAGATTCTGTAATACAGAAATGGAGTTCGGCATGGTAGTATTAAAAAGTTGAAGTCAATGCTTTCCAACCTGCCTTTAGAAAGAAACTAGTGTTGAAGTCAGGGTATCAAAAGCAGCTTGCCTAATCCAGGCCACAAGCACTGATTTAATGTCTTGTGTGTTAACCATTGCCCTGGTACACCAACGAACCCCATTTCTGTTTGCACCTGTGTATAACTTTTTTACTATTAAAACAAAGTCTTATGTGAGGGATTAATTGTTACCACATTTAGACTCCCATTTTAACTCTCATTCACTACATGCTAATTTGTAGTTGCGGCATAGTTTCTACCCTTTCCCCACAGTTCTTCATCAAAGTACTGTTCATCGGTGCTGTTTTCCAGCCAGAATTCCTTTGAGGAAGGCTACAACAGAGTACGTAAGAGAAAGAGCTGTACATAAATAAAACAAACTTACTTAAAAGTTGTGTAAGATAATATCCATGGAATTTATTTAGCCTTAATTTTAGTCTTGTTTAAAATAGTTCCCTTTCCTCTCTGCTCTGCTGATCATGTCTGCTAAATTACACAGACCTACCATAGCTATTTTGTTAAATGCTTTCCATAGGACACCATTTTGCCCTTTCTGGTCTTAAAAAATAGCAGACAAACACCAATTAAAATGTTCCTGATTCATGTTTGAGGGAGAGAAAAATAATTTGAGAGTTTCATCATTTACATTATTTTGCTTTTTGCTTGCTTTCCAAGACATTTTTTTCTACGCATTTGACAAAAATAAAGGAGATTACCTTGATCCAGTGCTAGGACAACTCCCTACTTAGTTAAATTGCTTTCACTGAATACGAGAAAACTCCAAAAATATCTTTCCAAAGGAAATATTTTTTATTAAACTCTTTATTTGTGGACTCTTGATTATCCACAAACATAATTATTCCTTTTTTAAATAACAACCAGAAACCATAAGAAGTAGTTATTATCTATTTCCACAGTTAGAAAAAAATGCTTAAATTAGTATGATAATTATGGTTAAATGTTAGAGTTGGATGATTAATGATATGGACAAGGAGAAAGAGCATGTCTTTAATAGATGCATAGCACCTCTAGATTGTTTCTTGCCATTTTCATAACCAGTACTCTTTGTTTCTTCAGATTCCTGGATGACTTTGAAAGGGTATTATATTTTATTATTAGTTTCTTATTAAAGTGAGACAGGGAACAAGAACAGTCCACTGAAAATGGATGACAAAAACATTCAACCCAATTATGAACAGGGAAGTATAAATTCTACTTAAGATGCTGGAGATTTATTACTTTGAGAGAAGTCCTGGAAATTGTACTTTACAAAATCAAGAAAAAGAAATGTGTTACATTTGGCAAACAAAGATCATAAAAAATAGATATTATTTGTCCAAACTGGGGTTCATCTCAGCCAGCAAGAGTCTCTGGCAGTAGCCAAAAATGGACATTAGGGAGGAGGTGAAGCTTGGAGCATGTGCACAATGATATTTTCCTCAAATTCATCTCTTGACATTTTTTACCTTTTTGAAGTATTTTATAAGCTTTGTTGATCATCTGTGTGTTTATCATCCAAAAACTTGACAGAACTTCCGAACTCATTTTTAAGTTGTGTAAAGATTGGTCTCTCTTTGCTTATTTTGAACTTGTCCTTAGTGCCTTCACTCAGGAAGTGTTTTGGTAGAGATGAGGAATGACTGCCTTTCTCTCCCACCTACATCTGTATCATCTCTCTCAGTTACTCTTCCTAGCTGAAGAAATCTTAGGTTACTTACTTGCTTCTTCTGGAGAAGCTGCTCAATACTTGTGATCATCTTTGCTGACTCTCTCTGAAGTGTTTCAAGCTTCTAAATATACCTTCTTTCTGAGACAGAGAAAGACCAATGTTGTACATCACACTGATGGGTCTGGGCACACACTCAGCTTGCACAGTGACAGAAGGAAACTTTGTGATTTGTTCATTATTCCATTCCTGGTAACTCTTAACATTCAATTTGCTTTTTTGATTCTGGATTACTTAGCTGACATTTATGGCAATATCTCAAGTGGTAATGGTTCAGTCAGAGTCTATTATTTTACAGAATGAATTTTTTTCCACCCTGTGTGAGTCTCTTTACATACATCTTGGCTGAATTTAATCTGCCATGTCCTCTCCCAGTCAGTGTCATAAGGTCATTCTGCAGTTCTTTCCAATATGCTCTTTTCTTCGAAGATTTGAAAAACTTGCTATTACAAAAAAAACTTCTACATTTTGAGGAACCCAGAGCTCAGCAAGAGGATCTCCATTGCCAGCTGCCCTACAGAACAGACCATTTACTCCACTGTTTTCCTGTGGGGAGCAGCAAGCATGTGGCTGCTGCAGGTGAAAGGAGAAGCAACAGAAGTGGGACACTCCTTGGTGACCAGGGCACAATCCCACAGTTCTAAGCCCCAGCAAGGCAGGACAGTAGGTCATGTCCTGGGACTCCTCAAGCAGTCTGACTGGAAGGAGTAGGAAACTAGGTTGGAGATACAGATGGTGACAAGGGTATCTACAATGTAGGTTCACAGTCCACCTGAGGAAAACAGCCAGAAAGCCACATCTGGAGGAGAGAGGGCTGGACACAGCACTACAGCTCTGGGTGCCCAGGCCTGAGTATTTGCGGAGCTTTGTGCACACAGGCAGAGGGTCTACGGGTGGGTGTCCCCAGTGAGGATTCTCAGGGAGATTATGGCATGTTGGGACCCTGACAAGCCAAGGCAGTTGCTCTACACAGGAGCTCTTAAGGCTTGGCTGTCTAAATTTTTAATGGCATTCAGACAAGGAATTTTGTCCAAATGCTTTCCAGTTACCCAAGCAGACTGTAACCACTGGCATAAGATTGGCAGCTCCCTGAAAACAAACCTAAAAGGTTTGTGAAGTGCAATTTCTCTTTCCATAACTTTAAGAACTCTTCCCAACACATATTTACCCATGTGAATACTAATTAAATTATTGCATACTATATTTGATGGTATACTAATTATGGTGTCAGGCTAGTGCATATTAATGCATACTAATGATACTGTCAGGCTTACTGGATTTCTTTTTTTAAGCTTTGAAAGATCTTGATGTCATTCACATACTTATGACAGGAAAAAAAGATCATCTAAATTCTACTTATTGCTATAGGCATAGAGGTGACTTAGTTACACATGCACCAATTCTACTACTCCTTAACATTTCAAATTCTTTAAAGACCTCTAAATCAAGGTGCCTGTTTTCTTTTTATTATAAACAATGGAGATGCAAAGTTGTTGCAAATAATCTATGCTTAAACTTTGCTCTGTTGCTGCTGTATCCAGGTATTTCTGCTGATTAAATATTTATTGTACCGTCGAGCTCACAACACTACATTCCAAGTTCTGTTGATATTTCCTTGCTAAATCCCAGTTTTCTGGGGTTTATTAATCCATTATTTTATATCTCACTGAGCTCTCTTATAATAAGGGATTATGTCTGAAACTTAATTAGTTCAATTTTTATTGATAGCACTTATTAGCAGGTCTCCAGTTTCTAATCTACAGCTAGTGAATAAAGAAGACACAGCCAGGGAACTCAAAAGAGAAAGCATTTTGAAAATAAAATTCAGCCTAACAGCACAGAAAATTAATCAGAATATCCTTAAAAAGGCCTGAAGTGTTTTTTTAGGCTGGGATGCAAAAGAAGGCAATGATTTCACAGTCCTGTGCTGGAGGGGTATCTCTAGAGTCTGGTAGAATGTTCACAACTGTCACTTCCTGGCAGAAATGCAAGGCAAACAGGGATCAGTTCCTCCTGGGGAAAGCAGGCATCACTTCTCAGGAGATGTTAGGCACTAAGACTACATATGACATTTGAGATTCTTGTAACAAGCTAGGATTAATCTAAGCCAAAATAACTGACAGATAAACAAATGTGCATTTGCTTTAAACATACTATTTAATTCTCCAGAAAACATGACAACAAATATATGTTGGATGAAAATAAATCCAGCTGATCAGACTGACACCTAGAAAATACATTGTCTGCCATCTGAGCAGAGCTTTAAAGCTATAGGAGTGACTTTTAGCACTGTAAATGCTTGTACAGATTGCCAATAACTAGGGAAGACACCATTCAAAACCTTCTTTAAGTCACAAATGAGAATGAGTTTGGACACCACCTAAGCCACAGGCAGAGGTGAGTTGTATTATCCAATGGAACAATATGGTCTGGTTCAGAATGTTATTCGAAGACACACTAAGGTTTATATTTCTTCTTATGAACTGACTAGAAAAGGGATCGAAAGAAAGCATCATTGCTGGATGAAGTTTACCAGATGGATATAATACAACTTAAGAAAAAGTAACACAAAATACAGTTTAATGCCCATAGATACTGCACAATGCGCCTTGATTGTGTTAGTTGGAAATGCACAGAGGATTCTCCTAAAAATAAAATTTTAGAAGAAACTACACTTTATTAACTAATTTCAAGCTAATTGCAACACACCTGACATCTTAAAAATGCTATATACATAACAGTAACTTCCACATTTGGATGTTGCTGTAAACATGAAAAAAAAAGTCTCCTTCCATTAATAAGACTCAAAGATTTCTAAATGCAGTATTGAGGGAGAAAAACTAGAAGGAATCCATAAAAATTGTGAATTCTGCATGCAGCACAACAAATGAACAAAAATCATACAGAATAGCCATGGAATTACTTTCTTGTATTGTTCTACATTCTCACAAAGTACTTTTTTCTCATGTGAATTTGTAAATGCATCCTATATATTTACACAAGCACAAACCTACCACTCTCACCAAAATCAAACTAAACCCAGCTGCAAATTTTGACCCCACATTGCCATACACAATTATACAATCCATCTTACATACTCAATATGTCCCCGGGAACATTGTTCTGCAGCCTATAGTGTTTTCAAACTGATTTTACCACAAATATTTTCCACAATATCTACACAAATTATTTTTTTACCATGGTATGCTGAGTAGTTGCAAGTTTTCACAGAATCTAGCCTTTCCTGCATGTTTTTTTTATTGCAAAATGGAAGCATATGGCTCAGTTTCAAGTAGCTAATTGGCAGTATCTTAAAGTGCTGTTAAGAGGTTCAATTATATGTATAACATCTGATAATCTGATTGTATTTTATTTAAGACTAGAAAGTACTTCAGAAGTCAACAGATGGCAGCAGATATACTTCAGAAGAAAACCCAGTAATTTACTTCTATTTCTTTTACAGGGTTGTCTTGCCATTTATTGAAGTAGAGTTTGACTGCAGGGGCTGGAATACACTGAAGAAGGTTCACCAGTAGAAAAAGACTAATAGTAGATGGTTTTGCTTTACTCATTGGGATAGGTTCAGTTGATTACAAATGTGTTTTATGTAACACATACATACATAATAATCCAATGTTATATATACTTATATGATATATATAAATATATATCACATATATATGATCATCCAGTGATAATCTTTGTTGTTCTTATAACAGCAATCAGATTTTAGCTTCCTACTTTCTACGACTTCTTAAGACCTTATACAAGACTTTGCAAGCATGTCTTTTTACTCAGCTTACACCACTTGGCAAGGAAAACAACCCTTACTTGTTTGTCAAGGCAGCCAGATGCAAGAGGGGTAGTGATAAACCATGTGTGAATATGAACTGGACACATAACTAAAACTAAATGACAAGACTGTCATCACACTCTTTCAGTGTCTAATGCAGTGAGTAAATTACAACAGCAGAAATTCTGTAACAGAGAGCAAGAAGTTATTTAGGTTTTAAGAAAAAGCATTTTCTTTTTAACAAAAAAAATATTGCTACAAATGCAAGAGACATGGAAGTTGCACATTAAAGTAAAATTGAGAGAGGACTTAGAAGGTAATGCTATGTAATTGTGAACTGGGAAACTGAAAAAAACCTGACTACTGTTTTGATGCATATGTACATATCCAGGTGATTGGTTCAACCAAAATACATTTGTGAAAAAAAAATAAAATTAGCATTTGGATCAAAACCACTTGCTAAAATGATGGTGATTGGACAGTCTCAAACACAGTCTCTCAATTGGTTTCTCCTATTTCATTCCACTTTTTGAGGTTCAGTTGAACAGTCACTTGATACTGGGACCTGCCACCCTTCTGTCACCCTTATAATTAAGGTAATGCATATCAAAAAGGCAAAAATTATAACTGAATGATTCTCCTCAACTATATCAACTCATATCAACTCTCTGAACTTCGACTTGGTTTAAGCTACAAAGCCCTTTCAGTACTAGTGGGGATTTTTTTCTTCTAAGTTTTTGGTGAAAGGACAACAAGATTTACAGTGCAAAATGAACCCAATTTCTACTCACAGATGACTTAAAACAGTAGAAGGAATTCAAGCAGTATATGTTCACCATCCTTCACTGCACACACAAGATAGAAGGCTATGATGTGCTTTTAACTTCTTTTGAAGTAAATCTTCAATAGCAGAGATACATGTCTTAGTAGGTACATAGAGAGTTTACTGATAGTATTCAAAACCAAATTGCATTTCATACATAGCCCTTTTTATCTTCATTCAATTCTTTTTACAGTATAGCACTATGTACCCATTGAGAATGTGCATATAAATACATATGTGGAAGAGAGAATAAAAAGCCATAACTGAAATTAGTTACCTGGGGAAACATTAAGGCATTTAGTTGTAGTTACTGTTCAAATACAGATTTTGCTGCATACCATTATGTAAAACAATACTATTATTTTCATTTTAAAATTACAAGAATTAGAAAGAGATTACAATTAAGGCAATGTTTTGACCTCCCAGTTTCTCATGATCTAAACAAAGCAACGCAGATTCCCATGTGTATTATAGCAGACCCGTTCGTGTGTCAGCAGAAAGAAACTGAAGACCAAATCCAGTATCTCAACCCTTCCTCTCTAGCATTTCTTAAGCTAATAAAACTTGTGTGTGTACTAGAAGTAGGTCCCAGAGTCTGTACTGGCCTGACAGGGCAGGATCTCAAGAACTTGCCTGGCCTTGCACAGCTCCTGGGGAAGCTATCCTGAGCTTTACAGGGGATGAATAAAAGGGGAGAAAACTGTGATATGAGACTATATGAAAATACAAATAGAGCTTGTGCCTGAAGGAAGGCGCTGGTGGTTGTTTGTACTGTGTGCTCCTTATAAAGGCTTTGGGATGCCGTTAAACTGTCGTGAATTTTTCCTCCCTCTCTGTTTGAGGATGGCTGGTGCTGTTGACCTTACATGCCAGAGGGATGTTGGAAGAGTGAGTGTAACAACTCCTCTAAAGTAATCAAACCTGAATTCTGTATTTAGATTTAGGTCTGCACTAATGAATATGATCCAGATGATGAAGAAATAGTAAAATGGCAATACCGTGGTAACCACTAAAATTACTGAAGTATGAAGTTAGCCCAAGCAGTTAGGTCAGTTCCTTTTAAACTTTTAAGTAGGACCCTGAAGTGGCAACTACTTGCATTCATTTAGACAAGGAGGTTAAACCTGATTATTGGTGGTCAAAAATGCTTGTTCACTTATCCTGGAGGAAATGATCTCCTGTCAGCAATTAAGAGATAATTAGCAGTTTCCTGACTAGAATAAACACACCCAGCCAGTAATTTTCCATTCTCAGCCTTCAGGGCAAGTGAACTATTGCCAGTTGCAGGTGTTTAATGCTGTCCAACCTCAAAAATGTCTCAGTCCACAATATCAGAAATGCTGCTCTAAGCATGTTAACTCAGGGAATATGAAGTTTTACATAATAGATTAATTTGCTAAAAGACAGCTTATATTTACTATAGGTTCTGATTTAATATCCTACAGTAGATCCAAGCATTGAGATTAGCATTCAGAGGCGCATGTGGATGAAGCACTAAACTCCAATTGCAGAAGACAAATTCTCATATGAATAATCAGTATTTCTATTTTATAGTATGGAAACACACAACCTATTCCAGAAGACAGAAGTAAAATGATCAATAAAGGGCAGAAATACCAGTGTCTGCATCTGGGAATCTCCACTCTCCTGGAACAGAAGATTTTCTATTTCTATTATGCCATTAATATCGAGATCATTATTCTTCTAATACCTTGCCAACTGTCACTAAGGTAACAGGATAAGGCTGAAAATATCACCTATGATTTCTATTTTCTTCCCCTTTATTTAAGCTATTCACTTATTTAGGAAGCCTAAACAAGGCACAGAGCACAAGCACATATCAAAGAATAAACAATTTATCAGCTGCTCCAAGTACTGCATCTGCAGGCAATATTGATATGCAATCTGCAAAAGTACCTTCCACACATTAGAATATTTCCAAGAAAGATATTACATTAATACTAAAGTACATAGAACAATAATAATAATAAAGCAAACATATGATCTCCATGCTCCAGAAATATATAAAAGAGTGAAAATACTGGTTTTCCTAAACTTTGTGATAAACTCTAATCAGCATACAGGTCAAGAACTAATTTCATTCTGGCATGCTACTTGTACTACTTCCAACTGGCTATCAGTACAAAATAACTGCATCCAAATGCAACCTATAATTTTTCACCTAAAAAAAAATGAACACCTTAACTTGTATCAAGACATTTTCTTTCATATTTCCAAATATTTAGCATGCATACTAACTTTCAGTAAAAAATAGGAAAATGTGGCAGCAACCTAATTTAGGAGACAAATATCATTAATATTTTAACAGCCAAAGCTAATTATACACAGAAGTAAAGATCATCAACTGTACTGGTCATGATAGTGGATTGAGTGAGAGACAGGAAGCAAACTCTCTAGGTTCCTAAGAAATGTTAATGTAGTGCAGCAGATACTAATATTAGGGGGGGGAAAAAGACAATCTCTTTTGGTATAAATTAAATCAGAAATGTGATTGTGACAGAAGAAACCAATTCTTATGTTTAAGATTCCTTCATTTTTCTTCTGCACAGTTCACTTAAACTAAGTGAACCCTTCACAGCCCATTTGTTTTATTGTTCAGTTAAGCTTATGGCATTTTATTTTTTAAAGCAGTGATTCAAATAGCCTTTTAAACTTCCCTACATAGTGCATCAAGCACATTTCTTAAGATTAGCAACCAGTCTCTGCTATAAACTAGGTAGTTCTGAAAGTTTATTTGCAATTTCACCCTAAATCAGATTTTTAAATGTAAAGCCTATATGGAATCAAGTATGAAGTTAGTATGTATACTATATGCTGTGGAGTTGTGTATGGTTTCAGAAATAACCTTGTAAAATGGCTTAGCATTGGAAATTATGAAATTTGAGCAAGGAAGGGATCTTAGAGAAATAAAGACTAGGCTTTAATGGGGGCCATCTTTTCCTTTTACATTTTCAAAGATTACCAAACTGTAGAGCATACTCCTTTAGTCTGAATGAAAGATACCAAAACTCCAGAGTGCATTTCAGCAGAGCTAAGGGAAGCCTCAGGCATTGTGCTGCCACAGGGAAGCTCAAGTGTATTTCCAGCCCAGCTTTGCTAGTTCTTTATTTCACTGCTTTACATTTATATTTCTCTTTATAGATTGATGAATCCATCTGACAAAATACAAGCATCCTATTATAACTCACTTTATGTATATTTTATTCTCGTTGATTTTTCCTTTCTCCTTCATCTTTCTGTTTCCAATATACCTTCTTTTTCATCTCTATATATCTGTTTTCCTGTTATGACACATTTCTCTTTCTTTACTGACATCCATCACTTCTGGCTACTTTGTTTTAGTGCTGATTCTTTTTCTTCTTCTGTCTTTTAGCATTCCTAGATATTAGCTTCCCCACATTTATGACCCTTGGTCACAAATTGAATCATTCAGTTTCTCTTGCTTATCAGTCAAGTATTAACCATAAACACATACAATTCCAAATGTGTGCTAGGGGAGACTTTATTTTGCAAGTCAGGCTTTCTCTTTCACCAAACAAAGAATTCAGTCTGAGTGGGTTTTAGATTTCACACTCAGGCACTCTTAGACTAAGAGCTACTTAAACCCTGAGTAATCTCGTCATTTTCCTGCTCCATGCCTTGTAGTGTGTCAGCCTTCACCTGCTCTTTTCATTGATTTTCTTGTTGTACTATATATTGTAAATGGAAAGGAAGATATAGCGATAGAACAAAAAAAATTTTTGTTAAAGTGCAAGGATTTATTATTCTAGGAATTTTTTCTGTGAAGCTGTCCATAACAGGCATCTAGGGGATTATTTATCTAATGATCAAAGAAGGATTAAAACATACATGAATTTTAAAAGTAATGATTTTGAGTTATATTAGCTGGGTAAGAAATTCACTGTTAAGTGTCTCTAATTCCCTCTTAAAGTGTGTAGACATTTAGTCCATATCCAGAGCTAAACTATAGCAGTTGCTCTATCACCCTATGACTCCCTCATCAGCAGAAAAGGAACATGGGGAAAAGGAAAGTAAACCCATGTCTTGAAATGAAAACAGATTTAATGAAAAAGCCAAACTAATCAGTATTAATGCTAATATAATATAACTAGACAAAGTTATACTCAGCCAAGTGAATATACAGCAGTCACAATAACCGGGAAAGAAGTCCTTGAGAGCACAATGGTAAGTGAGCCACTCCAGGGATGGTGGCCCTTAAGAGAAGGGGAGGAGGAGAACTTCAGCTAAAACAAACAAACAAGATGAGTTTTTCTTTCTGAGCTTTGCTTATGGAGAGAGAAAAATGCAGCATGCTGAAGCTTGATGATGAAAGCACTGAAAGAACCAACCTAACACACCAGGGCATCAGGATGCTAAGAACTATATGCACTCATTTGAGGAAGAGCTATGCCTTGGGTCAATGAATGGATGATTTCAACAGACAAAATGAATATCCAGGTGAGGCAGTGGCTTTCCTAGGTCTCACAGCAGGTCAGTTCAATTTGAGAATATGGGTGTCCTGACACAGTCAAATTATGCACTCTACCAGTTCTACCTAGCTCATCTTTATTAATTTGAGATTTAGCTGTGTTAGACCTCCAGCTGTTTTCCAAACTTCTCCCAAATGCAGTTAAATTGGAAAGCTGACCTTGTAATAGCTAATTATTTTTAGTCAGCACCTCTTTGCTAGGAAGCATAAAGACATGCAGTATAATTCAAGCATTGCTTCCTACAATAAGCATTGTTTACTACACTGAAGGAAAACTGACAAACTCATTCATGTAGTGTGAGCATTATGTGAGGGTATGTATGCTATAGTATATATTTCTTTTTTGTGTAAAATGGGGTGTGCGTGTGTGTAAAATAAAAGGCAATCAGACAGACTACTGTCCTTAGTGTGGTATAGTGAGCTTTATTCCCCTTATCAATTTTTCACTGACAGGCTACTGTTTCCCTAAAGGTTTGATTAGGCTTTTAATTAACTTCAGCTGGAGGTGACGTGACCTCTAATTAAGTTTAATTTTGTTTCTTCTGGCAGTTTAATAATGAATGTATTCAAATGAGATGCACAGATCAACAAACTCAAGCAAGTTAGCAACTAATAATGAAGGTTGTCAAAAGATGTGAAAGGATTTCTAAAAAAAAGTAAGTTTTTAGTTTTAAAATTGATCTGGTTTTGTGAAATTACTGAGGCAAATTCCCATTGTGTATGTATGGCAGTATTCTGTCCAAATCACTGCAACTCCCCAATTAATATCAGCTAAGTAGCTGGCCTGCTAAATAACACAGTGATGCCTTGTGATGCAGTTTCACTCATTTTGTATCCAAGTGCTGTCTGCCTGTGTCCATTTATTTTCTTTTAACACTTAACTGGGTATGAATTTTAAAAATGCACTTGAGAAACTTTAATCTGCAAGGCACAGAATCATAGGCAGAAAAGGAAGAACTAGAAATCCTCTTCTATTGGAGGTGTTAGAGCTTGTCACTGCATGTACCTGGCTCCCTGTCTGCAGACTGGCTTTTCCAGGACCACAAATGAAGTCTGTGGCAGTTTCAGGGAACAAACTTTGAAATTTTCCAGTAAAGGATGAATTATTTTTCCTTTCCTAATCTCTGTTTAACAAGCCCCTAAATTATTTCAGGCAAGAAGAAAGCTTATATACAATTAAGAGAGCAGTATTTCACAGTTGATGCCAATGTTGCCACAATAACTTCCTTGGTCAGTATTATTTTGAGTGTGATGTAGAAGGTGAGTAAAATTAAAGAAAAAATTGTTATAAATGTGGGTGTTTTGCAGATTCTTTCAAAACATTTTTTGTCTTGAAGAATTCTCACGTGCACTGATTACATGAATAAATGGTTTCCCTTGGAAAACCATTTCAAAGGATTGGTGTATTTTCAAATTTCCTATCTGTGTGAAATTCTACAAAAAGTTTGGTAGAAAGGTCCACAGGTTTGGCAGTTTCTGTTTTGATTTGGTTTATTTGTTGTCCCTCAAAATTGATTTGGAGACAGTTAAAAAGGGAAAGTAAATGGAGATGACCAATAAAAACAGCAGTCCTTGTGAAGGAAGACCCGAGAAACAGAAATGAATGCTAATGCAAGTGTCTATGTATAATGAAGAGTGGAGAGAGATTACGGATTAAATCCAGATTTCTGCAAAGTTATTGAGTTATATATGGTTATCACTAGTCCTTTCTTACCTTGAATCATAAAAACCAAAACAGAGTAACATTAGTCTTTTAGGATTTCAACTGATTGGGTATGTCTATTTAGCAAGTGAGAAAACAACCTTATTTTGAAAAGGACAAAGAAATCATTAACTTAAATTGCCAGTGGTAAAAGTTCTGTTTCTAAAGTTGGATACATTTTGTTGATTTAATTTGAATTATGTATTTATGAACTCTTATACTATGCTAATTTTAATAAAGTTAGTAAACCAAGAATGTTACTATGTCAACAATAATAACATTTTCTCTGCCACTGAAAAAGCAGCTATCAAAACAAAACAATTCCTAAAGCACAGCTTATTGCATAAAATTATCTGGTCATATTTACATAATGTTGGATTTCCATTAATCATAACAAAGTGTGAAAGCTTGCCTACTAACAATTACCCAACCAGACCAGGCACCACAATTTAGATAGGGCTGCCTTTTCTTGCTTCAGGAAGATAATGTTTTGACTACTTCCCTGTTTTTCTAGATGCTTTCTACTACAACATTTGACTCCTGGTTATTCAGAATGAACTATTGTGTACTGAATTACTTTTCTTTTTTTGCAGAATGTACATTTATCTAGACAGCTGCAATGTACAGACCTGTATTATAGAGACAAAATGCAAATAGAATTCTTCCTGGCTTTTAAAATAATTTCAGAGTACAAGAACAAGGAAAACATCTTGTCCTTTAATGAAGTTACTTTGCCTGTGTCATATCTCATTTTGCTTGCTCAAGTGGTACACTGCTGAATGTTGTAACAGAAAGTATTTAAAATGTCAGTTATATTTGTAAGCTGACTGTTCTTATAATTAAATAGAACTAGTATCTATTGACACTTGATTAAATATTAAAGAATTTATTGTGGATAAATCTTGCAATTTGTTTTCAGTTTCTGGTTTTATAAATGAATTTGAAAAGTTATTTGTGAAACTAGAATGGAAATCTTATTACACTTCTTTAGAGCTATGAAGAACCTAATCTGCTCAATATGTCAAAACATCTGAATTCTAGTGACGCTATATGAAATCAGGTAAATGTGTCAAGTTTAATGTTAATTAGGGCAAATGAAAAATATAATGAACCAGTGAAATCATTAAATAAGGAATTCGTTCTCAGTAGCTCTAGATAAGTACCTAATCTTTCTAAACAAATGGGACCAAATTTGCTGCCTCACAACAAAAATGTTGATCTACCTTTTTTCCCAGTTAACTGAAAACATTCAAAAAGCTCTGCTGAGAGTTGAAAGAGATGGAGAGACCTACAAAAGACGGTGCAGAATTTATGTGCTGCAGTGCTCTCTAGAGGTCTTTTTTTCTCCACTGACTATAAAGGGAGCCCAGCGAAAGCAGACCCTTGATTTAAACATCTGTCAGGGACCTCAAAATACATGGTGAAGAGAAAAACAAACAAACAAAAACCCCCAAACATTTGTGATGGGGCAACTACCTACATATGTGGTTACTTTTTTGAAGACTCTATCAGTTTTTTTTCCCTCGTGTGAAAACAAAAAACAATTAAGAAAATTGGCATTAAAACAGAACAACAGGTGAAACAACAAGCTACTCAATTTTTCTAAAAATTAAAAAGAGGTTTTCCTCTCAATTCCATTCTTCCTCACAGTTACAAAAAACATAATTATTTCAGATGCCATTCTGATGTTACTAAACAATTTATTTTTATTGCTTGAAACAGTGTGCTGTGCATGCTTATGGTTAATATTCTTGCTACAGGTAAATCACACTCTGTAAACTGTATGCTTCTGTGCTCTTGCCTTTTTCTCATAACCTGTAGTGGCTTGCTATATGAATTTTTGCTGTTTTCAGCCAAGACAAGCTATGTGAGTTTGCGCTTGCATTCTGAGCTAACTTTCTAAAGGTCAAATGCTAACTTTTTTTCCAGTGTTTAGGAACTGGTGTCACAGGCTTGAGCTGGCTGGCAGCTGAGCATGTGGTGTGAAAATTACAATGGGCTTGTGCAATCGAAACGAAACATTAATAAGCCTGTCTTTAGTCAATAAGCATCTGAACCAAGTAATCCCCTTCTATTAGTGTCAAAAACTGGTTATTGTTTGTACTTAAATAAATATTGCCATACTGATAAGATTTTTGTTGTGTTAAGGTTTTTTTACAACAGAATAAGAATTTTAGGTAGTGTCTGCAGATTGTCAACCCATGATAATATACAGTAACAATATAGTGTAACATCAGCCTCAATTCATGATGGTTGCATTCTAATTGCAGCTCAGTAAAGCTTCAGTGTGACAAGAGCATTCCTATTTCTTTGTGGTTCCTAAAATACTAACATTTAATATTGGAGAGAGCTGGCTAAGAAGTTTATCCTAACTAAAAGAATATTCCTTCTGAATAAAAGCCAATATCCAACGATTGTTTCCAATTTCCCACTTTTGAACTAATACTGAATGTGCCACCCCTATAGCTCCATCAAAAATCATTACTCCCTATTGTCACACTATATACTGTTTGATTTCTTCTTCTCTCTCTAACATCTTACTGATCCAATCTCTCACCTGCTTTTATATAGCAAAGAAACACAAATGTCTGATAATAGTGCTACATATTTTCTGCACACTGTCCCTTCAATTCCTAGGTCTTTTCCAGCTGGTGTTAGTAAAGCATGTTTGTCTGTTGCCAGCTTGGTTTCCACCAGGTACCAGGGAAGTGCTTAACTTTGCAGAATCACCTGCCTCTTCTAATTGCTGCAGTTATCGTTCTATTTGTCTAAAAACTTTGAAGCTTAGATAGAATTAAGTTTCTTACACAAACTGTAAGCTACTAGTAAGCTGCCTTCTTATCTCTACATTTGCACATTTTATTACCTTTGAAAATTCACCCAGCTGAGTGGAAAACAATCCAGCATGTTGTGGCTTAACAACGCATGGTGCAGTTTCAACGTGTATCTCAGATCTCGTTTTCATGCATATTAGTTTCTAAATCCATGTCTGCCCAGACACCATAGAAATAGTTTTCTGTTTACTACTGGAAATTATTTTTGCCTTTTACTCCTGTCTGTCCCAGTGTGGGACATCCAGATACTCAGCATACTATTAAGGGAAGGGAGAAAATGTTGGTTATTTTGACAGCTGCCTCAGACTGGATCCAAGTTGACACTTTGTGTGTTAGTAGAGGTAGAGGCTTTGTATACACCACAGTTTGTTTCTTTCATATGAAATGTTTTATCCTGGTGGAAAACAAAAAGCATACTCCTCTGTTGCTTTCTCCACAAAACAAATGTCTGCTCAATTGAATTGTTCCGAGTGTGCTATTTTCTAGTTTAAAATAGTGACCTGTATTAACTCCCACTTTATTTTCTCCTTTGCACTCATGAAATGGCAATTTTCATTTTTAAAAAAAAATCTTTTAATCCAGATGTAAACACCTCAGGCTTTTAATGTCCAGTTAATCCTATTGACAGCTACAGGCAGAATTTAGCAGCATGACAGGAAAATCCATTTTGCATCACCATTTATTACTATGAAATCCTGTCCTTTCCCTGATTCATGACAATGAAAAATCCTCTTTGGAGGGCATTGCTTGATTTTGGATTTAATGTAAATCTTTGTCTAAAAATCCCCCAAGCTGTGCTTTGTTTAAACAGTATCAGCTACTTAACATCATTGTTATCAAGAGGTTGTTTTTGAATATGCTAAACCAGATATTTAGAATAGTCTTTTGCCTATTTCAACTTCTTCATCACCTAATTGTTTCAAAGGCTCCACGAAAAAAGAAACTGTCTACTGGAAGGGTACTACTATCAATTTTTTCCCCTTTATTCTCCTTCATTTTCAAGATAAAGCAAATGGACTATACTTCATCTACGAATGGCACTGTTTGCTAGTGTTGTTTCCAATTTGGGTAGCTAATTCTTGATATCTGAAGCAGTGATTATTTATGTGATTGAACACAAGTAATGAGCAAAGGTTAGTGCTTGAGTGAAACTCCCAACTATGTGCAGATCGTGTTTTTTACTGAATCAGAATTTATTTAGGATAGAATCTATGTCCTATAGAAATGTTTTAATGTATTAGGAGGGACCTCAAGGGGTTTAGGCAGCATCAATATGATTGGTTTTCCCCACAAAGAAACAAAATAAACCAGGACATATGAAAGTTCTGTTTTCTCTTTGGGTGGAAAAAAAGGCATAGGACATGTTGGTATCTCTGAATTATCTTCATAGTCTTATTTTTAAATTCTGTATCTAAACTAAGCTCCACCTCTCACTTTGACACCTTGCAGGAAAAATGGAGTGTCTCTCTCTTAGACAGCTTTTATTAAACAATTTTCAAAGATAAGAGGAATCAATTATACAGACAGGAATAAAGTGTACCAGAAGTTCATCTAACTAGCACATAGTAGGCAAACATGAAAAACTATGGAAATTTGTTACAGGAAAAAATAGTTCATGCTATTGTAGGATTTAGTTGGGTTTTTTTCATCTTTTTTTCTGTCCCTTTCTCTGTTTGTACATCATATATAGGATATTATTTCCTGGATGAAAACCTCTGGATCATAAAAGGAAAAGTAATCCTCTGTCATGGTGTTTCAAAAAATTATTAGATCTCAAAGAACAGAGACACATTGGATGATTAATAAGTGCAGGAAATTGATATTTCTTCTGGAACCTTAATGGGAAGGCCTCCATCTTTTTTTGGTCAGTTAAACTTCAGCTGGATGTTATTAGTTGTGCACAGTATTGACCTTAAAATGAATCTTCAAGACAGTAAGAAGTATGCTCACTTAAGAATGTCTAAACAGCAGATGAATGACAATCATCCTTTTTGATCTCAAGAGACTGTCACAATTTTTTGTAAGAAAAGGTTATTTTTGTATCTTCTTAATGTGTTAATGTGCTCTTTCAAGAGAGAAGCTATGGGGTAATGAGCAGGTAAGACAAAGGTGACTTATAATATAAAGAATTGGATAATAGACAGAGAAGATGAAAGTAAAAGATAGGCCCTGCAATGTCTTTTATCTATTCAAGATCAAGGGTTTTTTACCAGATTATCATGAAAAGAAGCCTATACCTCATACATCATGTAGCAGCAGGCTGTGTTAGGGAGCCCTAAACTTCAGAAGGTTATTGCAATACAGTTCTACACTGTAGACATACTTTAAATATTTGTCTATATCTGCTGATTCCTAAGACTCATTTCTCTTTACATATCATTGCATTAGATTTACTTTTTTATCAGTAGAAGGAGAGAAATACATGGAAGAAACTCAGAAAATGCTATCAAATGAATTGCCAACATATCCTTTAGCAAGATATTGCAAAATGTTGAGGTAAAGGACTAACTTTGTACTGTACTAAGAATCTGAGTTAAGTGTTCCAGTGATTCTATGATTCTATTCAGACACTCTTTGGGACAATGGATGTTCAAGTGGGCTGATTAAAAGCTGTCAATGCAACAGCTAGCTAGGAGGTCACTGGTCACTCATGCCCTTGCAGCATCCCATGTATCAGTGAAAACTCAAGACTGGGTCTTAAAATACAAAGTTTAAATCCTTCCTTCTCCTCATTTCTATAGTGTTAATGGCTAAGATCTTTGGGGGGAGAAATTAATGTCTTTACATAATTGAATGCTATAGGTTTCAATGTATACAAAATATACTTAATATGCCAATACATATATGAATATATATTTAATAAACCCAAACAGAATATCGCAATGTAGAAGGAAATTCTAACCATTAGTGGTCCTTATTGAAGTGGGATGATGCAATTTTTAAAAGTGATTTAGAATAACTAACATTTAAGTATTTAATTTCGTATACAGATAAGTACATAGTTTGAACTTTGACATGTAGCAGCCAAGTAGGCAGTCAAATCTTCCTCAACGGTCACAATTTTTTTCACTGTACCTTATTATTTTAATTTATCTCAAATTTCCAAGACTCTGTTCAAAGAGATAGCCTTCAGGTTAAATTCTGATATTTTAGTAGCTTATATAGGGGGAAAACAGCTTTTTTTTTTCTTTAGGTGAGATCTTTGCCTTATAAAAATATATTCTTTTAAAAATGTCTGTATTATTCTTAAGCCAGTGAAAGCTAGCTCATCTGCATTGATTTGGTTATAGGGAAATCATACTATAATTATGGCTTCAAGGCAGAAAGATCTGGCTCTATTCATGTAACAGCGTAAAATTTTTAAGCTGTTTCACCTAACATACAATATCTTGATTTAAATAGATCAGCTGAAGAACAATCATACAACCACGTAAGTTTTTAAACTGCTATTTTCCTCTCCTTGCTGGAGCTTTATGCTGGACTTCTAGCATGAATTTATGGCTTTCAGCTGTATTCACTCCTCTTTCTAGTACGGAGGCTGCTTTATCAGAAGACTTCTTCACAAATAAGCCCTTCTAAAAACAATATATGGGCCACTAAGCTTGCTCTTTGCTATACTAAATATATTCAGCTTCTTCGATGCCTCTACTGTAAAATACAGTTTTATCTCAGAGTAGTCCTATAGTTTATTCCTGAACAATATTTTTTTAGCCATGCAGTTGTGAAATAGAAGGTAGTTAATCGGTTTTACAGTAAAGAAGAAGAATCAGGGAAGAATATTTGACCAGGCACTAATTATAACAGGGAAGTGACGTGACCTGCAAAATGTTTATATTTACCAAAGCCAGAAAGAAATCATTCTCAGTGGACTTTAATTTCTGTATTACAAACCTTGATTGAATTTGAACAAAAGCTTTGGCAATTTTACACACCGTGGTTCAACAAACCAGCCACCACAATTTAGCTTTTTATCAACTAAATTTATTGTCAACTGCCTAATCTCTGCCTCCTACTACAGAACTCATTCACAAAACACATTGTAGAGGCCAGAAGTACAAACAGATACTTAAAAATATTTAGTAAATTAATTGAGAATAATTCCATGACTGGTTTTCATGCAAATTGATCTGGGTATAACTCTTGGTCATACGTTCTGTTCCTGGAAGCTATGACTTTTGTAAGAAAAGGATCCTTTTAACATACAACTTTTACAGTCTTTTTAAACATCTGCTTTTGGTTGCTATTGCAGACACATACTGGGCTATTCAGCTACTTGGTCTGATTCAGAACGACCCTTGTTGAAATTAATTTCATAGTAACTCTTAGATTTATGATTAATGTACTACTCTAGTCTCGTGTGAGGTCTCTTATTGATTCTCTTAGTTTATTTAATCTCGTGTTATATTTTAGTTTTCACAACTGGATGTTGCAGTGGTATTACATTTCCACTTCTCCCCTAGGCCTGATCTTTGCCATAAGGATTACAGTTTTGTATAGCTATACAAATCAGCATGATTTTTATTAAAAGCACTTGTAGGATTATCCTGCTGGTAAAACCTCTTCCCCACCCTCCTAAATGCTTACCTTTGTGTCACAGAGTGGTAAACGTCTTCCTGGAAAGTTCTTGCTGCTAAAGTAGGAGTTTGTGAGGCTCCATAATGTATCAGGTCAGGACTTGCAGGCAGCTATGACCAACTCATGGTTACCTGAAAATAAAATTTCAGTTTTAAGTGTTATTATGATCATAATTCTTTTTATTGTAATCAACAACCATAAAAAGCAAACCAAAGAACAAGCAACAAAAGCCTCTCTATATAACAAACATTGGGTAACATTTACTTCCCTCAAACTTTTAACTGCATCTGCCTGAATATGAGAGGCCTTGTAGTCAGTATTTCTCCTTTAAGCAGGAATTTGCCTATCTGATTGAAACACTTGCTTGAATCCTACCATAAATCCTTCATTTTGACAGCTACATAGAGAGCACTCTAATCTATACTATTCAGCTTCCCAGACAGCCTTACTGCTTAGAACTGTGACTAGATGAAACATGAACCCCTCTTTCAATATGCCAGCCAGCTTCCTATTTTTCGTTCTATTACATTCATGTTTCTTGTTTTCTTTTTTTCCAGTGCCTTCTTTCAGATCTTACTATTGCAGGTCCTCATCAAAGTCACTTTTGTGTTCTCTTTTAGACATAGTCTAATGACAGGAGAGACTTTTCCCACTTTCTGACAGCTTAATAACACAAACTGTGAATCCAGAAGACCTTGTCTGTGTTTTCTGAAATATTCACTGTCACCCAGTATGTTCAATATTTAAGATCTCATATCACAGATAAACAATTCAAAACAATCTAGGAAAGAGATTGAAAATTGATAATAACCATCATGTTCAAAATGCACTTTGTAAGAGACTATAAAATTGCCTTTTCTACTTGAAGTGACTAATTCATTAGGCAATAAAAGCTAAAAGCACACTTCAGAAGCAGTTTAGTATTTGCTATATGAAAGAAAAGCAACAGGATTAGAATGTCTGTTAATTTTTAGAAGACTCTCTATCTGAATGTTCAATTCCTTTGAACAATTTTAATATAATTACTGAAAAAATAAAGTTTGATTTAGTGCCAATTTTCAGTGGATGCATAAGCTGCACTAGATCTACACTTATGAAAATCGCCCTTGATCAGGATTGGAGCATTACTCTTTGCATAGAGAATGCTTATAGACCTTAGACAGGTTAGCTTACTAAAGTTCAGCCCAAATAGATGATAGTGAAGCACTCATGTGCATAGTTGCAATTCAGTGTTGTATTCCTGTTTAATGAGACACAATTAAAGACAAGAATCTGTAATAGAAAGATAAAATACTGCAATGTAAAGCTTTTCTGAACAGTGAGCTGTAAGAAGCAAGCAGGGCATTTACTTGCTTTACTTTATTTTTAGTTTTCCAGTCATCATAATGCAAATATATATGAGTTTTAGGTTTTCATGTGGAAGAAGTCATCATCCTGTCAAACATTGTGCTTGTAGAAAAAAAGAGTTGTTGATAACAAACCCCTAATATTTCTGAACAAGATTTTCCCCTAAGCCAAGTGTCTCATTCATGTCTAAGAACTCAAAGTGTAACAGAAGTTTTCCTTACTATAAAAACATCTCCTTCAACTTTGGGAGAAAGGAGATGTAATATGAACACAGTTGTAACGCATCAGTGCTACTGGAGGTGATTTTGTTTTATACCCTTCTATTGCAACCAAATGCCATTTGTAAAGCATTGTCAGGCATTTCCTTGAAGTAGATGTCAAGTCTTCTAATTGGGTTTATCAAGTTCTCTATTTTAGAAAGCATCAAGGCATTTCAAGCAGTCTACTATTGAAATAAATGTGCATATGCAGCTGTATATACTTTGGCTGTGTAAATACAGTTCCAGTCCTTTTGTTGTCAGCTTTATCTTTCATGTTTATCATAAAAAATATGGGCTTTCATCTACCTTTGTGGAGTGTCTAGAAAAATTATTCTTGGTTGGTTCCCATCGACTATTGTAATATAGTTAATATACGAAATAATTGCTTGCCATCACTTTCATTAAAACATTGTGTATTATCTAGCATTCATCTGTAAAAAGTAAGCTAAATATTATGCACTGGAAACAAACAGAATGAGATCTTGCCAAGTGGTGAGTTTTGGCTCATCCATGTGAGATAATTCATTCTATTTTCACCTTTTGTGGAAACAATTCTATTATAATCCAAATGATTTTACCTGTAATACTGACAGAATGATAGCTGCTTCCTTTGATAATTAACATGCACAGTGAACTACAAAAGTACTACTAGAATCTATTTTTTTGTTTGCTTGCTTTAAAATAATTTAAATAATGTTGAAATAGTTGAACTAATTAAAGAATATAGAGACATCCACTGGGGGAGAGAGAGAAAAAATGTTGAGAGAAAAAGCTACTATAGGAAATAATAATCTTGTGGAAGATGAAGCGAGCCATTCATTGTTATTATACGCACTTCATGAACCAGGGACAGGACTCTGAACTCCAAGCCTGAACATCCAGGTGAGAAAAACAGTTGATGTGCACATGTCAATGAAGGTGTTATGATTCTAGGGAAGGAGAAGCAGTAGAGGAAAGAGTTTGCTGGGTATGTGTGATCTGGACTGGCAGTTAACTTGAAAAGTCTTGACCCTCACAGTCCTGAGGAAAGCATGTTTTTGTTTGCAAATACCTGCTCAGAAGTCTGATGTCTTTGGCTGCTACCAGTACTATTTATCCATATAGAGTGAGGAGTAAGTCTCATAAGACTTTTTAGGTAAGGGATGACGAAGACTGCAGATAATACCGTATCAGCCATGCTCTCCTGCAGGCAAGACTCCAGCATGAAGAGGTGCATTCTGTATACAAGCACATAACTGCATATTGTGTCATCAGAGAAAGAAGTGACCAAGAAAGAATGGCAATTGTGCTCTACTTCTGTAGCCAAGAATATATCCAGAATACACGAACTCACCTATCAAATGTAATTCAATTTTCTAGGGAAAATCTGTTCTGTGACCTAGATAGTAATAAACAGAACACTGTGCATGCATTAGCCTAATATACAACAGCTAAGGCTGCAATAAATTTTGCACTTAAAGAGAAACTAAATCTAGTGCTTCTCTTTAATGATTCAGACTTCATGCTGGAGGCTAGTATTCATGGGGGCCTTTTTTTCCATTCTTTTTAATATGTAGTAGTGTAATCGGAGGCAGAACTTTGTGCAGCACTGAATTTCATTACCATCAATGCTTTGCAGTTTTGAAGTGCTCAGGGCTGTTGCACTTACTCACTGGGGATGCAGAGCAACATCACCAGAGTAACTCTCCACAAAAACCCCAGGTTGGTTTGATACGTTCCCTTAATCTTGCTCAGTGTAAGATGCTACAGTATTTGTACATGAAAACAATGACTTACACTCTCCTCTATTCTCTGGCATGGGTAGAATAATGCCCAGAGAGTTTTGGGCTCTGCTAATGGAGCCATTGTCCTCTCATTGCCCATGGAGAGGAGAAGCCCAGCTAAACAGGCTTTCTTTGCTACTGAACTCAGACTCTGCTAAACTATGATTTCTACTTAGGTAGTGAACCTTCCTACTGGACATAGATCTGTTTTAATAAGTAAGGAGCAGTCAATCAATCAATGACACAAATCCTTAAACAAGGAAATTTAATATTTCAGGGAAAAAAATCATCCTACCTACTCTTGCTATGCTGAGTGTAATCACTGGACACACTTTTCATCTAACAAGAATGGTGATAATATCTCAGAAATTATGGAAAGGAAGAGGATAAATAAGCTTATATGGGGCATATTTATTCCAATAAGAGACACTTTGATCTTTCTTTTTTTTCCCCCTGTGCCTACTTCTATATTGTGTCATATATTTTTATTTGAACTTAGTAGGTGAAAATTAACACTGACTTCATAGGACTACTCAGAAATGTAAACTCCATTTATATTGCTGCACATCTGTTAATATTAAATATATTGTAAATAATACAATTAAAAATGTCAAGATGAAAACAAAAACCCAAATCATCCTTTATTTCCCTCCTTAAATCTTAGTGATCTTGGATGAAATAATATCTCTAATATGAAATGATTCATGAGTTATTTATCAATAAGTCTTTTAAGATGTATCACTTAAAAATGTTATAGCTGTTTATCTGATGTTTACTTAGATTGTAATACTGTTTCATAGATACAGACTGTAACTAGAAATGGAGTGATTCCCATGTAAGAAATGCTTTTAAAATACATTATTTTGCTTATTTCCAGAAGCAATGAAAATTTCAGTATGCAAAGTCATATTACCTAAACAAGCTCAGAGGATGGGACCTTGCAGGTGAATTAAAATCCTCTCTTTGTGTTTCAAAACGGATGTTTCATAGCCTAGCACACCAATGCAAATGATTTTCTCCATTGTTGATTCTTGGCTAAGGAGAACTCTGACTCCCAGTGTTTAATCAGCTTCTGGGTCTGTGCAGCTCACTATTATCAAAAAAAGCTGCAAAAAATTGAACTTGAAAGGAGAAAAAGCAAAAGCATTCCCAAATGTTGTTGAAGCTAAGCATTTCTAAAAGCCAGTGAAAATCCATCTTATGGATTCACATGACAGCAGATCAGTTTTATCCAATCAGAGCATACAGTGTTTGGCATTCATTAATGATTTTATGACAAATCGGATATATTTTCATCTGCAGGTATAAATATGTCACTGAGGATTTCATTTCTCAAAAAAAAAAAAAAATAGCCTATAGTGAATGAGGATCTAAAACTTAAGTTTGATTTATTTTTCAGCAAGCCTTTGTGCATTTCATTTTAAATGCATTCATATTTGAAATTACTTATCTCAGGAAAGATGCAGAGCCTTTAGAAGCTGGCTTTGCCAACAGACTGATCTTATACCAGAGAGCTCAGTTTTTATGTTAGTTTAATCTCACATCCTCCAAACACATTATACTTATTTAATCTCTTATGCTCACTCACTGCTTTTAAACTTAGCATATGGTGAGCAGTCAGTAGAAGTGGTCATATTGTATCAGGTTAAACTCGGGATAGTTTTAACACAAAAAGACATGGGATGTGAGGGCTCTTGATTGCCATAGTGCTACCACAGTGAAACAGCCACTTTATTGTCAGTTCATTACTCATCATCTTTGGCAAGTGCCACAAGTGATGAGATGTATTGCCTGGGCTAGTGTTGCGGAGGGATTACATAGAGAACCAGCTCACAGGGTATAGAAGAAGACTCTGTAGTCTGTGGCCTTCCAGCATGTCTGACCAGCACATATTTGCAGACTAAAATAAGACACACAGATTTAAATTGCACGGGATTGTACATAAAATCAAGAATCTCTTGAATACATGAAATAAAATAAATCATTTCAAATTCAATGCTGTTCTTTTTTGTGTAGGCAGGAAGGGAATAAGCGAGTGGAATCGTATCGGGGGAACTGCCTGCTGTGTTGTGAATGAGATAATTTTATACCTAAGCCAGATTTGTACCATAGTGTTTTGACTTGTTTTATGTCTGAGGATAGGAAGAAGCTGGAGTAGATACTCAATTCCATTAGTAGCACAATCACTGTAGTTTACTCATTCAAAGGCAACCAACGGTTTTCCACAAGGGAGAAATTAATCTTGGTGTCATGCAAAATAGCGCTTTTCTGAGTTGATTATCTGAAGATATTACCCTTGATTCTGTGGTTGGCTAAGCTTCCTGTTGTGATGGTAGTTACTTTAATTCCAAGATAAAATTTTACACGTTTTTCATTTTTTATATAAACCTGTCCTCACATTGCCTTAAAGTGACCTAAGACAGACCAATCCTCCCTGGATTAATTCAGAAGGTGGAATCTTCCTTTAAATTTTCCATCAGAAGGATTAACAGGGAAAAAAAAAATTAATTGAGATGACACACTGGGTTTTTTTATTTCTTTCTGCTCAGGAAAGTAGATTATTCACTAGCTAGAACTTTGGAATACTCTTGGTAATAAATCTTGCATGACAGAGATAGACACATTTACATTGTCATGAAAAGACCCAGACATGATCATAAATAATTCAGTAATCCACCTGATTATTAGGTTTCCAGATGACATTACTATATTTACACTGTCCTGAAGTAGTGTACTTTGATGTGGACATAAATGTATTACCTAGTCAGTTCTATCTTCTTCCACAGACAGACTGTCAGAATAGTGCATAATCCTGCCTGGAAATGTGCTGACATGACAAATACATTTGGACCCTAGAGGACCTCTTCTACCTGCATTTGAAGGTTTTACTTGCAGAGCTTAGGCTACAGAAGATTGAAGTATCTGATCATGAAAGCACTGTCTAAAGACTGTGAAGACAGCTCAAGGAACAAAAATGCCAGCATTATTTTGCAGATGAACATGGGAGACACACGGGTGTTACTGAAATTTCAACAACCACAAGAACAAAATTACAGTCTTAGTGGTTATGAGTGTCCAGACAGATCTCTCAGTAGTATATGAGAGAATAACATTGTGGCAAAAAGAAGCCTTAAAAGGAGACACAAGTGCACAGGGACTTCAAGCTCTATTCTTTTTCTTTATGGTAAAAAATTCACCAGGGATACTTCTCAATCCCTGCTTGTGCACAAACACCTCAAAAGCAAAAAGTTAAAACTTTTGCATTGTCCTTCAACAGGAGGACTGTTACATACTTACATCAATAAATGTACAGTTATGCATACACACACAGACACAGCATATTCATCAACAGAATTGAATGAGAAGGAAACAGACAACATTTTCTGTCCCAGACACACTGGAATTTGAAGAGGCCTGACAAATAGCAGCCCATATCTATACACATTCCCTCTGCAAGTTTAAAAATGTGAAGTTGGAGACTGTTTTCTAAGCTTGTGCTTATTTGTATTCTATTTTTAAAGTTCCTACTTTAAGTAAGTTTGTTCTTCTAATTTCTGTTTTAATGAAACTTCAAGCTACATTCAAAGTCTCTTTTTTGTTTTCAGTTTAGCCCAGAATTCTGCCTACCCTGGAATACTGCCACAGAGAGTTTCAATGGGTACATGAGTCACACTTTGGTCTGAGAAAAGACAAAATAACATGAATCGATCTCCTAGCAGCTTTAAAAGATCCAAACCTGTAATTTTAAAGGTGATAAAAGCATAAGTAGATTTTACTGATTTTTAAGGCCACAACCTGGTCTACTGGGTGGCATCTATGTCCATGGAAAGGATTTTGGAATCAGACAATTTTTAAGGCCTCTTCCAACCCAAACCATTCTATGATTCTATGCTAGATTTTATGATTCCATAAGTAGAATGCCCAATTTTCTGGGTAAAAGGTGTAAAGATTTTGTAGGACATATATGCCTGGGGCTTTTTTGTGAAACCTTAAGCAAAAATGTCCTTTGAAGATGAGATGTTAATACTAAAAAGCTGTAAGAATGGAATCAGATTTCAAATACTGTGATGGTAAGTATAAGATTAAGCTGTTCCTAAGTACCTTTGGGAAGTAATCAGCACACAACAGTATGACCAAAAGGGGAGACCATTGGCTTAAATACCATAACTATGATGTTAAATTAATTTTAATACCCTCAGACTGGGGATCAAGACCTGGCTCAGCTCAATGTAAAAAGTCTAATGTCTGTGCTTATGAGGGTTCTACCTGCTGCCATTTCCAAACGATGCCTCACAAACATCGCTTCAAAACAGAGAGAGGCTTTTGTTGCTTTCATCATTTTCTGTTTTCTAATTAGAAACATGATTTGTAAAACGAATATAAATCTGGAAGAGATTTAAAGATTTGAGACAGACTTCCCAAAGGCATGTAGCAATACTGTGACAGGGCAGGTTCAGAGTATGAAAATCAGTCTAATTTGAAATTTTTATCTGGTCTTATCCAAAAGATAGGCAATGGTCACTGAAGTTATACTTTCAACATGATATCACGCTGAGAGCAATTTAGGTTACCAGCACAGAGAGGAAAGAAGAGCAATTTTCCAGCCTATCCAGTCTATGTAGTTAAAGGACAATCATTCCTAAGACATCTTGAAAACATTATAATGGTACAAACCAGAATGGAGAATGGAAAAAGCTGAAGAGGCAAGCTAAAGATAATTTATAGCAAGGGCTAAGGTGGCCAAGGATATTGAGGAACCTGTCAACGCCTGTGGCATATGCCAAAAGTGAAGGCCAATTCATAAAGATTACCCACATTGTTGATATAACATAACCAAATGCCTAACACAATTTGTTTATGATTAATGGAAATTTGTATGTATTTGCTCTAAACTCTTATCCTAATTCCTTTGACATAGTCTCAGAAAAAAAAAAAGTACCATTAAACATGATCATGCACATCAAAAGTCTGTTTTTACCAGACATACCAGACATAGTAATGCCTATCTGTGGGGCACAGTTTAAGAAGGTGAAATATGAGTTTAGACACGGGACCTCTAGTTTGTTATCCCCTTACCTAACAGGCTGGTAGAAAATGGTGTTAAAACAATAAAGTGCCTATAAAGTTGGCAGTGGAGTGAGACACCAATCTGGCAAAATTACAAGATTGCATCAGTGAAGCATGGGTTGACGCTTGCTGACATTTCATTTAACTGAAAACTGAAAACAACATCACTGGCACTGAGTAGACGCGAGTGTCAGAGTCATGAAAGATTTGCAGAAATACAGAGATGTGGATAAGGCCAAACAGAAGTATTACTTAGTGTCCCAGAAGATGCCAGCTCTGTTATAAAATGACACCAAGCACATCTATGATGAGAATGTGTGACTGTAACAGGTAATTTTGTCTCAAAAGACTTTGGCTTCACATTTATGAGGTTGTCAGTCCCAATGGACATCTACTGAAGAAAAGTCTGGCTCCACAATGATAGGCAGAGATAATGGCTACCAAAAGTGAGGAAAGTAGAGTCAGGCAGCATGACTTACTGTCCAATTAAACAGTTTTACAGAATACTAATATCAGAATGGAAGCTATTTAGTCCAACAAGCAAGTCACCAAGTATATTTATTTTGCATTGTTTAGCATTTTACTTATTAGGCTAATTCTAAGTATGTAACAATTGCTGTCATATGGTTTTGAGAAGATTTATTATGAAAAGTGACTTTTAATTGGTAACTCAGAGGCAGTGGGAACTCAGATGCTGAACATAGTAGACAAATTGCCATCACTTTGTCTCAGAGAGTACATCTTTGCTGTCAAAAAACATCTATATCCTTGGTCTCCTTATTGTGCACATTTTCCTTGCAGTAACTCGGTTTTCTCAGAAGCAAAACCTCCATGTGATTCTGGGAAAACGTCATTTAAGGCCCCCAAATACACTACCTGGACAGCTTCCAGAGAAGGGGCCAGCAAGCAAAGTTGATGGAAATTGTCCCTTCCCCAGGCTTGCCTAGCTGGGCAGCGTGTGTCCCCCTGTGATCTGAGGAGCACAGATTGGTAATGTGCAGCAGCCCTCAGTTCCCATGAGTCGGTGGGTCTCACTCTCAAAAGGCAGGTGATATGAGACTTTCAGTAAGGAGTTGTAAATAGGATATTTCTACATTTTCATACTTCTAATGACTAAAGAAAAAATTGTGGATGGAATTTGTCAGCCTTGAAAAAGTAGATATACTTGGATTTAGCTGTACTGTTGTCCCAGATGTCCTGTAAGGTACTCTTTAGTCTGCTAGGATAAAACTGTTTAAAAACCAAGAGAGTCAGAGGGTATCTGATATGACTTGTAAGCAGCCTGTCATCTTTGTGCTTAATAGTCCAAGCGCTATGAAAAGTAGAAAACAGAAATTCTGGATTTAAACTATAAGCAATCATTTAGTGGCAGTAGCAGCAGAAGTTGCTGTTGTTGTAGTAATTGTGGTACTTGTAGCAGCAGTAATAGTATTTCCCTCTTTGGAACATTAGAGACAAGGTAAGGAGATGAGATATAAATTAGGAACCCTTACAAAACTGGATTTATAGTGTCTGAAATTTTGTATCATAGATCCCTCCTTTCATATGCTGTAGACTTCTCTGTTGGCAGAGAATCAATTCTACTATTTATCCTTATTTTTTTGCTAGGATTGTCTTAGTGTGCAATGTACCTCAGAAAGTGGTGGGATAGAGGAAAGATTTCAAATTCAGGATCATTTACGATAAGACTTCATCAAGCCCTCATCAAATCCTTCAGAAATTATGCTTTTGATTAATGAGGTGCATGCACACACCTGCAACTCTTCTCTTGACCACAGATATAAAGAATTTAAGGACTCCTGTCACTGAATTGAATTACAGATTCCATCAAATCACAGTTTTCAAGTAGATTATATTTTTTGCAAAGGTTCACTTGTTGTTACAGGAATTGCCATGTTACTGTATTTCTGCTCTCTCTTCCATGCAATTCTCAGTTAAATTATTGCTTTATGTAAAAAAATTATACTCATTATAATCAAATATAATTTAAACCTTATGCTAGGTGGCATGATGTTACATCAGAAATACTCAAAGCTACAATAAACGCTTTTGTCAATGCTTTTCTTACGAAGTCTGGTTTTCATTTGGTTTCTAATTTATTCACGTGTGTTTATCTGAACTTCAGGTGCATTTGTACATAAACATAATTAAAACATGGTTATTTTATATTGAGAAATATGAAGGTAATCAGCAATGTAATGAATTGAAGGTCAGAGCAATCACACACATTTTTACTTGGTTTGTACTTGTATCTTTGCACATGCACTATTTCCATGACCTCCAAAGAGCCAACCTAAATGTTTCTGTTATTTTGTGGTTCTATTCTATCACATCTCATATTATTAAGAAAGCCTGTTTTAGAAAGCTGGTAATTATCATATTGTACTTTTCTAGGTTTCTATATTACCTTCTTCATTAGCAGCAGAAACCCCCCAAATGTTTATGTTAACCCAGCTGAAAGCTGAGTTGTTCAATGAACAATAAAAGTAAATCTTTATATTGCAGTCCTTAATGTATGATACAATTAATGCATTATAGAAGCAAAAATTGTTTGAAGCCTAAATATAATGTTTTATTTTTACTGCAGTTCAGATTTGTAAATGCTACAGCAACAACATTTTTAAGGTAGGTAAGTAATCCAGTTATCAGAGGCCCTGCTACCTGAATTTTTTGCGCTGCACAGCCTGAAGGAGAGGCATATTGTTCCTAGGGCAAATAACACAGATCTATAACTATAGGTTCTAATCTTGAGAGATCTAACATGGATAAGAATAATTAGGTCTGATTAGAGCACCTTACGAGCAATTTTTTAAGTCAGAGATGGTTTCAAGTCAGGAAATGCATAGGTGTTAAAAACAAGATATTTTTATAATATTTTTAAAATAATAAAGAAACAATTAGGAACACAGCAAAGCATTTGTTCAAAATATTCCACCTGCCACAAGAACAACTAGATTTTCTCTCTGCTTTGCTCCACCAGCAAACAAAACTATATTCAAAAATAATTCTTTTTAATTTCCCTTTAAATTCTGAATTATAAAAATGCATAATCTGTAAAACATAGAGGGAAACAGATTTACTCTTAACAGTTAATTTAGTTCTGGTAAGCCATCCATTCCATCTGTCAGCAGGAATATAGTGTTCTACGCTCTTGAAAATTACATGAAGCTGATGCTTGAAAGGTGAAATTCCCTCAATCTGTGTGCAATGGTCAAGTAATCAGGTTCCATGGGACCTACTCCAAAGCCAGGCTGAAATCAACCCGCCCACTGTGTGGAGGTCTAATTTCACAAACAGGTGAATCCTGCTGGTCCTTTTTTAGTGCATGCCCTTTACCAAGCGGTGCAAAGACTGAAGAGAGAGGAGTTTGGTCTGGTGCTCCACCTTGGAACTGTAATCACAATGCATGTTTACTGGCAATGAAATTCACTTGACTGCTTCTCTTGAACACTCACTGATGATCTGAACCTAGTACAGCAAACAAGCTTTTCATTACTATCAGGACTCCACTCATGTCTAGGGAATAAACTGTTGGAGGACCTTATGACCATCCTATGATTGGGGTGCTCTAGATGATGCACAAGACTTCCACAAGACTTGAAGTGGTCTAGATGATCCTCTTTGAAAAACCTGTAATCCCAGTGGTTAAGAAAAGTTGAGTTCATAAATTTGGGACTCAACTACAGAGAGATTTGGGTGAGATTCCTAAAACCAAGTGGTTTAGCACTTTTGCCCCACTGTTATCAGAGTATCTAAATGTCTTTTGCAAATAGAACTAAACTACGTTAGAATGCTAATTTCTCAAAGGTATCATGGGGATTACAAAATAAGGAGATAAATGTGGTTCTCCTGTTGTTTGGTAGTGAATGAGAACCAAAAGATAAATGAAACTGGCACTTTTGAATACAACTGCAATGAGGAAAAATACAAGAATTAAATAAATCACAGATGTAGTGAAAACTAGATCACATTTTTTGAATTATTTTTTATCAACCAAAAGTTCTAGTAGCAACTAAAATAACGAAATAAAAATTTAGACTGCTTTTTACTTGGTATGAAGTGTTTCATTGACTGCAGGGCTCTAGAAATGAAAAACTGTTTTGTTCACTGTAACTCTTTCAATGAATCATGTTTAAGGTGACACTGTGCTATTATACTACAAAGTCATGTACTAGAGAAACATAATGACCTCTCTTGTAATCTTAGAGTGTTCAATGGAGTATCCTCATACAGCAGTAATTTGATATTTTGCAGTTTTAAAATGTAATTGAAAGCATTTTTATTGGACACATTCTCATTACAGAGCCACACAGCCTTCATTTGATAAAGCTGTTTAACAGCAGACTGAAAATAAATGAACAGTTAGAAGGGAGAAAAACACTGATGAAAAAGTGAAAATAAAAAGCTTGGAAAAATTTTAATCACCGTAAATTTTGAGATAATGACATTGCTCTTCAAGGTATTGTGATTTTTTTTTCTTTGTCAGCATTCAAAACTCTCTGTATTACATTAAACTTTTCACTGCAGTCTTGCAAGGTTTTCCTAAAATTTAACATGGAGGTTCACTGAGCCCACTCAGAAACAATAGCACTAACTTCTCTACATAGTACCAGATTTCTCCTTTTCCTTATCTGTTTTCATTCATTAACAGCTCAGTTTGATACTGTAGCCTTCCTGTCAGTTCTGAGCAACTTTATGAAGTAGCTGCAAACAACAGGTAAAAGTTTAGCTGCCTTTTTGTTTTGACAGACTTTGTATCTCTTCCCTCTGTAATTTTTCTTCACGCTTTTCAGCTTTCCCTTTTATATATATATATATTTATAAATATATATTAAAATAAATAAATATATATATTTTTGAAAGCTACTTGCCCTGATTTTCCCCTCTCAGATATTTCAAACAAATATCTTTTCAAAAAGATATCTTAATAAATGCATAAATGAAAGAGGTGCAGAATATGTAAAAAGACTTTATCTGAGTTCAGAGAATATTTCTCAGTATTTAGGATAAATTTGTGAGGAGGTTTATTACATTCTGGGGTGTTTTCTGTTCAGAAAAAGAATTCATCAGGACATGAGGTCACAGTGATCCTATAGCAGCATTATCAGTGTACTTCCAACAATGCTTTTACAAATATATGTCCTTCTTGCAGCTTCCACTTTCTATTACTATGCACTGTTTGCCTCCCTAATCTACTGCAAGGCAGAGAAAATGCAATGATAAATAGTAGAAACTGCTATAAATGTAACCAGAGTCTGACAAGAATACTCTTTGAAGTCAGTGGTGTATGTTTTCCTTAGAGATAAAGTCTTAGTATATGAAACAATGTCTTCCTCTCTGTGCAGCTCCATGATATCCAATAAATAAGAAGGTAAATTCTCTCAGTCAGAGACATAAAAATAGTATGTTGCACCTATGCAAGGAGCAAATGATTTTTTGAAAAATTGGGCTCTTAAATTGTATTATGTGTAACAATTCTTACCATTGCAGTTCACCCATCCAGATAAAATGGTACCTATTTCCTCTTTAAATGTCAAATAAGTAATATATATTTTGAAATAGAAAGGAAACCTTAGGGTACATGCTAATATACTCCCTTCAATTACATTTTATGATTATGACCTTTATTCCAACAATAATTTAATGTTTTAATTAAATTTGCAACCATTTTCATTGCTGCAAGATGTCCTTCATCTCTGCACTGTAATGTAATGAAGTGATTTTCAATCACAATCAGCAATATCTAACAATAAATTTTAATACCACTTTTCATGAGTCTAAGAGGATCTTTCACATTTTAAAGCAAACTTCATATCAATGCTGTGGCAAGAAGTAATTCCATCCTTCGTTGTAACCAAAGAATACACATTTTAAGTTTTGTCAGCCAGCTCTTGAGATGTGGAATATTAAATATTTCTCTCAAAAAAAGAGTTCTAAATATAAAGGCCTTTAATTAAGAAAGAGAAAAAAAAAAGAAATTAAACTGTTTCAAACATGATACTACCTTGGAAAAGAATGTCCATTAGTACTTACAATGTCTCTTAATTTTGATTGATGACATTGTTTTTTAAAAATCAAAAACTGGATGCAGGTTACTGACTTCAGTGTTCACATAATTTAATAGCTCAGATTTTTCAAAAATTCATTTGAAATTATTAATTGAAATTTGAAATAATAATTATGTTTCAGCACCCTCTGACAATATTATGACGCGCCTTACCACAGACATTCATTAAAGGAGTGACTTATACAACGCAGAAGACTTCTGGAAATGGAATACAGCAGAACAGATACAGCCAAATGATCAGCATTAGGATAATGGATACGACATGGAGTTAAATACAGCTGAAAGAGAGAAACTGAGTCACCAAGAGACATAGCTTCTGAAGGTTTCTACTTCTGGGCAGATCTCTCACAGCTGAGATGGGAACTTTTACTTTCTCTTGAACTCTGGCCATGAATATAGACATTATTTTGTGAGGTTAAATCAGAAGCAGAAACACTCTTTCATACTCCAATCTATTACAAGTATAAAGGTGTAAGTTGCCAATTCTGAATTTGAAAACGGAACAAAGCACTTCAACAAATTAAGAAGTAGTTTGCAAATCCAAAGGTTTAAGGTACATTCCCAGGAAGAAAACAAATTATTTAACTTGCAATTATAAAAATGCAAATAGTGTTTAATACTGTAAAAAATCTGTTGGTAAAAAAAAGGTGGTTTGGAACTGCATTGTTAGTAAATAATGATAAATACACTATCTAGTTGTCCCTTCAGTAATGTTTATTCCAAATGAAAATGTCAGTAGTTCTGCTAGCTGACTTTACAAAAATGCATCACAAACTGATGTTCTCAACACACAGCAACACCACTGACTTGCCTTCACCTTGATTGCTTATGCTGAATTTAATGAAAGATGATTTGCAGTGGAGTTCAAGGTTTCACCACGAAGCACCTAGGCGTCAAACCTATTTTAGTACTCTTTGTATACATAGTATGGCTCTGCATATCCTTGTGACAGAGTCCTCTGGAGACAAATATATATTAGGGGCTTAACAACTTGCAGACAATTTTAAGGGTTTAGTAACAGCACTTTCAAATGCTCTAACTCTTAGTAAGACATAGATATATTAGGATAATAGACGTAAAACAGAGCAAAGGAAGTGGTATGCACTTTCTCACCTATGATAGAGCTTATATAGCAATTTTTATGATCCTATTAAAAGCACAAGGTCCTGGATGTAGGACAAATGCAATCATTGCCTTTTCAGGGCATGCTCTTTGTCTTCTTGGTGTGGCCCCTTTTGAAGAAATGTAGCGTAAAAATCAATTGGGGTTCTTGTTAGCCAGCTTGATATGTAGAATTTAGCACACAATAGATAAAATACTGAAATTAGAGTTAAAAAGGGTCTATCATCTTTTCAGTGCAAAGTTTAATGTAAATCTTAGTTTCAATTCACACCTTTTTTTTTTCGCTCAAACAGAAAATTAGATTTGAATGAAGCATTTCAAGTCTTTCACTGTAAAATCCAGATCTCTGAAATATTAATTGTATTTGGTTTGCAGTGACATCAAAATCTGGGCAGAGGTGCAGGAGCTATATCAAATATGCTTTTTTTTTTTAATGTTTAAACTTGCTGTTAAGGCATATGCTTGTATATCAGAAATTCTTAATTAAACATTTCTGTGCTGATGCACAAGCATTATTACTGACAAAAGAGTGGAAATGTTTCAATTATATCCACAGATACAGAAGATGCACAAAATGTGTTTATTTTGAACATAACAGTCTCCATTATTCATACATAATCAGCAACTCTGGGCAATGTTGCATTTATCTAACAGTTATTGTCAAGGAGTGAGAAGGTAATTTTGAAGGACTCATGCTCACAGCCTGCCTTCTGCTCTAAGTCAGGTTTTTACACTAAGCACTTATGGGCTACCCTTCAAAACTAAGGTCGAGCTAATTAATTTAGAGCATCTTATAAGCATTTTATGACAATCACATTAATACTAAATGAGTTCATCATGATTAATATTATTACTATAATATCAGCACAATTAAACATGACAGGGTCATTATTTTAAGACTTGGTCCCGTTTAGATCTATTTCACAGTAGGAGGGCACGTGCTTCTGAGTTAAAAATACAGTTGATCAGTAAATGCAATGTATTTTGTGAGGAGTGCTACTTAAACTGAGATATCTATAAACAGCAAAAAGTGTTGGAAGCTCCTTAAGTTTTCTGCTCTTCGTAGTAACCTCTTTTTAACCTGTAAATTTGGAAATCCTAATCTCAATTTCTTCTTGTACAGGTTTCTTACAACTGAAACTTATTTATTGATTTTGGTAGAGTTGCTCCTTACCTAACTGTGGGTAGAATCAAGTTCATGCTTTGCATTTAAAGCTGCATTCACACTAAAACAGAATTAGCTAATTTCCCCCTTTATCTGCTTTGGAAATATCTGTGGGACAGATTTTAATCTCTTGCACTCTTGAAATACTTCTGTTGATATTGAAGGAAATATTCAGAATCAATCCTATTTTTTCTGAACTGTAATGATGAGGTAATTGCACCCTCAGCCCTAGCAAATTTTAATTAGGGTAGTGGTATTAAAGTCTGCAATAATAACTCATTGTTGGCATCAAATAATAAAAAAGATCAATTTGTTTATTTTATAGACTTCCTCTGTTTTACCAAAGAGCAGCTTTGGGCTATTATTAATGTTAAACACCTGATGGAATGCTTTAAACTAACCAATCCTATATTCAATAATTTCTTTTCCTTGAAGTGCTGGATGACCTAAAATTCCATTTTCACAGTAGGAAACCTCAGCTTTTTTAGAAGCATGAGTGCATTTTTTACTATAATGTTTTCTCCACTTGTTTACATGCAGTGGCTGTTTGAATCTGACTTTTTCAAGACAGCTTCTTTTTGTAGCATGTCTTGCTTTTTATATGAAAAGTGACATTCTAGAAGCAAATGTATCCTATGTATGTATTATTAAGACATATTTTTATCTAAGAGCTGTTGAACCCTTCCTTTAAGTTCTTATTTTCTGAGCAACAGCAAAGCACACTTCTCTGTAGATCCAAAATTTTTATGTTTATTATGATCCATAATATTTTATGTTAGACCAATGACAATACTGACATATATTTAGGAATTTCAGGGATTGAAGGAATCTTTATAATCACAGTCTGATCTATGTAATACATTATTTTTATTATTTTACTTAACAGATTTTGCTTGGTCTCTGAAACACAACATAACTAAGTAATTCTAAGTTATACTGTATCTGTTATTACTTCAGATTTTGACAACTATTTTTCCAGCTGCTGAACGTAATATTTAAAAATACAATTCTGGTGTCTTTTTCTAAAGAGCAGCTTTATTCTTTCTGATGGGTAAAAGGTTAGTGTAGCTTGCTTGAATGGCAGATGGCCACCAGCAAAGCTTTCACCTGCTGGACTGATCATTAGGGAGCATACTACTATAAAATTGAGTTTGCTAATAATAATAATAATGACAATCTACTGATTGATTTATAATGCACCATCTGAATTTAAAAAATGTGTTTCATTTAACACAGGATATCAGCAGATAGGGCATACTACACGTCAAATAATTTTCTACGTGATTGAAATGATCATTGCTATGCTTTTTCTTTGCATTGCTGAATTTTCACACAAGTCAGCCAACATAAGCAGAAGACCAGACACCTGGTTTCAAAGCAGGCTTTCCTCTTAAACTCCACCACAGTTTTACCATCAATCCATCAACTTATGCATTCTCAGATTACTATACATTTTTTCCATGAAAATTGCACCTAACAATGCTGTAATGTGTCATGGTATTCCAGAAGAGAATCTGTACATGTTTCAAAGATAAAGTAATTGAATTGGAAGTATTGTCTTTTAGAGTTGCAATTTCCAATCTATTTTTGCTATTTCATGTCATCTTTCATAATTAGTTTTCTAGCTATCTCAATATGAATGAATCACATGCTACTTAAAGGACACTTAAAGCTTAAAATATATTATATTTTATATTTTTAAATGTTGCAGAAATGTATACCAGGGGCAGATGTCTAAGTCTGGCATGTTTGCCGAATTTGGTATTACCAGTCTTCTCATTTATTATAAGAAATATTTGGCAGATGCTTTCCACTAGAATTTAAATGTGAGTTACAGATTCCAATAAAGCTTATTTTTAAAAGGCATTTCTATGGTTGAAATCCATATTCCTCTAAAGTACTGAGTGTCCAGGCCTATTCTGTTTTTTTCATGAATCTGTGGGATACTCTGCATTATTTATAAAAAGGAATTAAATTCCCTTCAAGTTATTAATTTGCAGTGGCTTAAAAGAAAATATTATAACATACCTTATTGCTTTTGTTACATGCTCACTATTTACATTTTTGCACAAAAGCTCATTATTCAGACTGATTGAATAACTTTGAAGTCTGTTGTGTTTTATTAGCAATGGTACTCATTATGCAGAGTATGATGACTAATGGAAAGTCTTTGCCTCAGCTCTAGAAGATACAAATTTTCTTACCATAAGCTAGTGTTCAGACATGAAATTATTATAGAAGTAATAATAATTAATGGAAAACTTAATTACAATTTCCGTTCAAGGATCATTAACAGTTTTGCTATTATCCAGGCATTGTTATCATGTTGTATGTGGATATTTTCTTCTAAATGTACATAGTTGCAAATGACAAGTCAGAGTTGCAAAAATAAGACATTTTTATGAATGACACAAAGGTAACACTGGTAATAAAACTCTGAGAAGGAACTCAAAAGTAGACTGCCACTACAGCTATGTTCCTAATCCTTGGATCAATACAGTCCAATTACCTCAGAAAAAATCAGCAACTGAATGCAGCTATCAGTAAACTGTCAAGGAAGAGCTCTTTAGAGTGAAAACCATGATATACAATTAGGCAAAAGAGAGGACTCCTGATGTCCTTTTGGGACATCCAGCAGGAATTGTTCTTAGCAATTGAACGCAAATCAAAAAGTAACTTCATCACCCTATAGAGTGGTCTTTGGATCAACAAAATATATCTGTGTCCTAGAAACACATCTAATGTCTACAAGGAGAAATCCTAACAATAATATTTCAGATAACCTCAAGATACAGTAAACCTTGGTTTTGTTTACCTTTTTTCTCCCATCAAGCTGACATTCAAGAATGAATGGTGAAAATGACTATGCTTCATTGTGAAGATGCAGAATTGCAGATAAAATAATTTTTCATTAAAAAGAAACAATAGTGTGTTTTGCTCTGTGTACATGGAAAAATACATACCCAAAGGTGATCCATACACATGTGGTAATAAAGAAAAAAACCTGAAGGAAGTGGATATATGTATGCTTTTGAACAGAAATCGTGTATGTGATTTCTGCATACCGTACATATAAGGATTTCAGTGGGGACACTACAGACATTCCTTAAAATATTAAATTTAAAAAAAAATTCTCCAGAAGGCCAATCATAACTTCCTAATTCATCAGGTTTGTAACAGTGTATTAAATTAAAGGATTTCCCACTGAGTTTCATGGCATTTAGTGTTTCAGCTCTCTGACTGAGACTATTGTATTTTACTATAATATATCTAGTTTGCATTATTACTAATAGCTCCTTTTTAATCAAACAGGTGATTTCATGTCTGTTTCTGTTGTTTGTTACATAAAGTTTTTAATTATTAGCTATTTTACACAAAAACATTTACAAAATGTGCCATCCCTCCTCAAAAAATGCATCATTAAATGTTTTTAAAAATCAAACCCTTGAGAGAATCTGTATTCATGTAGTTTATGAATTATTTCTAAAGTTAAAATGAAAACCAAAATTAAATTGCCAAAGAAAAATTAAAGACCTACTTAAAAGCCACTGAGCTAAAAAGAGGCTATTTTTAAAGGAAGTACATATGTACCATGCTCTGCACTACACTTTAATCATTACTCTCATCAGAATGGCAGGTGGTGCCAGGATAATAAACAAAGTCTCTAATTAGAAACAAAATTGCTATGACAGAATTTAAAGGCCATAAAGCCTTCCAATTCCCCCTCTCTCTGTCTTTTACATACATTCCTCCTCAACAAAAAAAGGTCTATTCTTTCAAATTCAAGGATACACTGCAGGGAAGAATCAGTAAAGATCAACATCAGAAAACAAGCCAAAGTAAAATAAAATACACAGCTGTTCATATAAAATTTTCTAGCTATAAAAGGAGTCTAAGGAGAAGTAATCAGCTGTACTAGTGACAGCATATATGGTAATGCCTTTGGTCAGAATCAGTTGCTTTTGTTTTACCAGAGTAATGAAGAAATGAGATACTTGTTCTGTGTTAGATTCAGATTCAGGAAAGACAATAATAACTTAAAACACACACTGCAGATTCACTGTTTAGCTGTAAATGAGAACAGTCTTGTTATTATACTAGTACTCTGGCTAGAATATTAACCAGGCACATATGTCCCATTTCCAGGAAGCAAAACGCAATTTCAGGGGTTATCTAGTAGTGGCAAGTCCAAACAAACATGTCTCAGATTATGCTTCTGTGGCCATGATGTTTATGATTTAACTACATTACAAGAAGCAGTAAGTGCAGTCTGAACAATCATGTGACATTATCTACCAATAACAATTGCTTACATGCAAATTAAATACTCATTGGATAAATAGTTTTCTCAAATATGTTATCTGTATCAATTTAACTAACAACCTTAACTTTGTATTGTATTAGTCCTCAACCTCAAAATTAACATCAGTAGGATTTGATATAGCTACAATGCAGAGACTACAGCAGAAGCTGAGTACAAAGACCACCTTCTTTAAACTCCAGTAAGTGTAAACACTTCTTCAATTTCTCAGATTTTGTCTTCAGAAAACACAAATCTGGAAGTTCCAATGAGTTAAACAAGATTCTAACTGCACTGGGCATATTCGATCTAAGGTGTGGGCTTTGCTGCCTACATTGCAGAGTTGCTTCACCTATTAATTATGTGTACAGCCCTTTGTAAATGCACTTAAAGATTGCTCTTATCCCCAGTTCAGGGACAGAGAAATAAAATCATGAAGAACTGAAATTACAAGCCCTACTGATCAATAATGACAAAACCACAGGAGTTAAGTCCTTCTACTGCATGCTAACCACTTAAATGCATCAAAGCCAGTGACAAATAGGGATGCATGACAGTACACCAGTGGCCTGAGTACTCGTCCAAGCTGCAGCATAGCAGCCTGGAAGAATTGTTTTAATGAATTCCATGGTAAAATCTCTTCGCATTCTTTCATTTCACTGATATGGACTCCTGTAATCTCTGAAGCAAATCTCTCCTGAAATAACTGTCTTCCCTCTCAGTGTTTCTCACAGTACTCTCTTCTCCCCTGAGTATTTATGCAAGAAATTACTTGAGGGCCAGAAGAAAGCAGTGATCTTCCAATGCCCTCATTCTATTCTACCAGCAAAGAATGGCCTGTAATATGGAAGAAAATTTTACTTATTCAGTTCCATTCTACTTCACCTGTTTCATCAAGCTCAGTTCCAGAGAATTCAACCTGACTTTTGAATGCTCTGGCAAATGCTCTGTGCAAATTTCTTCCATTCTACAATTTTCATAGGCATAAAAGTCAGTAATATTTTTAGATTGCCTAAAGTTCCATGACTTTGATTTTGTTTATATTTATATATAATATATTTTATATTTATTTATATTAATTTAATTATATATATATTTATATTTACTTTATATTTACTGTTTTAGTTGACTTGAGTGTAGAGATTATGCCTTTTCTGGCAATAGCATTCTAGAACAAAATATATAGAGCTGTAATCATATTATTTCCAATAGTTAGCTGATTTTTCTATTGCCTAATATCGCTCTGCTAAAATACTTAAACTTCTATAGCTTAAAATATTAAATTAGTATCTTCAGCACTTCTACATGCCTCAGAAAAATAGCTCTTATGACTATATACCCAATACTGCCACCTATCAGAATTCAGCACATTATTTCAGTTTGGTTCCCTGATATTTTTGTTCTTTTTCTATTACATTTATTTTTTCTACAGCAATACAGCAAAATACCATTATCACCCTCTCTCATAATGTCTTGAAGCTAGTCATACAGTCCAAAAATGTATCATGTTTCTTCCTTTCATGGCACACTTGTTAGAATGTAATTTGCTGTCCACTGCTGGGAAGAACATTAACCGTCAATAACTTGTCCAGTCCTTTCAGTATCTTTGAATTATGGGAGATACAGACTTTATTTATATGAGTTTGTTGGCTGCTGAGAAAAAGTGAATTACTGTCTTTAATACACATGAATCACAACTGAAATGGTATTAAGGGAAGAATCAAAGTTAGACATAATGCCACTGTCCTTTGTGTTCTATTATTTGACGTCATTCTGTGCTTGATGCCTAGAGTCAGGAACCTAACATGGCTGCAGATGATTCAGTGGCTTTTGTGCAACCAATTGGGCTAATACCACCTCTGTTTTATTAGTTCAGTAAATGAGGTTAAAACAATTCCATTTTGTAGGCAAACTGCTGCAAAAAGACTGTGTCAAGTAGCAGCAGATACTCCTAGGAAACTAATTAAGAGCTAGTACCTTCCCACAAAGGTGTACTTGGCCACAGATGTGTCATTTTGTGCACTGTTGACTGCAGTTATTTGCGATGACTTTGCAGCCTTTTATAAGAAAGACATTTTACTTTTCAAACTCTATCCACTCGAAATTGGTGGAGAGCAGGTCTCTGAACCTTGGAATGTTGCCCAGAAAGAACACAATGCACAAAGCTCTAAGTTGTTCAAGAAATGATACCAAAAGTTAGAATATGTTCTTGATGAAGCTGTAAACTTCAACTGGTACACTTACCAAAATAAGACTCTATCCTGCTGCTTAGTGATGAGTGGGGTGAATACCACTTCCATCTGTTGTATTGTACAGAAACAAAATACACTTCAAAGAGAAATCTCAACCTGTTGTTTTTGCTGAAATGAAAATGCCGTATCAGCAACTTATGTTTTGGAAACAATTCTCCAGTAGTCACAATACATTTTAGATGCCAGATGGCCTGCCCTCCTGGTCTGCACGTCAGAATAACTAAATGATTGTATTCCTTAATATATCATTTTAGAGTAGAAAATTAATACGTAAAATCAATAAAATCAGAAGCTCTGAGAAGCCTCAGTTCTAACAAACTCAGGGACAACTCTGCCATTGACTTCAGCAGTTCTATATTTTCATCAATACTGTACCCCAGATGTAAAAATATGTCTGTTTAACTTTGACAAGGGCATTTCAAGACAGATAGATGGTTTCCTCGTATTATTGCTTTGCTATATAATCCTTAGGAACTGAGAGTGGTGTAAGGAAGCATTTTAGGACAGTGAACAATGATGTGAGAAGTTGCAAAATCTAAATCCTTTTTTGATTATTATCGTGACTTATTTTATAATGCCTTTTTTTTTTTAAATTCTTCTGTAAAAATGCATACTGCTTTCCTCATTTTCCTCACTGCAATGAAAATAAATGTGCAAGTTTCACAGGTAGTGAACAGAGTAAGACAGAGATGCCTTTGAAAACTGCTTGAAGTAATTTCTGTCTCCTTCCTTTGGGAACCTAAACTTAAAAGCCGAAGACTCCCTTTTATAGGGTATCAAAATCATACCCATGGACTATAAGGATACTACAAGTATTTACTAGAGAATATTCACTAAATTCCTGAAGTTTAAGAATGAGAAAGTTAGGTATCTATATTAGTTAGATGAGATCGTTCTTCAGGATTGTACTTTTGGAAAAAAAGTTTGCAAGCTTTGCCATCTTTCCTCTTCTGAACATTAATATTACTAACAGTAATGAATAAATGGGGAAAAATTTATCGTGGCAGATTACAAATTGGTTTAACTAGTGCCAAGGCCACCTGGCCATGTTGTTATTCCACTGACCTAAATGGATACAGCTTTCTTCTACCTTATATAAGTCACAAAGAATGTATAAAAGTATTAATTGATCTTAGCAATTTTTCCTATGAGTAAATTGACTGGATTAGACATATTTGGACTAACAGCACATGACATGTACCAAAACACAAATATATCCATCAGATTAGTACTGTTAGCACAGTATTAGTCATTACACAGTCCATGCATTTAAAAAACATATGCAGCTGACACTGAGTTAATTCAAAACAATGAACATTTTACTGCTGAATCCAAAAGGACTAGAATCTAGACTAATCAATTACACAATGAACTCATGTCATTTTAAACCTTTTCTCTCAGCTAATAAGAAAATATCAGACAACTATCGCCCACATTTCTTTGTTGTGCTACACTGATACTGTCTGGGTTGTCATGCTGATGTAGCATTGAAGATGAGGTGAACAGTGAATCTGTTGTATGTTTATAAAGAATTCTGTGGCTAACTTTGCACTAAATTGGGCATGTAATGAATGCATTACTGCAAAGCAAGGAAATAAAAACCTATTATAGGTTAGAAATGAATCATCACAATGGCAAATCAGTTTCTAAGCTGCAGTATTTTCTCTGTTATTGCTTTGCTTTAAACTTTGGTGGAAAGCAATTACTTTATTCTTTCTCTTTACTTTTATTACTGGTGATTCTTATGCTAATTTCCCCCTCTATATTTGATTTTGAAGAGCTTTTTGGAATTTAAGATTAAATTGAATTGGTGATACTGCCCTGCCATCTTCACCTCCTACCTTGATTCTNCCTGCCATCTTCACCTCCTACCTTTATTCCCCCCCCCCCCCCCCCCAAAGATGTGAAGAATTCTTAAGAAACAAATAAACTTGAAGCTATCACATTTTAAACAGTTTCATTCTCTAGATAAATGAGACAAGTCAGTGTTCTCAAACATCAAAACAATAAAGGTGTGGGGGTTTTGCACTTCTTTTTTTTCTTCAGTGTTAAGCTTATTATCAATTTAACAAAAATTGCCTAAATTTTAAAAATTTTACCTATATGATTTTTTTCCCCTTGAAGAAGCACCTGAACTGAAATGTGTTCACTTGTAGTGCCTTTGTTGTTGTATGCCAGTCGATTAGGTTAGTAACATGTAAATGTAAATGTTTTCCTTGCAATGAACTTAGTAAACAAAATGGGCTACTTTTCAGATTTATCAAGAATTCCTTCAAGTAAACAAAAAATAAAAATCTGCAATCAGAAAACTTACAATTTCAGCCAAAAGCCCAGAGGTAATTTTTCAACTTTTCATTTTTTTCCTTGGACTTAACCATCTTATTAAAAAAATATTTCTTTATTATCAAAAGTCACTAATCAGGCACAGAATACTGGTTTTGCAAAATCCAAGTAAGTCAGAGGGCTGAATTAGTGAATGTTTTCAGCATTTTGTATCAATTTCAAACTTCGCGATTTTTGTCCATTAGCTGTTGGACTCTCCATTTGTTGCCTCTGTTTTGTGTCTTCTTTATCAGCATTCACGGTTCATAGTTTTCTATGGAGTTTTACCTACTTAGTAGTTGATGTCACAACTGGATATGCCTGGTAAATTCCAGTTACTATAGCTAAGGACAGTAATAGTCTTCTGTTAGTTTAGAGTTTTTACTGTCATATTTTTGGACCAATTGAGACATCAAGATGCTGACTTACTTAGATCAGAAGAAACCATGGAACTTTTTTTATTAGCTTTATTTTTCCTTGTGCTGACTAGAACTGCAGCTAACATTCTGAGATGATACCATCACGTATGGGTTAGGTGATCCCTGTGACATAAAACCAGAGACTTTTTGAGTTGGATTAATAGAATATTGTAACTGAGGGATTTTATTTGGTATGTAGCATTTTAGTTGCATTCAAAGTCTAAAGAGCCATTATTAACACCTCATTCTAAAGAAGCAATTATTCCACCATAGATGGGTGAGCAGATTGGAGAACAAAGTCCTTTCTAATTTGATTGCACATGATGTACCCTGTGATTATGTTTTCTTCAGCAAGGCATTCAACCAGGCATTAAAAAGAATTTCTACTTATTTTAAGATCCCAAGAGCGCAGTCTTGCTTGTCTTCTAAATTTTAGAGGAACTTCAACTGCTCAAAATAGGGAGCACTTGTGTCAATTCCAGTGGTGTGGAATTACATTTAGACTATAATTTATATTTTATTGCAAATTGTGCCCTTATTAAGATCTACAGGATTAGAGGTGTGTACCTCTTATTAGTGGTATCCGCAGAATACAATCTCCTCTCCCCATCTCTTTCTCTCCCTCTCCATCTCTTCTCCCTCTCCTTACCCCATAGGTCAAAAAGTGCCCCAAAGTTAAGAGTCAGAGGTGAACAAATTTTGCTTTGCTGCATCCATATTGTATACCACTGAGAGTTCACTTCTTTGTACTTCACTTTAGCTACTAGAATAAGCAAAATGCTTTCCTAGAAAAAGCTTTCTGAAAAGACTCAAGACTCTTTTACTTATCATTTGAACAGATTTTCAGAATGACTTGAAGAATACTTAAAACCTTGGGAAAATCATTGTTAACTACTGGCCAGTAAAAGGGATGTTTAAAAGGCAGATAACATGTGTGCATTTTTTAATATGACACTTAATATTACACATTTGAACATGGTATATGGAATAAAATTCTCAACTTTTCTTGCCTTATAAGAGACTCATAGATTTAGAAAACAGTAAAATCTTCTAGATCTGTTATTCTGACAATATTATGTTTCAGAAGATGACTTATCACTGCTGCAGTCATTCAAGGACAAATGTATTTAGTTCACACAGGCCTACTGAAAACATATGTCTAAAGTTACACAAAAGCAGGCATTGCAGTGGGTAAGGAATTAATGTGTAAAATATTAATAGCCCTAAAGTTTCTTTCTGTCAACAACATACAGTCTGTCCTTTTGAAACCTTCCAATTGTAAATAGTATTTCTGACATGAAGAATTTAGACTGGGAAATTACATGAAGGGTGATTTAGACTGCACTTTCTCTTTTTTTTTTTCCTTTGGACTTGAAGTCTTTGAATGCTAGGGGCTGTAAAAGTAGAACAGAGAGAGATTACAGGAGAAATTTTCAAAGGCATAAAGAGTTCTTAAGGACCTAGCTCCTATTCAAAATCAATGAGAGCTGGACACCTAATTAGCATGGGTACTTTGAAAATCTCCCACTAGTTCTCTTTTATGCAAGTTCCTTGCTATAGAAACAGTGCTGAACTAAAAGTCTAATTGGGAAACACAGTGCTGACTGTGACTAGGAAACAGAGGTGAGGAAGTGGATTAACTGCATATTTCAAGAACTAAACTTTGTCTCAGGAATGTTTATTGCATTTATTGGTTGGAATCAAAATCAGAATCTTCACCAGCATGCAAACTCTTAATTGTCTTTGTCTCCTTGGATTTCAAGATATGGACACTGAAGATGTCTCCTCTTTGGAAATTAGGGTGTTCTTTTACAGCGATATTACTTTGTTTCATTGCATGTTGTTTTGATGTTATTGAGGCTTGCAATGACATAATCTCTTGGATGTCTCTGCACTGCTTGTGTTTTTTCATTGCAGTAGTGAGCAGAGACCAGGGGCAGGCTTGGGAACCACAGAGGTAGGTGGGTACTGCAGAAGGTAGCACTTGCTCAACATTTGTAGATCCCATCATTTCCAGCGCAAGCATAGGTCTGATTCATGTAAGTCTCATACTTTAGAACGTGCTTATTACTGAGTGAAATTATACCACCAATGCATTATGATCACTGAGCCTTCAGGGCAGGTTTCAGTGCCACATTTATCTTAGCAAAGGCCAGCAGAATTTTGATAAGTGAATTCAGTTAGGAATTCCTTGTAATAGTGATATGCAGCTAGATTTCATTTATTATAGTTTTATTACAGCTTTATGCAGCTAGATTCCTATTATCATAGTTTTGTATGCTGTTACATTTTGCTTTGTAAGCTGGGTGGTACCTGAGTTTATCCTTCTCAATCCTTTAATATAACGATACCTTTGCTTCTCCCACTTTACATTGGAGGGGTAAAAAAAGTCTAGCATGTGCACTTTCAGCACTACAATAGATTTTTAATGAGTCTAATTTAGGACTATTTCTCATCAGGTTAGAAGGAAAAAAATTGAGCTGCTCTGTAAAAATTCGGTACCTTAAAAAAACTCAGTACAAGAACATCATCACTTCAGGAAACACGTGAAATCTACATCCAGAAGGGCAGAAGACCAAATCTGGATTAATTTTGACTTACAGTAAGTGTTTATTTAGTCAAGGAACTTTAGCAGTTGCAGTTAGAGATAAACATCTATCAGACTGTCATACAGGAAGTCTCCATTTTACACAGTGCTTGCCATTAGATGTTCAGCTTTAGAGTATGACTAGAAGAGGTAGTAACTGTTGCATCTTTACCCCGAGCTGGTGTGAGGATCTGCACCATGCTACTATATGACTCAATTTTTCGTAACATGCCCACTAGCAAATCTCAAGCTCCTTGAATTTGCTAATATTCCTGATTACTTCTGAACTGTAAAACTGCTCAGGTCATCAAGAATGAACCTTTTTCAGCAGAAGGCAAAAAAAAAAAAAAAGAGAGTTACAATGTTTTCCTTTCCTATACTTGCATTTGGATTTTGGTGTTCCAAGAAAAGAAAACACAAGAAATCACTGTTCTCTAATTAATGTCATGCACAGAGACAACAATTTGTAACTTGAATGCTAATAGCTTGTCATTTTTCAAGTTTCTCCTCTCACTCTGCTCTTGCTGAAAACATTATTTATGGGAGATAAACCAAGAGTCTTTCCAGTGTACATTTCAATGAAATCACTAATAGTTTGGAGCAATGTACTGAGTGCTTTCTTATATGCTGATAAGAAGACAGCAGTTATTTCTCTAAAAGATCTAACTCCTGCAAATTGTTCTACTCAGGATTATAAGCATTAGTAAAGATAATAAGGATCCTCTCTCATGAAAGGATGCACTCGTACAATCTTGCCTATATAAGGGATTAATGAATAGGCAAATTTGTTATTGCATAGGCAAAGTTTGAATCACAACCAAATTACGTATTTAGCAATGAAAGAATGCTTCTTCAGTAGAAAAACTATTCATTTAAACATTTAAATTTTTTTTCCAAAGTAAGAGTCATTCTTTCATTATATACAATATTCATTTAAGAGCATAGGATTAATGAGGTTATTTCTAAATATTCTGGGAAATGCCTACACCTGTTTTCAATGCCACAACCCATGGAATAATTTAAAGTGTGAATTCTTAGGCATGCTCAGATGAAAACTGTGAAGGTTACATAAAATTATCAGATTCTTCTTGAAAAAGAAAACTCTGTTCTAGGTCACACTTCTCTATTCCTATCTTCTAAATGATAGATGTTACAGCTGGATATTTTTATTAAATATAAGTTAGAAATAGGAATAAACATTTCACAGATTTTTCTGAAGCCTGGTTGGATTCAGTTGTTCATAATACTCCGAAGCTGCACAAGCCCAGATCCTACATGTCTCCAGAAGCACTGTTAATCAAACATTAAACTCTATCCTTATGAGCTGTTTAGTGAGAAGAAAAACCCATGCACATTCTTTAGGCTTGGAACAATAATCATAAAAATTCTCAAGGACTATAAGAATGTATTATTGTACAGGAAAAATACAGGAAATACGCATTTTCAATCGAATAATTTGCTTTTATGATGTGAGGCAGTGATCTAGGTCAAACAAGGCAGGTAATTGTGGTACTTAAGGAAACAGAAAATAAATACACTAAGAAGAAAAATCCTCTGCAGTTGGCAATCCCTATGGAGAAGACAATGTTTCATTTGTGAATTGATAAGCAAATTAACTGATGTAACACATTTGGAATTGTGTAGGAGTAGTTTAAACAAACAAGGAAATTGTAGAGCAAACACACTGCCACTATTGTGAAGGCTGTATCAGAGACAAACCACTTATGGTGTACTCAGTATCTCCTCCAAAGAAAGAAAGAAAGATAAAATTTGGCATCCTGCACTTCTCAGATCTTGATACCAAACCTACTGACATTCCTGAGTCACTGACTTTAACTGTGTTTGAATCAGGCTTCTAAGAGGAAAAAATATCCAGGACAATATTTGCTACAATTCAAGCACTTTAAACATTTACCTTGCCAAACAGTGTAACCCAACCAATTATCCAAGCAATGTTGTGTGTTTACACTGTCACTGCTTTGACCTCCAATAATTACACTGATGCAGTGTTAGCAAGCAAATTTCATCAGTCACTTGCCAGCCTATCTGCAGATTGGTGAACAGAATTTTATTTACTGTTCCTTGAGTTCCTATTGAACTACAGAGAACACCTACAGCATTAGAAAACACTTCATCTCCTATGGATTGCCATTAATGTCATGTTAACATAGTACATATTTAGGGTCTGATCCTGCAAAATGGTTAGTGCCAGTAGATGCTGGACCATGATGAAATGCTGGCAATGTTGTCCTGCAGGGTAGCAAACTAAAACTTATCTTTACAGACTTTGCAAACATCTTGATGTAGCCCCAGCTTCTCAGCCTCAACCAATTTAATTCTGAATATAGTTTTATTGCAACATTTTGTATTTATCTATTTTTGAATATGGCTCTGTGTGTCACTTGCAGTAATGCTATACATTTACATTCTGGTTTGTTTAAGCCTTAGTATATATTTCAGGTGTTTTTACTGACAAGTGGTTCCAGATCTTCCTAATGATAGCTTCAAACATCTAATAAACTTACTTCTACCAAATCATTTCTTGATGTCCTTATTCACATACTGCAGTTGTTGCAGCAATGATCTGTCAGCTGGATTACAATTTTTGGGTCATAATGTCTCAGTGGAGCAAAACCAGTCTCAAATCACCCACTGAAAACATAAAAAATCTTGTAGCAGTAGGAAATATGTAAATCTCCTGAAGAGATTCTCTCTTGTCGATTCTATGCTTGAAAAAAGTTATGTGCCCAGGACTTTCTGAGGTGGTAAACCTCAGATCACAACCACAATGGAAAGCCACACAACTTTGCACATGGAACAGCAGGACACTGCAGGCATACTCTTCTCCCATGAAAAGTAGTTAATGCTGTTCTTTGTGATTTTCAGAGGGAATCAATGTAAACAATCACAAAGAAGAAACTATCCACTGAAGCTTCCAAATAGCAAGAAGATTGCCTGTTAGCACCAGTTACAAAGTGTGTATCTCCTCTGCCCCTTTGACTGCCCCTACTATGATGTGTCACTGTTATTACCTAGAAGAAACATCTGCAAAATGTGGGAATGTTATTTCATGCTGTGAGTTACAGAAACGAGCCTGCTATGTCCTCTCCTAGCAGAAGAACTTAGATTCAACTTATGACTCCCACAACAAGAAACAAGGAAACTAGACTTTTGCTACCTAGGGAACGTGCTCTTTACCAGTTACAACTGTTACGTGTCCTAGTATGACAAGTATATAGTCTGTGTTTTGTGGAGAAAGGAGAAGGGGTTAACATTATCGTTATTATTCACCTTAATCTTTCTCTTTAATTTCTCCAAACTTCTTCAGACTAGGAGAGAGATGCAATTTATGGCTAGTAATTTTAATGCACCCTATGATAATGGAAGGTAAAGATAGCTGTTAAATTAATAACCCTGAGCTTGACAACTTCTCTGCTATAGACACCAGGTACACTGCAGCTGGTGGCAGTAAGCCACTTCACAGCACAGAATCAGTAGGAAACTTCACCTCTCTGATTTTGAAAATGCATACCTGAGGAAGCCAAATCTGATGAAAGTAGCAGGAAAACCTAGTAAAGAATAGATTATACAACTAGAACACATTTAGAAGAAAGTGTTGCTTTGTTGGCAGAACTAGATGAGAAAATTTGCCTTTAGAGTATGAATGAGAGAATTCTCACTGTGAAACTGAAATGTTTAAGTCAAGTGCATCCTTGACTTCTGCAATGCTTACACATTGGTTTAAATGTTTCCTGAAGTGGATATCTAAATATTTGCCTATTTACTTTCATGAGTCTTTTAGTTGTTATGTAATTAATCTCTTTGAATTATATAATGGCTGTCTTCTTGCTCAAGATAGTATGATGGTTTAGATATGTCTCTCATTTATGTAATGCATTTGTGATGGGGATCTCTGACTTAAATTATCCTTATTCCACAGATTTGTATGATTCTACTGTACCAAGCCTATATAATATCAGCTGACCTATTTGTTAAGCATTCTTTTTCACAGGAAAATATTTAAGTAGCAGATAAGCATCTCATCAATTTCCCATGACTTTTTCTGGCTTTGCTCTCTTTTGTGAAACATAGAGGAAATATTAAGATCACACAGGGCATTTCTGATAGGTCATTGGAACTTTTTGTTTCTGCTTAGGATCTAGTTTCATGTATAGAAAGTGAACTACTGAAGTCAAATAAAAATAACTTTATGAGTTTGGCAATTCTCAATATTCATTTGATTTGGTTTTCTTAATAACATTTTATATTACTACACTGCATCTTCCCCTCCCCCCCCCCTCAGTTTGTTTGCAAGTTTAGCTGATAAAAAAGTAGTAGTAAAAAAAATCTAGTAAGTTTCCAGAAGTTGCTCTGGAATGGAAACACAAACAGCTAATTCCATCCATCACAAGCTGTATCTGTCTTCCTAACCAATATGCTATCCAGAATAAAGGAGTATGGTCAGAAAGGGAAAGAAGTTCAGCAGTACTGAAATAAAATTATAATGAAAAATGAGGACATGGCAACTGATGGAGACAACTGCTGTTACAAATGCACTTTTGGTCTGAATCATCTCTGATATTGTCCCAAACCACAGAACATTATTTGAGCACTATCAGTGTGCTCTGTAGCTCTTCTAAGACCCGTTTATACACAAATATTTCTTTTCTCAACTGGCAAATACCATACCGAGCAGAACACAGAGCCTCACAGTGAGATCTATGTCGATACAGCTATTGGCATGCCACTACGCATGTATTGTCAGAGATGGACGGCAGGATCCTTCTCTCCAAAGTCAGCAAAGCAAAGCCATGCTAATTTATAGCAGACCAGGAGCTGGCTCTTAAAATGCTTACTTTATCACTACATCATTTATTTCTTGAAGGCTCAATAACTCTAATATCTTCTGAAAATGAAAATGCATATCCAGGCATAATAGAACAACTCGAACATTGTTATTGTAGCTGAGATGCCATATTCAGCAAGATCAATGTTCATATTAAGAAGTTTGTTAATGAAACACCTAGACATATGCCTAATTTATGTTTCTGAGGCAACTCCTGTAGGCTAGCTACTGTGACTATCATAAAATATATAGTTGTCCAATTTATCTGGCTAGATTAAAATCGTGAGCTTATAGCACATCAATGACAGCTTTATACTTACTCTGCTGGTCTGCACAGCAAAGATAGAAAATGTAATTTCACTAACTCTTTTATTTAATTAAATAAAGGAAAAAGAAAAACAAGTGGAGCTGTTGTAATATTATCGATCCCACTTGACTTACAGAACTTTGATGATAAGTCAAATTCAGTGCTAAGCATATCAGAACTTGGCTGACTGGCATCCCAATGGGCAGATTAATTTATGTGAACTTTCCTGTTGAATGTGCACTGCTCAACCCTCCATAAAATATTATTTTTTCATAGTATAAGACACCTAAGCAATTTTTGTAATTAAAGTATTTTTAATAATTTCTTCCTCAGCTTGAAGGACCTACAGTCAAAAAGCCAGCTTCAATCTTATTTTGGTAGGAGACATTTTTTAATTAAGATTCTACCTACACTGTTAAAGAGGTAGGGAGATTATACCGAAAGCAAAAGTGAATAAACTGGGTTTTGATACAGATCTTTAGTTTTTCTCTGATATGAAGTGCAAACACATACATGGCAATAATGAACACAGAGCAATCACAACCTTTAGAAGACAGAAGATGAATATTTACAATGTGTGAAGAAAGTCAAATAAAACATTACATTGGACACACAAGCTTATTAGTAAAATATTTCAAGGGAATATCTCACTGTAACAACTCTCAGAACATTCGCTGTAGATCTTCCGCCAGTGTCCCAGCATAGCTGTATTTGGGCACAATTTTGGCCTCAACACTCTCTTGCAGAGACTCCTTTCACTTGTTCTACATGATTGATGTGTCTTGCTAAAGAGTTTCTATGATCTCTCCTGTAGGTAATGGCTGGTCAGAAGCAGACAACCCAGAAATAAAGTATAGCTAAATGAGGTGCCCTCTGTATGCTTTGGTGGAGATAGAGCATGGATATGAGTGACTGACACTAACAGGCTGCTGGCTATTTTCAGGTGGCACTCTATCACCCTCTTTGCTCTTTTCTCTCACTGAAGACAAAAGGTTCACCAGAGAGGATAAAAATAAATGAAAACTTGCATGTTCTGATATAAAAAACTCCACAGCCGAAGCAGAACTGGTATATTCTGCATGATCAGAGAGAATTTGGATCTCGGACGTCGAAACCATGGGAACCCTAAGCAGAGGCAACTCTCTTCATCAGTGAAACTAAGAAAATCTGTTGAGGTCATGAATCTTGCTGCAGCTCTGAAGGGCATTAACCCTTGTTAATGGTAGAAATTTGATCTCTGTGACTATGGGACAATACCACATATTCTATCCAGCTAATCCATCTGGATGCTGGTGTTTCTCAAAGTACAGTTTCCCAGTGAAAGAAATGGCCACCTGCTCCCAAGTCAGGGATTCTGGAGGAAAAAATTAAATTAAATAAAATAAATAACTAAAATAAAATTAAATAAAATAGTAGAGAATTTCAAGATTTCAGCTTCAAAGAAAAGTCTGTGAATTAGAATGTGGTAAACTGCCCAGAATTACAGATTTTTGGGAACAACCTGCTGGCTCAGTGACATTGGTATTCCTGTCAGCTTCTCTGCCAATAGCAGCAGTAAAACTGACAAGAATAGCAATGAAGCTGCAGAGTCTGCTTTATTACAGGTTTTGGTGGGTTTAAAATGAAATTCTACCTGCTCAGTTAATAGGAAAAATTTGAAATTGCGACTTCAAGCAAATCTAGAACAAAAACAAAATTAGGAAAAATCCAAATTTTCTGTGAAACAGTAATCCGGATTCTTCTGTTGGCTTTATTTTACACACATCAAAAAGATCTGTGGAAACAGCAAGAACAAATTTTTATTTCATCCTGACAAAGAGCTAGGTAGAGTTGCAAGTTTCTAAGTCATGTTCTTGTCTGCATGCTAAGAAGAACAGAGTTTACCAGTATCACCTTAAGAAGCAAGAGAAAATAGATAATACCTACTCCTAAAACAGGGGCTCTCTGCATAAATGTTTCTGCAACATTACACATTTAAAGGGTAAACAATTTGTCTGCTTGTTTTGAATCATGTTATACTTGGCTTTTGCATGTATTTAGTACGAGTGATAAATACAGAAATGACATTCATAAAACCTGTAATGTGCATTCTGGTCTAGTTTTCCTTAACCTCCCACTGCAGTCATTATGTCCATTGTGAGGTTTTTTTTAGATTTGACAAGCTAATTCCAGGTAACCTTCAATGCCAGTTTGATTTCTTGAACTATAGCACCTCATTTTTATATGGCCAGCATACATACCTTCTCTATGGCAGGGGGGTTGGAACTAGGTGATCTCTAGGGTCCCTTCCAACCTGGCCATTCTATGATTCTGTGATTCTCGCTCTACATCTGAGGTGTAGGTTGCCCTCTTCTTTTGAGTAACAAGCAATAGGACAAGACGAAACAGCCTCAGGTTGTGTCAGGAGAGGTTTAGATTAGACATTAGAAAAAAATTTTCCCCAAAAATGTTATCAAGACATGGCACAGGCTACCCAGGGAAGTGGTGGAGTCACCATCCCAGAAGGTATTAAAAATATGTGGTAGATGTGGTACTTAGAGTAATGGTTTAGTGGTGGACTTGGCAGCATTTAGGTTTACAGTTGGATTTGATGCTCTATGAACTGATATGTGGCTGAAATATTAATTCAGTCCATGTTGCAAGTACCTCCTTACAAGTAGTTACTTATTTAATAATTGCCCCTCTTTTTATTCTGAAGCTCTTCACCCAAGTGTTCACTGTGTCCTTTTATCATAGCAATCTCACTGGGAATATATAATTTATACACAGTATGTCAGAGATCAGTAGAGGATTTGGCAGGAAATAAAAATAAATAAAAGCAAATAATTCCAAATAGAAAAGCAGTCAATTAACTACTTGAAGAAAAAAGAATACATTGTTGGAATAAAATTACCTCGTGTATTCTAGGTAAGTTTTACACTTTGGGGGGATCTTTACAGTAAGGAAAAGAAATTCAATATACAATTTCAGTTTTATTAACTTTGTATTATTCCCATCACATAAATCTAACTATGTGAAGGTCTTTCTCTGCTTTTTAAAAAGATCATTCCTGAAATGAAACTTTGTTTTAATTTAATTTCAGGGAAAAATAACCTGTTTTAATAAAGAATTTTGTTCCCTATTGAGAGTATTTTTACAAAACAACACGATTGTTTCTCTTTGCCATTTAATTTACCACTGGATCAATAGAGTTAGACATAACTACTTTTGGTATTAAAACTCTCAAATTCTAGGGGAAACAGAGGTTAAATTGTAAACGAAATATTTCATTGGCATTGATCTGAAAAGCAGACTGACAGCATTGCTAAAAAATCATCAGCTTCCAATTATAAATCTCACCAAACTGACAAGAGATAGATTTGATTATTTTGCTTTGAAAGGGTCATTCCTTTAAAGCTACAAGAGTTTATCAATTTATAAAAGATTAAATGAACCATGTTTTCTTTAGTTCCTGTCACAACTCTTTTTGCAATTACCCAGGCTTGATCAGGTTATGAGAGCGACTGATTATTTTACTCTCTATTTTAGGCAACTTCAAATTTATAGAATTTATGACCCATGCTAGATCATTTGTGATATGAAGACTACAGGTAAACTGAACTTACTTAATGTACTGTGCTACACTGCCAAGAACTACAGCTACTCATCATGTCACAAGTGTGTGAAAAACACCGAAATAACATTCTCCTTTTAGGCAATATCCACCAAAATTACAGTAACAGTTTATTTCTTGAAAAGAACAAGAATTTTTATGTGCATTGTAGCTAACAAAACTATTGGCTTCCTTAGCTGATTTTTTCCCCATTTTTCTCTCACTCCAAGAGAAATCTGAGTAGGCCAGTTAAGTGCATGCACTTTTAATGGAAAGAGAAAAGGGAACACTAACAATTTCCAAAACAATCATCAAACTTTGTAAAAATCTGCTTGGAAATCCCTAGTAAAAGACAAACGTTCTCTGAAAAGCACCTTTCAAAGGGTCAGTATTTGGATGCCCACATCCTCAAAACCTTAAAACTGGTTATATTTTGACTGCTGATGTCCCCATCAATGTGCCAATCTGCGACATGAAAAAAAGCTCCTGTACAGAGATATTAATTATACAGGTGATTCAGATCACAGACAGATTCTTCAATTGGCATTTCAAAAAGGCTGTGCTTTTATAATACTTGTTGAAATGAAACATTTGTCCTCATCACTGTAGAGCTGTATGCTCTTGTTCTTTATAGCTGACATGAAAATGATACAGCTTTCACCCAGTAATTCCTCCTTGTGCATCAGGAAATACTAGCAAACAGAACCTTCCCTTCTAAAATTTGTCTTGGTTTGCAGTTCTCAGGTAGTGCTTGGCTAGGTTACTGCTCTCCCTGTATACCAACAGATTCCAGAAGTAACCTTCTTTCACATTAGTATTTAGGACTTGCATCAACAAAATTGTATGAACAAACTATCATTTGGTTATGTTGAAAATGTAGTCAAGGCTCCATAACGTTTACACACCTGGTTTATATTACAATGAGATTTAATCTTGCTATAGCAATTCAGAATGAACTTAGTGACATTACTTCATTGTCCCCTTTACAAGATGAAACAAAAAAATCGTAAGAGGTATGTGCAAAAATGTTTGCTTTTCTCAAACTGTTTACCACTCCCATTCTAGGCTTGAAACTCATATTCAAGCAAAAACCTCTCCTTTTAAACTGTTCAGTGTTTCTTCAGATTTGCACTACTATTTTGTCCAGTACTAACGAGTTGCTTGTTTATAAAAAATTCACTGCAGCTGCTCAAACTATGCTTTACTTAAACTGAAATAAAAGATTTTATGTTACAAAAAGAAGTTCCATTTACAGTTTTGCTTTATTTTTATGCACTAGACTATTTACAGGAATTCAGTCTAACAGGCTCATTTCAGCTAAAAGACAAACTTCACCAGCAGTTTAATTTGCCTCTTATTTTGAGCTTTATAGCTCCCTCCCTTTTTTGATTTGGATCCCTTATAGTCATTCTAAGCATACTTGTGTCAATATTTCAAAGTTGCATGTATTCTAAAAGCTACTGATGCAGCTGATGGTTTATAGCATGTTAGCAACTCATTATTTTTTTACAACTGCTTCCAGTAGTCTACTCCCATCACTCCACACTCCACATATAATTATCTGCCTGAGGCCACCATTCAGAATTTTATCACTTTAATTCATGGGTCAGCAAGACTTATCTCCTCCTTGGCTGAAAATTCTTTTTTGTTTTTAATTTGTTTTCAATTTTTTTCTTAGTTATCCAAACCCAGGACTTATTAATAGTCATTTTGAATAACAAGTAAAAAAATTACAACACTGGAATATTTGCTAAATAATGTTCCAGCTGCTCATTTACCAACACGGCTCAATGCAGCAGGTAAAAGTTAGAAACTTGTAGGTTCTCAAAAAAAAAGACAGGCATAATTTTTTATTCACATCTTAGGCCATTTGGCATTGCTTATTAGAAATTAATGGCATTCCAAAAAAAAAGAAACTTTCATGAAACCTAAGACTAATCCATCTAGCTGTATAAATGTATGACTGCTATTTTAGAACCTTTATATCTGATTCCTAGAAGTGGTAGATAAATATCTTATTTTTTTTTAGATTAAAGTGGTCAATATAAACAATATTCTCAGTTTAAATGGCCACTTCTCAGCACTCTTGATCTTTCTAACAGAGACTATTTCTTTTGCTCATCTATAAACGCATCTATAGCCAAAGGAATCAGACAAGTTACCTAAGTGAGCATTTGTAAAGGGCACAAGGCAGAACTCTTTACTCTGGACATCCATCCCTCTTTATACCAGCAGCAGTAAAAAAATGTTGCCGATATTTTCTGCCACTATGCCAGTGGGAGATCTCTTAGTATCAGTGAAGTTGTGATGACTCTAGGAATTGGAATTATTTGCTTTCATATATTAATTTTAATGCTGGCTGAGAATACCTTTTGCATTTTCATGTAAAACTACAGTAGCAATATGCTTGAGTTGCATAAATCTGGAAACCATATATAGTTTCATGTATATATAATCACATTTTAATGACAACTACTAAAATTTGCAAGGTATGAATACATTGTATTGTGTCATCTTTCTGAAGATGTATTTTCCAGTTAAATTCTTTAATTTATATCAAGCCCTCTCAGCTTACTGTGACCTCACTTTCAGCCAGTCAGCAAAAGCAATAAACAAAGAAGCTTTGCACAGCAGATTTCTCTGTTCACTTAACTGCTTTACAGAGCCATCATTCAAAGATTGTTTGGGAAACAGTTATCTGACTCACTAAAATTGAAAGGAAAATTTCTCAGGAGTAGGAGATAGGAGGAACACCACAAGGTGCAGTTGTAGCAGGGAAGAGATGATGTGGCTTCTGAGCCACATCAATGCCTCTGGTCTTGTTTGCAGACCAACAGATAACTGACCCTATTTAAAGAATTAAAATCAAATTTTCAAATGACTGCTGGTATGATTGGGGGTTTGATTAATGTAAGTAGGTTTGCTGACAGTAAAACAAACTAATCCTTTCATAGAATCCATTGATCTCAAAGTATTTTACAAAGTAAGCAGCATCTTTTTCAATACTTTGTAACTAGGGTAACTGTGGCATGAGATAATGAAATACTTATGTTATTTAGTAGGCTAATGATAGACTTCAAAATAAAAGCTCAAGTCTGTACATCCTATCAGTGATTAATTTATGGGCTTTCTTCTTAAAGAGATTAAAATGCCAAAATTTAGAAAGGTTTAATTAATCTTTTTTTTTCCCTCGGAGTACAAGTTCAACTAGATTTAGAAGAGAATAAGGAGTTTTTTTTCATTTAAATCAGGCCAAGATTTAGGAACAAAAGACAGCTGAAAGGGGATTGTATGTCTGGGAAAGAATTAGAGCATCCTGTTCTATACGGTGATCAGCTAAACAGGCTGCAAAAACAAGAACACATCGGGTTTGCATTTGGGGGAAGAAGATCAAGTTATGCTGTCTTTGAAGTAGAAGCTGTTGAGAATTTATGCTTTGCAAAGCTGCTGCAAGAACAGCTCAGTCTTGCTTCATCCTGTGCTTGAGTTATTCCTGCAAGCCAGATTTGAACTCATTCATAGAGCTGATTGATAGAGCTTTAAACTAGTTTGGAAAGAGAAAGGGGACAGAAGGTGCCAGTCACATGACACCCCAAAGTCTGAGGGGCTAAGTGCTAGCAAGATCCTTCACCCTACTTCACATGATAGGTATAAAGAATAACACTTCAAATGTTTTTACACCAGTGAACACAGCGTTGAGGAACAAGAAAGAAGAGCTTGAAGCCTTGGCCCAGTCTCAGAGATACGATGTCATTGGAATAAGCGAAACCTGTTGGGATGTGTCCTGTGACTGGTGTGCCATGGTGGAGAGTTACAGGGTCTTTGGGAGAGATAGGCAGGGCAGATAAGGCAATGGGGTAGCATTGTACGTAATGGAGGGGCTGGAAAACACAGAGGAATGCAGGGGAATATATTTCAGTCCCAATGACCTTACAAAGATTTTATGAAAATTCTTACAAATATGATGACTTTTTAAATAGAGGGTCACAATGTCTTATCAAAAATCCTTAGTACTTTCTAGATAGATTTTGATTTAATAAAGTAGTATATCGTAAAACTTTATTGAATAGTAACCCATTAAAAATCCCCCAGAAAACTGCTAATTATTCCCTCTAAACAGCAAAATACTCAGCCAGCTAGACCTCTCTCACAAAGTGACAGCTGGCTTCTCTGACATTCCTCAATTGTCTCAGTTGAGGACATGCCCCAAATACTGCAAAATTCCTTTATTCTGAGGCACTTAAGTTTCCTTTTTCTGGTGCAGAAATGGAAGAATGAAATACTTACATTTTATGCTATCATTGAGTCAGGAGGCATCCAGAATTACACTGACATGCTGAACCACAGACAGCCTTAAGGGCTCTTTCTACTTACAGCCTTACAGTTACAAGAAATTTTCAGATATTAAATGTCATTTAGGTATTAGCATTAATATTGTTCAAAAGAAGTATATCCCCTCCATTTGTTCTCTGTTTTGGGATTTAGTTGCCTCAGCAAACAGCAGTTAATGCCTGTCTAAGACTTCTTTACTTATTCCCACTTCTAAGATTTAAGAGGTGTATGACACTGTATTTTCTACAACAGATTTCAATCTACATGCATCTTGAGGTTATTTCTTATGAAACTGCTATTTGCAGCCCTTGTATCCACAGGCAGCAAACCACGGTACCATTTTCACACAGTGATGCGTAACGCTGGTATCTTTTTTTGTCTTATCTCTTTTACTACTCTCAGAAAATACTTGTGGATCGTGATATCAATTTCTAATTGTGCAAGCATTTCTACCTTCAGTTTTATGCAGAACAACACTTACTGCAGGTGACAGCTGCTGCATCACCTTTTTACAGTTTAACAGCACATAACAGTGATAAAGTTTGACTCTGCCAGCTATTTTATTTGCTTTTTTAAAAAAATTTGTTAACATTTTCCAGAAATCTGCTCTATTTAGAATTATGGTGTTAAGTGGTTGCATAATCACATGAGGGAAACTGGCACCTCTACTTCACTGTAATATAATGTCAGATACTACAATATCAGTTATGCCATAGCAATGAAAAATCATTTAATACACATCTTCTTGAGCTAGCTCACAGCAACGTCTATTAAGACTACCTTGGGGAATTGAGAATAAGTTTAGGAAGCTTATCTTTTTCTTAGTTTTACCGTTTCCCCAGGGGACAAATAAATACACAGATAAATGGTCACAGTTATGATCATACTTTAGAAGGTCCTATTAACAATTTTGAAACTCAGTATAATTCTGTATTATATTGGAAAAACTAGTTCAGTTAAGTAATTAAGTTGTATGCAACCACGTATGATCTCTATTTCCACAAATTTCTAAAGAATTGTAGCTATGCCTATCAAGAAGTAAGCACAGTTCCTTGTATTTAGTATTTACAGATTGTATAAAAAGAAATAATTATTTCTGTAATAGAAAACATTTCTGTAGTTTGTGTAGATTGTTAGAGCCAATTTTAAGTTCATTAATTGAAGTAGTTATTCAGTATACATTAATTCAGTACATGCAATTTAGAATTGTCAATTAATCAATAAAAAATAAATTAATATTGATATTACAGGACTTCTGCAATACTGTATTTATAGTGCCCCTGAAGCAAGTTAGACCTTACATTAAAAGATCAATAAACTAATGCAAAGGCTAACGCCTTGCATTCAGAAAGCCTTGGTGTCAAGGGATAAGGGGAAGGAAGCTAAACATTTATTCCTCTGTTTCTGACGAGACTGCAGAACTTTTGTAAGATTGAATCTGGGACACTGATTACCTTTCTCGTGGAGTCCAATGTTATGTTATAATGTTCAGTCAACAGCCATTTATTAGAAAAGGGCTTCCTCTTCCATAATGTTTCAGTACACTAGCATGTTGTTCATTAGAAGAGAAAAATAAAACATTCCCTTTTTAACAAGCAAGAATATAGTTCTTTAAACTTTATGTGCTGCTGAACTCACTACTCTGCTTTTGAAACAGACATTTCTACTAAAATGAGATAGATTATTTTCACTAAAGTAAGATAAACAAACAGATGCAATACCAGGTGAAATAACACACAAATTCAATAAGAGGTAGCCAAAACCTTATGATGGTCAGAACCTTGATCAAATGCTAGATTTTGACTAATAAATGTAATATAATGTAAGGTGTGGGTACACACACGTAAAAAAAACTTGTATCAATGTAAAATTCTGTTTAACACTGAGGCACTGAGAATTTAAAAGTAGGAGTGTTCATACTGTTTTCACATTTTTCATTGGCTTAAATCTAGCTTGAAAACTGCCAAATCTGATATTCTACTACTGCAATAAATGTATTTTACTGCTGCATGTGAAAAGAGAAGGAAAAGGATACAGAAAAAAGTAACTCCTGGTTTTTATTGTACCTAAGCAGGAACTACTTACACACTGTAATTTGCCCTTGGTCAAAATGCTTGACCTAATACAAAAGGATTGATATTAATAAAGTAAATAGAAATAGGCAAATTGAAATCTTTCTGGCTCTTGAACGTATTCTTCCTTAAGACTCTTGCTAGTGTTAAAATTTGCTTTTCCATCAAATTGTGAATATTTTGCATTTTCAAAGCAACTGACCTACCTTCAGTAAGCACGCACACACTCAACAGCTTTGATTTTTTGCACCATGCATGACCTGTTCTTTATTCTTAGCCAATGTAAATTATTCTTAGCAAAAATTATTCTTCTTTTTTTTCCTGTACATCATCTGAACATCAAGGCATGGCACAAACAGACAAAACACTTGTAAGAAACAGATAGGTGCCAGATAGTCAACATGAAAACTATGACTTTTTGGGAGCAGCACTTAGGCAGCGCATAGGAGAAGAGCTACACCTTACCTACATGGAAGCATGGGAATAGAGTTCTATAATTCAACAGGAAAGATCCTTTGTCCAGCCTCTACTCTCCCCAGTTACAGCAGAAGCTCAGAAATTCAACAAAAACTGCTTTTATGATGCCAGGGTGCTACAGAGCTGTTGACATATTAGTAAATCTGTACCCCAAGTTACCTTATGGTATAGAAAGTAGGAAGCAAGCTATTGTTACGTTACTAAAAATAACAATAACAAAAATAACAAAAATATGTATGTATATATATATACTTCTATGGCAAGCTGGTGAGCAAATATTAATCATCACTAGCTATATATTGATTTGCTACAGAGTTTAAATCTTAGATTTTTTTTAAAGGTAGTTATAATTACAGTTTTAGACCAGTTCTCATTGTTGGATTTGTTTTTTGTTTATTTTAAAGAATCAGGATTGACACCATTGACCTCACCCTCCTAATTTGATGAACATTGTAACTTGTCTTTAAAAAGGCCATTCGTGTTTAAATAAAGTCTTTAAATTCATGTCTGAAAATAATGTAAATCAAAGTGACAAGAATACAGTCTTTTCTCAAACTTCCAATATTTTGACAAGATAGAAGAGCAGATTCTCTTTCTAAATGGTGGTACTGAAATTAAGATTGATGAGTAAGTATTAGAAGAAAATAACTTTGAGTTACATGCAATAGCTTTTAATTGCATCATTTAAATTCTTAAGCATTTCAATTTTATACTCATTCAGAGTTTTGCATAATTAATTTGCAGATTTCCAGAACACATTAGGATGAAACTTTTAAATGGATGGATGGTTATTAATGGATAATATAAATATATTATTCATTATTTTTGGTTGTCATTGTAAATTACACCAAGTATTCTGAATGAATATTAAATTCAATATTATCCCTGAATTCAAAGGCAAAATGCATCCTCAGTAATAATTTGTTGAAATGTAGAATACTTTCAGGTGTCATTTCATAATAAATACTCAGTAACAAAATGTTAAAATTTGTTAATGTCACATTTCTCTTCTCAATGTAAAATGGCAGGTCACCCAGGCAAAACTGAATTTCAAGTAGTCAACCTTTTCAGACAAGTCAACACTAGGCTGATCTACTTTAGTCCAGACCACATCAATTCTCAAATCTGAATAACTAAGCAATACCTAATATTTGTAGGACAACTGAATGCTATGGCAGAGAATAACTGCATTTATATAAAAAAGAAATCAGAGAACATGTATGAGAAAATGGCCACAAAGAAATTCCATCAACTAAGGAAGAAAAGGAAAACAGGTATTCTGAGATAAAGGCCAGGAGAGCTCTTTTAAGACCTATTTCCAGCAGATATTCATAAACAATTCTCATTAGTTAGAGCTCAAACACTCTATAAATTTATCTCTTTTTAACCCTTCAGTTCTAAGCCTGTATTAATCATTACTACTTGTGTGGACCAGACTATTACCTGAAGGATCATCTCCAATTAAATGCTAAGGTATTTGCAGTTAGTTTTTTGTATGCAGCTAAACGGATCGTATTTGCAAGAGATGATGTGATAATAAAAATCAGGGAAAGGGAAGGAACAGAACAGTATCAAGTCCATAATGTTTCCCAGTGAGCAAAAGCACTTCTTCTTTTCCTTTTCCAGATTTCATCTTCACCTAAATAATCTGAAATATCAACATGTATTTATGTCATTTAGTTCTGATGGAATGTGATACTGTAATAATGCTGATGAGGAAGCTGTTGGGAGGCAGCCTGAAGATCCAGGTCTTGAAGTTAATATTTCTAGGTTTGCTTAAAGGCAGATACACAGCAAGCGGAGAAAAGAAAGGATATTTTAAAAGGATATGACTTGAAATGATGTTTTCAGGCTTACAATTAAGTGACAGGAGGTCAATCATCCATGTGCAAATTATCCCTTTCAGCACAGTAATGCAGAATGGGAAGACGAGCACAGAAATAGAATAGCAGTATAAGAAATATACTGGCATGATATGCTTTAGAAAAGCATTAATGGAAAGTGAGAGGTTGATCCTGAACCAAGCTTTACAATTAGAAGTAATGTATTACCCTTTTATATTATATAATCTTTAATGAATGAAGAATTATCCTTGTACTGTTAGTTTTATGCTCTCATTTTTCTCTTCTAGATGATAGCCAAATATTTCCATTAGCTGTCACTTTCTAGCTGATTAATCAATCAAGTGGTTTTGCATCTACAGAATCAAACAAAGCAGTCCTTCAGAAATTTTCTGTGCAAACAACAGCCTCAGTACTCTGGCTGCAGTGAAAATGTTTTACTCATGAGTAGCTAGTACAGCTTTAGCAGTCTTTGTAGACTTCCGTAACTAAAACCAACATGGTATTTATTAAATTTCTAGTTTTTCTTCTTTTCCTCCTTTTGACACCATCTCTTACCCTTTCTGTTTCTACACTACAGTCTTTTAATTACATTTATGAGGAGAAATGAAGACCCAGTGAGTTTCCCAACCCCTGAAACTTCTTTTCTGTAGGAACAACCAGGATAACCATGTGGTCAGTCAATCAAGCCAGGAACAAAACTAAAATATCCTAAGTCCTACTCTGTTTTTTAGGTGGCACAGAACATATGATAAAGCACAGAATTTTTCACTGAAGAAACAAATGAAAATAATTTCAGTGAAAAATCATGTTATATAATTGACTGTTGTGTAAATCGCAAAGAGAATTAGGTGATTAACTGGGATTTGGGTTTTTTTTAACCCTCATAACTGTGAGTCCATTATCCTGACCAGTTTAATCTAAATTTCTTTTTTCTTTCACTTTCAGGATGTCTGCTTTTGGAATGCCAATATCAAATATAAACATCCATTTTCTTGTACTTTCAAGTCTTTGTTTATGAGCAATGAACTGGCCTCACAGTTCCAAACTCATTCTCAAAGCACTTGCTGCTGGTTTCCAGCATCTGGGCTAGCCATGCAGTGATAATTTCTAATTACAGGTCCTGATGATGGATTACCCTGCATTGATACAAAGCCAGAACATACTGAATCCTATCCTATCACATCCAAACCCGATTTCCTAATCCACGTTCACAATTTACAGCAATGTACTTGCTGCATTGCCAAGCACTGAAGTCTGGCCTGCATGACTGAGGAGGAGGAGGTCTTACCGATCATCTCTTTCCTGGTCTCTGGTGGAATGAAAACTACCTGTGTCACACCAATGAACTGAATTAATCAGACATCTAAAATTATAAATTGAAATAGATGTTTTGAGCTCACATCCATGAATTACAAACAGCTCAATACTATTAAATTTTACACATCACACATTCTTTAGGTATCTAAAAGTTCTCTCCTCTTGACCTCAGTCTGGGATAACATCTGGCTGAAAACAATTTTCTTACAGGTGAATTGCCCCTTAATTTTCAAGATAGAATGTGTTACTGCAGCTCTTTTAAATGTGTAGTCCATTACAGCAGGTAATGAAAAAAACATCTGTCTATAGCAGTAATCTCCAGTGAAAGCAATCTCACATAAAAGTTCATACTCTCCCAACATATTTTAATGAAAAAAAGTAAAGCAGAAAGAATATAACTCATAAATATTTCTTCATTCTCTAAAATTAAGAAATTCAGAGGCCAAATGCACCCTAGAGAAGTACATCACTCATCTCAATAACGCATTTTGCTACAGGGCAGTTGTTTACTTTTCAGAGAAGTTGGCAAAAGTTTAATTGTAAGGTCCAGCCTAATGTTTATGAACTACTAGCAGCAGTTGCCTCTTAAAAATCTGCTGTTAAGTATATAGCTGTTTGTACCAAATCAGCTGCCGACAAAATGCAAAATATAGCACTGCTGGTATTTACCTTTTCCGTGTTCCCTCAGGTTTTGTCCGTGTGCTGCAGTTTTTAGCCCAAACTTTGTCTCATCACTTTGCAACTGAACCAAGAACATAGCAATTTGCTTGTTTTCTTGTGTTATATTTTGTTTTCATAGATGAAAACCAGAATATTAAAATCAGTTCTCAGTATAGGGCTGTTCCAAAGTTTATTCAGAAACTTGAGGTATCTTTGGGTTTCAAAAATAGCAGCTGAATACCTAATATTCAGAAGGTGCTTTTTATGAACTCCCCTTCTTTTACTTGCAATGTAAAAAACTCCAACAAACAGAAAAATTAGAGCAAAAAACCAACCAAACAGAAACCCAAAACAAACAAAAAAGGGGACTCATTTCTATAGCTATACTCAGCATAATATACCTGAAATACACATTTGCTTAACTTCTGCTTATATTCAGTAACATGCTAATGCTATTCTGTTTTACAAATGCCATGAGATCTTCCCCCTGCTATTAGATGAAAATCATACTGTTGATCAGGTAACTTCTTCTCTGGGAACTGTTCAAATCTGGGAAGAACTTTGAAAATATGCTGAGTTTGCAACATGCAAGCAAAGAAAAAGAGGCTCATTTTCTTCCCACATATAGACTATAGGAAACTTCTTTAACACTGAAGGATCAATACAAACTTTTTAAAATAGGCTTGTTGCTTTAAACTAGAAGCCTTACCATCTGTTCTATACTAATTAAGAATGCAAAGGGAGCACAGTTTCACAGTTACATCAGCACATAGGAAGGTTAAACTATTTAAATGACTAGGTAAAATCTTCCCATGCTCGTACAATGATATTTCCCATGTGTTTCCCATGTTTATGGCATAAATAAGGAAAAGGTGTACCCTAGATATGATAGTTTTAGAGTTACAAAATACTTACTTGTATCTGCTATTGGATACAATGATGTGTGCACTTAGGAGTGCAGTACTCAGAGCAGGTATTTTCAAATCCTGCCTGAATTTTAAATATGCCTTTAAAGTTACTCATTTACTCAGACACCTTGTCTTTATGAATGCATTCTCAGGCATTCTGATTTTAAGGAACACTGCAGTTGCAAAGGCAATGTTATCAAATGAAAGACTGGGAATGCATGATTGCTCTACCCAAACCATCTCTTTAAGTTGAACAGCAACTTCACTGCTGCCTCTGAAAGGTAATTTTCAGTTCTAAAGGATACTGATTGAAATCTAAAACTATTTACAAAAGGTTTCTAGTTCTGTGTTCAGCATTGACTAGACGGAATAGTTGCCACCACTTTAAAATTGCCTTGCTTAACTGTAGTTGTCTCAGTTTGTTCTGTTGAGTCTGAACCAGGAACTCAGTGCAAAAGTGAAGAGATGGCATAAAGAACAGCTTAAATTTATTTAGAAGTAAAGCAACTTCTTAGGGTAAAAGAATCTACACAATCGTATCCACGCTACCTTAGCTAACACAAAAACTCTCTACTGGCAATGAATATGAATCATGTTTACTGTGATACTACTTTTGTTAATATTGGGGAAATTAACAAGTGCTGAGGAATGCTGAGGTCAGAAAATGACATCTGGCTGTTGAGAATCAGAAGTGGAAGTATTCCTTTAAAGACTAAGATTGAATGTGTTTGCATCTGCAAAATCACAGATGCAGAATATACTGGGTGAAATACAACCAGAGAGATATAAGAAGTAATCAAAAGTAAGAACAGATATTTAAACACATGAAAAGCAGTCAGACTGAAATAAAAAGGATGGGTCTGCCAAACTGTAAGAGAGAAATGGGACAAGCAAAATACTTCCTTGCCTTTTATTGAAGATGAGATACTGTGAGATTCTGCAACAAAGCGTCACTGGAACCATTAGGCTTCCACAGACTGTTGTTGGTTCGGATAAGAAACGGGAACAGCAATGGTGTAAGAAAGATTTGTTAGCCATGTATAAGCAAGTTTATAGAATCATCCAGACTTCTGATTATAAACCAGTCATTAAATGTGCAGGAGATGGATAATAGACTGCAAATTTAAAAATATGTTCTTTAAATTACTCAGAAAAGCAAACACTGCATAAGGTAGCATTTGGCATTGGAGACACTATATCTGAACTGAACTGTCAGTTTCCAATTTCCCCTGTTTCTCCATATTTTCATATATTTTCATATATTTCATATTTTATAAACATAACTTGCTTCATAAACACATTCTCAGACTAAACAATCACACACATTATATAAATCAATCCTTTATTTTCTAAGTTTCATACCAATGCTACTGTTATGTTTCCCCATTCTGCTTCAACAATTACCTACAACAAAGAAACTGAATGCACTCACAGCATTTCTCTGTTGCCTCTTTGCATCAGCTTTTGTAAGTTTTTGTTTTCAGTCTCAGTATATTTTCAATCTAGTCTGTGTTCTGGACACAGAATCTAGTCATACAGGCTGACTGCAGGGGGTTGCACTAGATGGCCTTTAAAGGTCCCTTCCAACCCAAATCATTCTATGACTGGAAAAGATTCTCCTTAAACAATGTACAAAGTTTGAAGAAGCCCTTTTTTGTTTTGTGTTAAATGGGATTTTCAGGGAGTGTTTTCTTTTTGTTTGGGGTGGCTGAGAGGGAGACACCCCACACGAAGCACTCTGGCAGAGGGGCGGCCTGGGACCCTTCATGGCTGCCCCCAAGGCTCTGAGGGGGCCTTTGGGTGCATCTCAGAGAAGGCTTTCAAACAACAACAACAAAAGAAGAAAGAACAGGATCACTGACAATGATCTTGTTAAACACAGCTAAGCAAGCAGACAGGCACCTGAAGGCTGTGTGCATGCTACTCACCAGGGCCTGGCCGGTAGCTCTTTACCTAAGTGCCCGCCTGAGGTAGGACTCGACCTTTCCCGCACTCCCTTCTGCCCCTTATCGCCCTTCCCTGAAGTTTCTCTTCCCCCTCAGGGGTGGCGGTTCCTTGCCGCCCCGCTAGGGGGTCCATCCTCCTCGTTGCCCCTCAGCTGCACTGGCGGCAGTGGAGCCTATGGGGACTGTGCTGAGGCGCTGCTGGGGAGCTGGCTGCTCGGAGCACTGCTGCCAGGTTAGGGGGTCTGTTCTTATCGGTAAGGCAGTGTGACTGGCAGGGATTGCTCTTCCTCAGCCCTCCTGCCTGAACCTGTGTGCTCCCCTCGAAAATGCAGCTGGCTTTCCTTCCCCGCGTGGCCCCTGAGCTGCACTAGATGGCCTTTAAAGCTCTCCCGCCACATCCCCTGAGCTCTCCCGCCATATCCCCTGCCTTGCCCTGGGCCGGGCTCTCCCTGTACCTGTGAGCAGGAGAACAGAGGCTGTGGAGCGTTTGCAGGCAGGAGAGGGTTAACTTGGTACTTCGAGGGATAATCGTTTTCCTTATCTGTTGGCAGAACTTCACCGCACCCTTTAATAAACTGAACAGCAGGGTGCTAGTAAAAGAAATGGCTATTACTAAAGCATGTTTCTGTTGTGGAAGAAAACAAGTTCATGATTTCGTTTTTACTGGAGTTCAGCATCCCTTAAGGGAGTGGGATACGTTTAAAGGAGCTATAAAAATTATTGCTAGGAAATGAAATTTGATTAAAAAACCAGCAGCTCCAGTGCTATACCCAAGCATTCAAGTAAAATAGTGCTGTTTCAGGTCGTTATTTAAGCACCATGTGCTGGTTTATTGAAGATAGCTACTTAAAATATTACAGATATGAAATAGAAAACTGTCTAACCTTTTATTATTTGATATTTGAACAACAAATATAGGCCACTACTAGGTAAAAGACTTGCTTGCCCCATTAGTAAATGCTTATTATTTCTGTAGCACAATTGGGAATGACTCTTACACAGCCATACTATGTTATTTTTATAATTTTCAGAATGTATTTTTAAATATTCACACTGTTCAGCTTGGAAACTCAAGAAACTCTTACTGTTTTCAAGGGCATCCAGCAATCAGGGCCTTGGTGATGCATGATACTGGATGTTATTAGGCACCAGCACAGAAAATTTCATGCCTACTTTTAAGAATCACTTCTCCTGAAGTATGTGAAGAACAAAGCAAATACAAATAATGATTATGTCTTTGTTACATTGGTCTTTTGTGTCCTCAGAAAGATAGGCTCTTCCAGTGTTTGACATGGAACCTAACCTGGGTCCTAAATTCTGAGAGGTGCCCTACATATTATCATGGCCTGGCAGATTCTCTAGAGTGCAGACTCCAGGGAAAATCCTTACTCTGTACTACAGCCATTCTTTTGTGGTCCAGTTTATCTGTTCTGGCAAGGCAAGGCAGGGAGGAAAAGGAAGCAGAGACTTAACATTGTTCTCATACAACTGCAATGAAATGTCCTTGCTATCCAGTTTAGCTCTCTATATTGTGTGGGAGAGTGAGTAGGGAGTTTACGCCTGAATAACCTGGCCTCCCATCCTTCTGTCCACACAAATTTTGAGTAAAAGCTAGTCTGTAAATGCCAGAGGTGATGAATGTCAGGTGAACACGGAGTGTGTTTGGGTTAAAATGAGAGAGAAGAAAGAAGGGAAGTGGGAGAGAAATGCTATATTCTGTTTCCTTTCACACTTTCTTCTGAATTCCACATACATTTCACTTTCTTCCTCATGGTTAGAGAATGTGAAAATACAAGACTTTTTGTTTTTTTCCACTAGGTAGTAAAAATGCTAGCTTTGATAGAAAGTCCCTTTCTTACTACTTTTTTTAGTAACCCTACCTACAAAGGGTTAATCATCAGTAATATTCTGTAGTGTCCTTGCTTTGAGGCAGCTTCCAGTCCTCCATATACAGAAGTATGGAGTCCCTGTCTGTACTACTCTCAGTGAGCATTGCACTTCTAGTGTTTCACAAGAAGAGTGGAAGAATGCTAGGAAAAAGGATTTTTAGGTCAAATGATAGAAAAGATGCATTCATTCTTGGGGTCTATAAATTAACTAAGCTGATTTTTCAACTCTTAAAAAAATAATAAAACCCTAAAGTAACGTTCACAGACTTTTGTGAAATTTATGTGCTGTCTTCATAGATAGCAAATATGCAAGGTCTGAATTCATACAGATATCATAGTCTATATAATCTCTTATGTTTACCCAGGAATATGGAAGAGTTGCATGAAATATAAACAGTAAAAAAATTAATTGGTTCATCTATCCTTGTCTGTATTGTGGGGATAGCCTGTAGCACTGTAATTATCTCATGCATAAAAATCTTGCATTCAGATAATTACACACTTATTCAACCCTAGTATAATGCATAAGGCTATCACGATTAAATTATAGGACTAGATTAAACGTGAAATGCAAACTTTTAAAGGAATTGGCTAGCTCTCTACAAAGGCATTATTTTATCCATCTGAAAGCACAATAAACCTTTAACTTCTACAGTACAAATGCATCTGCATAATTGCTTACTGCTGTTGGATATTTTTCTTCCACAATGCTCAAATTTTGAAAATGCCCCAGTAATAAAGCTTTTTCATGGTTTAAAATATGGTTGGAAGAAAATTTGGCATGGTCTTAGGCCTATTTTGAACTCAGGATCTAAACTGAAGAATTCCTTTTAGAATTAAGAGGTGAATTAGAAATATACCTCAAGGACTGTATTGTTTATGCATTTTTTGCTTGAGTCTGGAATTAATTTTTCCATTTTTTTATTTTTTTTTCTGCAATCTTGTGTTGTTAATTTGTCCTTTTACTACTGTCATTCATTGTTAAACCTAGAGTATACATTAGGGTCAGTGATGTGCTAGAGTTCAATAAGACAAATATGTATGATTTCTTTGCTAATTAACTTGTTAGTTCTAATGGAATATTTATGAACTAATTATAAGTGTACTATGTAGTAGGCTTCTGGAATTTCTTATTAAGAAGGAATAACACATTGAATAGTGGAGGTACAACAAACAGTTCTAGCTTGGCCTCAGGAATTTGTGCTTCACTTATTTTTGTTCTACTTCCATGTTATTTAGTAGAGACAGTTATTCATAGTGCTTAGTCTCTAATACACTGATTAACTAACAGGAGCTATAGTATATCATTTAGCAGTTCACTTAGAAGCAGGTTTGGTATACATGTTATGGGGAGAGCAAATCTTCTGTAGGAATAATAAGCACAGAGATGTTGATGTAATAGAGAGAAGGAAAAGAGGCTAAGTGCAAAAGTCCGGTTGAGTTTGTTTATTAGTGGTTTTGCCTCCTTATATGACATATACAGGGGCTCCTGCCTGTGTTGTTTCAATGCTGTTCTACTTGTGACATTAACCTAATTAATGTAATACAAACCAGAGAATGGAGGAGGAGCTTTCTAGGCAAAGTGTCCACTATGAAGTTAGTAGTGTCTTGCCTTGTACTGTGGTGAGAGAGGATGATGCCCCTATGTTGTTTTGGGGGACGGGATAGGGAAATCATTGCTGATTCTTAGATGTTTATGAATCTAGTACTTGATTCTTCAGTCAAATAGTCTTTTGTTGTTTTTCAAGTGTTCTTTACATTGCTGTGTCACTGAAAGAAGCTGAAAATCCGTATGTATCATGGATCAGGTAAATCAGCTCTGATGTGATCTTCCAGTTCCTTTTGATACAGAGCTCTTGTAAGAAGACTGTGGCATGTTTAAAATATGTTGCTGAATTCTGGTAATCTTTGGCTTTGAGAATCTGTTTCAATAATTACAGTAGTCGTAATGCCACCCACCTAGACCTTAGCCTAAGGAAAATTGTGTGTACCTAACTGTTGTCAGTGGTAATTTTGAGCTATTTCTTGCTACCGAAAAATGCTGAGGCTTGGTATAGTTTTCTTTGAATGCAGAAATTTTATACAAAAATTGTAATTCTTGCCAAGATTTTTGATAGTTGCTGGTTCTGATTATCAATTTTCAGTCAACATCTGAATGCTAGAAGACATAATGAAATCCTATCAGGATCCTGGTAGGTTTTGCAAGAAGCTTGTCCTGCAGCAATCTCCACTACAATTAGTTGTCATTAATAATGCAGTGTTGAAAAAGTTTGCTGAAGAAATCTAGAGCATTAATATTTTATAGTTGCTAATAAGCTTCAATTTCAGTTCACATTTTCCTACTTGAGAGAGGGAAAAGTGGTTTTAAATAGTGTTTTTCCATATAAGTAGAGAAATAGTAATCATTTTCTCTGGAAACCCTCATGGGAAGTTGCATCTTAGAAAAGCATTTTTACAGGCTTATTTTTCATTGAGTTTTGTTCTGATTAACATTACATGAGCCTTTTGCTTTGAAGTCCACGTGAGAAATACTGGTCTGTGAAAGCCTGGGGCAGAATTACCCTGGCTAGATTTGGAATGAAATCCTGACCCTATTTATAAGCAAAGATTTGACGAATGCCATAGTGTTGAATGTGATCAGAACACAAAAGCTCCTTCCACATAACCACTTTCTAACAGCTAATCACTGGAGGGTTAATTTCGCTGTCTGGACGCCATACAACCTAAGAATATGTTCACCTGCTTTAACTTTATCAAAAGTAGTCTCATTGACTTTGGTGATGACTCACAATGGTTGATATATTTTAACACGGTAAAAAATAATTACAGTTTGTCAAATCAAAATGAAAGGGGGAGCATTATTTTTTCTGTATTTGGAAGTAGAGCCAATGCAAAAAGAGATATCTGTTACCTGTTTATGAAGAGCACCACCAGAAGCCAGTCTTTGTGGAACTGCAGAAATTGAATCAAAGTATAATCCTAAAAAAAGTTCCTTAGAAATAGACTGAAAGCTTGTTTGAAGTCTGCAGGTATGAGCTAGTGGCAGAAATAGTCCAAGAATATTGGTTTCTATGTGATTAATTTAGTCCTCACAGATACTGAAATGTTTTCTTTCTTGCTTCCTGTGGATTTTCCATTGATATAGATGACTTTGAAATAGTATTAGGTCTATAATAATTACCTATTCTGATCACCAGTAAAGGAAATAGTCTTATGTCTTACATTTTTTTTAATGAAGTAATGATTTCATAGCTATTTAACTAGAAAAAGACTTAGTAAGATACTGTTTATGGAATTTTGCTGCACCCATAAAAAAGGCTATTTCTTTGAAGGATAGAAATTCTATTGCTCCAAGTAGCCAGTGAAATTAGAATCCATTCTCACTGCAGCATATAATAATAATTTAATTGAAGTCAGTATTGCCTCTTTTAGGACATAAGATGAAGGTAACACTTTGGGATATGCTCTTGTTAGAAATTGAAAAATTCAAATTAATAATTTGATTCTAATACAATAGTTTATCTCATGTTTGCACACTGAAGCATTATGAAAGCTTGTATTTCTCTGCTAACTGCTGTATGACACTGTTTCTTCATGCCTGTTCCAGAGAGCTCTTCACCTGTGCTGTGATATTCTTGTACCTTTGAAGGAAGAAAATTCAGAGCACATTTTTATTGGACTTTTAGGATTCTAGACACTAATGAATTAGCAAAAGTTGCCTTTCCAACCCATGATAACTCATAATGAAATAATTAAGCATAATTAATTGTGCTTATGTTGTTAATTAATAATTAACAATTAATAATTAACAAGTTCTGATTTGATAAAAGAGGAAAATTGTTCACAATGAGAATAATCAGTTAGTGGTGTGATCTCCCCAGGGAGGTGGTAGATTCCCCAACATTGGACACTTTCAAGATCCAGCTGGACAGGCTGCTAAGTCGTTTTGTCTGGACTGTGCTTTTAACAGGAAAGGTTGGAGCAGATGTTCCTTGAGGTCTCTTCCAACTGGTATTCAATGATTCTGTTTCATCACTGAATCTCAAAAGTATTTTATTACCTCCCCTTTTTATCTTTTTTAAGTTGACATTCTGTAGAAATAAGTAATGTTCAATGATTATTTTGCCAGAGTGTATTAGAAGAGCTATTTGATTTAGCTAATACAATAATAATCTATAAGTATTTTGCCTTAAACAGTATAATCTGCTTGACTTTTTTGTGATTTAAGTATATTTCCTTGATTCAAAAAAATCTCAATGTATTTACATTACTAAAAAGTCTTTTTCAGTACAAATATGCCATGTTCATTGTCTTAAAAAGACATCACAGAGGATAATTGCTCTGAAGATTTATTTACTAAAAAATAATTAAAAAAAAAGTACCTAACTCATTAATTCCAACCTTATTAGTGGCCTTGTCAGCATTTAAGACCAGCATGACTAATCAGATGTCAACAAAATGCAATTACTACAAACTCAAAAGTAAATTTCATCCTTACACTTCTACATTTAATGAGCCCATTACAAAACAAATTCTCCTGTATGGTAGTGTTTCTCAGCTATCCAGCATAAAGTTATGGCTTGGGCTTCCCATCACTATGAATTGTGAAGAAAAGAGCTATAGTTTCTGCTGTCACACCATGTTCCCTGTGGTACTGATACAAATGAGAATTCTCACAGGAGGTGTATGATTAGATGACCTCCAACCTCAGTCTCTTCTGACTTCAGCCATTCTGTGACTCTATTGAAGCATGTCTGGCAGTGCTGGATAAGCTCTTAGATACTTAGTGAGCTCCTCACTAACATCTAGAAGATTCTCAGGATTTTTTTGGTCCATCTGTGAACAAAATAATTTAGTACTATAATTCTGTAGTCATTAAAAAAAAAGAATAGGAAAAAAGCTCACATATATTGCTCTACTTATGCAAATGGTGCAGCTGGTGCTTTTTGAGGTAGTGCCAATCACTACTGCTGTAACCTTCTGTGCTTCATAGAAGGATGTGGTCTTTATTTCATTTTCAGGGAAACTTCTTGCAGCTACGGTGTTATTCATTTTGTTTGTAATAATACTACTACCCAGTGTGTACACAATGGGATGCCTTTGCCGCTTCCTTGCGAGTAACATTTGTTTATCAACATCAGAATATATAAAGAAGTTCTTCAAAGGCTTTTCTGATCTTTGTCTATGAGCAGATATTTAAATGCTGCTTTTTCAGATCAGCTTATTCTTCTGAAGTAGCGAAATTTCCCCAACCATTGTGTATCTATTGAACTGACTCTAGCAAGGAAAATCACTCCATTGGGTATCAGTCTCATGCAGACCTTTTACAGAAACACCAATCTTCACATAGTTGTTAACATAAAGGCTACTTTTGTCTTGCAGCAAATTTGAATGTAGCTGTGAAATGAACTTTTTAAAATGTTTTTTTGTTCCCCCTAGGTTGTTACGATCATCAGTCTTTTATGTGAAATCAAGAGCTACAAAAACGAGGTAAGAAATAAATTGAGTATTTAGTAAGTGAAAATGTATTAATATTTTGAGATCTCTAGGAAGAAAGTGGTGTCCATGCTGCTGAATCAGTGCTGATCCACATAGCTTCTTGGGCAGCTTGGGTTCATCCAGAACATTGTTTTGCACAGGACCCAATATAGAATGGTTTTCTGCCTCAGTATGTTTCACTTTAAGGAGTGTAATTCCTACTCATAGTCATAAATTACTTATGCAGTAAGAGTTTTTAACTCTTGAAAATCCAACTCCAAAGAAAGTTAAAAAAATTAGATCTTCAACTTGCTCTGTGTTTCTTTCAGAGGACATTTAAATGCTTCATGAAAATTCTTTGCAAATTGTTACCTGAACTTTTCTTTGAGATTTGCTTAAGATGTGTTTCCAACTATGTCTTCACTGTAGCTTGCATTTTTTTCTTGATTGCATTTAGTCTGATGGGTCTTCAGTGATCTGAAGTTCTTTGCTGTACATGTCCCAGAGTATTTTAAAATCTTGACATTCATGTTGCTAGCAATTTTAAAATATTTTAATATGAAAATATATCCCAGGTAGTACTTCAGAGGTATTTTAGTAGAAAGTACTTTTGTTGAAGTAGAAGCTTTTAGGACTTGTTTACGAACAGTTTCCACAGTCGTTTGGCAACTGCTCTTCTATTATTTTGCATGATATTGGCTAATTTCACATCTAAATGTTATATTTCTATCAATTACACTTTTGTTAAGAGAATTTGGCAGCTAGTGTTCTATTGACACTTGAATTCACGTAGAAAAGCCTAAAGCCAGTATGTACTTCAGAAATGTGCAGATGAGAGGTGAGGGAAGAGTGAAAAAAGGCTGTGTGTCAGGATAAGTTCAGGCTAGGATGACCTCAGAGTTTCTAGTTTGATCTCTAAACATGAATATAAGTCAGAAACAGACTAAAGGTATGATTTTTTTCTTTAAGAGGCTGTTTCAGAAGATTTGGAATTCGTTTTTCAGATAACTTCTTTTGTTAGCACAGTATGGAGAGAAAGGACTTTTGCACCTTGTCAGCACGTGTGTATTAAGTTGTTTAATAATGTAAGCATTATTGATTTGATGGCTGAAGTCTGCTGTCATTGATTCAATAATAATCACCTCTGTGGCTTGCTGGAAGGGAAGAAGGGATTTTTCTGTACCTTTTTACTTTTTGATTGACACGTGTAAGGAAAGGAAGAGTAGGACTGGGTTATTGTTTCTCAGCCTCATCTGTGGTGGTGTGCTCTGACATCTCCTAAATACCTTGAGTTAGGAAGAGGAAGGGATTTATTCCTCTTGCCGCCTATGTTTTTCTTATGACTTAAAGACTGCCTGTGCTCTGTTGATACTGCCTCTTGATACTGTCACAAGAAACAGAAGACAAGTGGTGATCTTGAGTGTGGCAAGTTTTGATCTTAAATAGGGTCACCACAGTTACCAATAGATCCTGAACTCCCCAAATGTTAGATATATGGTCAACTGATTTGCTGTACCATCTTAGGTCACACCAAGGAAACAGTGAATAAGGAAGGAAGTTGGCATTCATTTATGTATCTCATGGCATGAAAGTCATCCTTTGCTGAAAATATTTCAAAAATTCTATGGTGTAATTCTTCACAAGCTCCTTTTCCCTTTGTATGATGGCTGATATGGAAGACTCAAAGCTTTAGACATGCTTGTCACTAATGATGAGGTTTGTAAGAAATAATCATAGATCTCTTTATAGACTTCTTTCTTGTCTTTTGTGTGCAGCTGTTCACATGCAGAACATGGGGATCATTGAGAATTGCAGAAGTGGTCTAGTGTGTGAATTTTTCCGGGTATGGATTCTGACCTTCTCTGTGTTGCCTGCAGCAGAGTAGTTTTAAGATAGGTTCTACAGTAGAGTTGTAGATGCTGTAGAGATTTTCCTTCTGAATGCAGATGTAGTGTAATGTCACCAGTGTATGAGAAATGGCTCAGGTTTCAGAATTGAACACAATGGAGTTTCTAGCTAAGAAGCAGCATATGCTAGGCAGAGTGCTACTGCTGCATTAAGCTGATACAGCTCTGTCACTTTGAGTTTATACAGTCCTAAATATATATGTACTGGTTCATGAGGAGTTACTTTAGATAGCTCTGGGGCTATAGTACACTATATGTGTATATGTTAAGAGTAATGAAAATTTTAGTGGTTATGATACTCTAGATATAGGAATCTTGAATATCAGTTTCTGGAGTTTAAAAGCTAAAAATGTAGTAGTGTCCCTTTCAGCTGTGTACAAGGAATTTTATTTTCTTGTGGCTGAAGTTATGAGATCTTGCTTCTTAATAAGGATTTTTAAGTTTGAAAAAAGTAAATAATATAGCAGAGATGACTTTTCTAACTATAGGGTACCAGTGTGGCAAACCCTGTGCATCCTCGGATAAGCTAAAGGATTTTCAGAGAAATTCTCACCTGTTCTGTAGAACAGAGATCTGTTTTCTCAGTGGTTTCCTTCTACCATGTTTATGTTATCAGCATATGCTGATTTGAACACATGCTAAAATTCCTTTTTTTCCTTTTTTTTTTCTTTCCCTCTCCTTGGTCTCTTACAATGTGCTTTATAATCCAGATTTGCTGACAGCCTCCATCAGTAAACCCTGATTTTTTTCTCAACCCGGACTCAGATTGCTGCTTCTTGTTTACTTCTAAGTGGAGAAAACCTCTGGTGGTTGTTCTCTGAAAGACTGTAAAAGACCTGCTGTCTTTGCCAGCACTATCAAGGGTATGTCATTCAATTTGTGGCTTTTTCAGCCATGAATGAAGCTCTTTGAAAAGTGATTGACACCTGCAAACTGAGTCATTGGGTCCTAAGCCAGTAACATCACTAGTGATTTAATTAGACAGGTAAGAGCTTGTTCGGGAAAAAATATTGAGATAGACAGGAATTGGAGCAATGAGATTTTTGTCATATCACATTCTTTTTTCTCTCTAATTCATCTAGAATTTTTAACATCAGTCTTGCCTTGAAATAGACTACTTAAAGTAATTGACAGAAATTGGCTGCTTCATAGCTTTATTTTAACATAGTTTGAATTGCTGGATTTTTGGTCAGTTTTCAGGATGGTGATCTATGTTGCAGAAGTGCCTTTTAGGAAGTATGTGCCAAACTAATTAGTACATTATTTCTACTGCCGTTCCAGCATTGCCTTGATCTTGCAGATTTGAGGAGCTAAACTTGATCTTAATAAGCTTACATACCCATTCAAGGATATGTGAATGAAATGGGTTGACATAGCAAGCTGCACCTTTTAACATGTGTGTGAAACCCCTTCTCTAATCAGACATGATCCTATGGATACAAGACTTTTCCATACCCACTGTGCCTAGAGGACAACAGAAATCTTTCATCTATTTTGCAGTTGTGCTCAATAGTTAAGTGACTAGTTCTGGAGATTGTTGTCCCCTTTCTCAAGTCTCAGTGTCTGTCAGCTTGATTTTGAAAGGTTGGTCTTTGGCTATGGCTAAATTTAACCAAATTTCTGCCCACTTTCAGACTTGGTAGAACTGATGCTGGGCCATGTGAGTACACTGAATTGTACTGCCTGTTGCTCTCCACAGTTCCTTTAGCACTTGAGAGGAGATTTAAGTGGCATCCAGACTGATTAGCTTCCATTTCACTGCTAATCTGTAACAATGGTGAAAACCCTGCTTGTTTTCACCTTGTCTGGCCTCCCCATAAAATAGTTTCCTCCTGTAATTATAGATGATGTCTTTACGCTAACATGATTCCTGCATTTCCCTGACTTCAGCACAGGTTAGCTTCTCTCTTCACAAGAATCAGTTTTGAGGTGATGCAAAAACCCTTCCAGTTTCCCTCCCTCTTCCCATTTTCATGTTTTTTGGAGGGAGAAGATAAAAGATTTGGGAATCAAGGATTGAAGATGAGCCTGGAAAGTTGGGGTGGAGGTTGGGGAAGATGTTTTAGCTGTTGTTTTTGTTTCTCACTGTCCATCCTATTTTTAACTAGTGCTACACTAAATTAATTTATCCTTGAGTCTGTTTTGCCTGTGATGATAACTGGTAAATGGTCTCCCTGTCTTTATCTCGACTCTTAAGCCTTTTCACCTTACTTTTTCCCCCTGTCCTCTGGAGGAGGGAGAGGGAGAGAGTAGGTGGCTACCATTTGAGGGTGGGGAAAGGCTTCTTTTGGGTATTAGTCCTTAAATTGAATGCACTCCTGTTTGGTAGGCTCACAGTCATAACTTTCTTTTTTATTGTTTCTCTTAAAGGAGTAGTCTTCAAGGAAAATAAATATATCCCTCCCCCTTCACTGAGACACATGTAACTGGAAACACAGCTGATATTTACTGCTCTCTGCAGTAAGAACACTTTGTCTCCTAACAGAATTATAGCACCATGACTATCAGCATATTTATCTGAAATTATGATCGCTATTTCTTCAGTTACTGTAAAGCAGAAACTTGTTATGTGATGCTGAAGAGACATGGACAGTGAAGTTGGTATTCCAGCAATTTTTAGATTTTTTTTTTATATAGGGTTTCAGCTCAGAGAGAAACACTGTTTTTAAGATGAACAGTTTTTGCAATCAGCTAATCACAAAATGGTTAAGGTTTGAAGGGACCACCAGAGGTCATCTAGTCCAACCTCCCTGCTCTAGCAGGATCCCCTAGAGCACAAATGTTGGTTGTTTTTCTGAACAGTAATCAAACATTCTGAAGTTGTGTTTCTTTTTTGGTCTAGCGCACCTTTTGTAAAGTGTTTACCACATACTGAGAGTGCTGTACAGGAAATGAGGCATTAGAAACTGAGCAGAAGACTTGAGGTTCTTTTTGTAGTGATGGCACCCATACTGTGAGATTACTTTTCCTCAGTTAACAGAGATTTACCATTGTTCTGAAACACAATGAAATGATGCAGTTAATTGACCATTAGCTGTTTTGCTGACATGACAGTACCCAGAAGATAAGTCTTTTTATATATTTCAGGATAATGTTGGAAGTTTTCTCAGCAATTACATGATTCAAACATCTGGGTAAGCAGTATTTGCTTCTAAATGGTATATGCTTCAAAAAAATGCATAGTGATCTAATGAAATGGCAAAAAAAATTTATACACACTACAAAATGTAAATTATTGTGCAGTGCAATCATTCAATTTTCAGCAAAATATTAAAAGTACAGTTCCTATCTAAAACTTACTGTTATTTCTAAAAAACAGATGCTGCTTTTGAGCAATTCTCCTCATTGAAAACAGATTTTAATAAGCAGCTCAAAACTGAAGCTAATATTTTTAAAGTGTTGTGCAAAAAAACCCATATTAACAGTGCACATTTCATTATAAAAATGCACCATAGGCAGTTTATGCTACTAAAATGTAAAATAGAAAATGGCTCATATTGTGAAATTCTTCAGAGCTCTAGACAGAGTAAAAGGATTAATTTTTGTGCAAAGGCTTAATCCTATGAGAAGTTATAACTTGATTGATATCACCTTCACCACTTCAGTTGGAAGAACGTCCACAGTAGATATTAATCTGTTCCATGCTATTTTAATTGATATATTTGAAAGTATAATTGTTAGCAAAATTTCTACTCTCTCTGAAGACTGTGATACAGCTTAATATTTGGTGTTACTTAATTATTTGTGTATTTTCATGAAAAGCACTCACAAAATACTTAAATTATTGCTGAAAAAATATTTATGTAGGATTAAAAATTAGGCTTTTTTTTCCACTATCCATCATATGGATTGTGGATATGGAAGTGCAGCTAGACCAGCCAGATAGTCATCTTGTTTATTATATTGTATTACCAGCTAATGGTGGTAAATAATCAGTGAGACTTTAAGCCAACTTTGAGGACAAGAAGTGGAAGATTATGATTTCCATTTGAAGATGCAAGATTTTACATTTAAAGATAATACTCCCCCAGGTGAACAAATTACAGAAAGTAAAAATTAGTATTTTTTTCTTCTGTAGTTTTTACTTGTTTTTTAAATTGAAATACAGCCTTTGCCTTCAGCAGGAAAAGGTAATTAATTTGGTCAGTATCAGAGCACATATTCTACTAGATGCTCTTTCAGAGCCAGCTCCATGGTATCGTAGTGCTTAGAAGCATTCATAATTGAGTTTTTTTCCCCAAACCACTACATCATTTGATTGCGCAGTCACAATTAGTGGATGATAATTTTCAGAAGAAAAACGAGCTGTAAATAGTTTGAGTTTTCCATCTTTAATGTTATTGCAGTGAAGTTCTGAATTGCCACTGCAATTCTGTGAGCATCTAGACCCCTTTGAAATGTCAGCTGATAGACATATCCTTGGGGAGATATCAGAGAAAGATGTTGATATGCTGAATTGAATATAACAAAATGTGTCAGAGCTGGTTGTAGGTCTGTGAGTCAGCAGTGAATAGAGTGTAGCTGTGATCACGGGAATGAATTAGCTGATTGAATGAAAGCCTGTAAAGGGAGATGAAGAGAATGCAAATGGCATCGTAAAGCAGTGCCACACAGAGAAGACTAAGCTATTCCTGATCCAAACAGGGTGTGAAAAGCAGGGCATGCAAGCAGAGTAGAATTCTGTGCCAGTGTAGTTGTAGTGCTTCTCTTGTCCAGCTGTGGAGTCTGGATAACTCTGCATGCCCTTGTTTTGCTAGGTGCTCTTTTGGATAACACGACAGGCAGAGATACCTAAAATTGTCCATTGTCTTAGTGGCTCTGTGCCTTCATGAAAAGGATAAGTATTCTGATTCTTTCCTCAGTTTTTCTCTGCTTATAGCACAAGGAGCCCAAGCAGTTGAGTCCTTAGGGAGAAAAATTAGTTTCATACATTCAGCCATGACTTTTTCTGTCTGATGATAGATTGTATGTCTAGCATATAGACCGATGGATAGAGAAATGCTCAAGTAAAATTACAAAGGGATACATAATGGATTTTGTTTGTAAGCTGCATCCTAAAAGAATATGCAATAAACGGTTTCCTTTAAAATAAATAGTGTTATGATGAAATTGTGCAACCTTAACTCATTAGACAATATAAATTCTTTCAGATTTTAATACGAAGAGAAAAAATGAGGATTTCTTTAATCAGGCATCGCAGCTGTGCATTTAAAAGTCCCTATATTTTTCTGCTAGCTTACAGAACATCTCTTTATAGAATTGTAACATGTTACACAGTTCTCTACTTCCAACTAAACTAAGGAATTGGAAGAGTTACACAATCCTGTCACCTGATGGTAAAAAGTGATGGTATAGGAGGCTTAGAACTTTAAAAGAAGCTTTTTATTTATAACCATCTACCCAGCCTTAATGATATGTCAGACTTTGTGTTAGAATGTAAATAAAGGGTGGATNCCAAGTGATTTTCAGACTGTGCCTAAAAGGGTAGATGGTTATAACTGTAACTTCCCACATATTATCAGTGATCATAATGCTGCCTTTTGAAGGTATAAGTTTGTCTTAATGTATTTTTAAAACATTATTTTTTCTATTTTTCAATTTATTTATTAAAATATTAATTTAATTATTGTATCTTTTCCTGGTGAAAATAGAATATCACACATAGCTTATGGAGACAGTAGTATGCTGGAGAGCTGCCACCTTAGATTTCAGAAAAGATAAAAGTGATCTTTCTTCATCAAAGACCAAAACGATTAAAGGAGAAGAATCTTTATCTCAACAATTAGCATTTGAAGATATTATCATAGAAAGGCTTCTTTAGAATACAGTTAGCCAAGAATGAAGAACATGATTGTCATAGTGACAATCAAATATCAGGACAAACTGCATCAAAAAGCCAGTTTCGATTATTCCAGTCTACTTGAAGATCTGTGAAAGGTGTCCTGGAGGTCTCCTGTCATGTACCTTCACAGAGTCAATCCTCACCAATGTGCTTTTAAGAGCGGGGCAAAAATGGCTGTGGTAGAACATATGCTTCGTATTGGCTCCCGACCATGCTCATTAAGGTCTCATTGTGTTACAGTTCCTTAGTTGTTTTTTAGTTCGTACTTTTAATTTTATCTTCTTTCAGAGAACCTTCGGAATTTAAAATAGGCTGAGTGCTTAAACCCAAATTTTGCATATCTCCTCCAGTCACTGGTTACTAGTATGGGTAGAATTTAAATTATGATTTATTGACTGCTGAGATTAAGGAAGCTCTGTTTCAGTTCAGTTCAGTGGAAAATCAAGGAAACTGTTGCTAGCTTTTAATTTGCAATTGCTGAATCAGGTCCCTGAGCAAGAAGCACATAGAAAGCCAGGCTAAGGCAAGCTTGGAGCACACAGCCAAAAACTGTGACCATTAACCCTTAGTGTGAGAAGGAGCTTTCTCTTGCAGGGATTGGATATTATGAATGGAAATAGAGCTCAACAGGCTCTGTGTGTTCTGTTAGAGATTTTATCACATTTGTTAATGGAATTTAGTCTTCAGGAGTCACCTCAATTACAGTACTGTTTGCATCTATTCACTGCTGTTTATAATAGTAAAAAAAATTCTGAACAGTCTGAGTGAATGTAGTTGTTCAGCTTACAGACTCTTGTATAAAGTGTACAAGGTGCTTAAAATCTTCCTTATTCACATGTGAGCAAACAATTGTTGAAGTTTGCCAATGGGCATGCTGAGTAAAAAGCTGTATCTTAAATTACCCCTTTCTTGAAAAATAGCTGTATGGGAGAAAAGCATTCTCTAAATCATCTGATGAAAATATTCTTCTTGGTGATGAATAATTAAAGTTAATAATGTGTAGTTCATCTGGTGACTTTCTGCCCCATTTGTGCTGCTTGGGTGTGGAAAATGTAACAGGGAACAGTTACCACAGTATTTAATTTCTGATGTTCTTTGTTATTTTAACTTCTACTACATAATTGGAGGTCTCTTTTTTTCATGTGAGCAAAGTGTATGATGAGGATGAGGCTTAAAAGAGTGAGGACAGAGAAGAGTGACTGTGATGCCATTGTCATATACTGTTTATAGCACTGGTGATGAGAAACAAGATCTCACTCTTGTCTCATTCCAGTCAGTTCTAGGGGTTTTTGCTTTCTACAGCCAGCAACTGACAGATATGGTCATCCTACATGATGATCAGCAGTATAAAAAGGCTTCCATGTGAGGAACAGCTGCTTTAAACAATCCCTTGGGTTTAGAAGTGCCTCAAATGAAGCAGAAGATTGCAGATTTGAAACAAAAGGAAGGAATACTTCTTCACACACTATGTAGTTAGTCTATGTAACTTCTTGCAATGGGATTTTGAGGTAAATCTCCATGAAGTTTGAGATACATAGTTTTGAAATGCAGCTTTGCTTTTTTCAAAGTAGTAGTGTCACATTTTGCAGGATCAGGCTCTCAGTACAAAGGGAAGAATAGATAGAAAAAGAAGATATGGGTCAACACAAGAGAAGAGTAAAAATTCTAAACCATGAAGCAGCAGTTATGTTGTGGTTGCCTTCCCACTTAAGAAGGATATTTGGACCTCTTCTGCTGCAGTATAAGTTTTGATTACTTTTAGAGTATCAAGTTTGTATTCAACTTGTGTACAGTAGTAAATTTTGAAGGTAAGTTTTTCATTTTTATTCAACAAAAGGAGTCTTTTGGTACTGCCTCCTGAAAGGAAATCTTTGAGCCTAAAGCTCTGGCAGAGAGGACCACAAACATGATGGCATCACATCTATGCTAGGTATATTCTGGAAACTTCCCTCTCTGTGTGTAAGATCTAACTGATGCAGAGAAGAAATATGGATCCTTCTGTCTTTATCTTAAAAATTCTGTATACATGGAAGTATATAATTGATTATTTTATGCCTGAATAGATATCTAGCAAGCTTGCAGTAGCTAAAGCCTGAATTAAATTTGACTGTTATGGCAGATATATAAAAAAGAACATACATTTCTTCTTCAAAGTTATCCAGAGATTCAATCTCTTAAACCCTGATAGAATGTAATTGGCAATATTTAGGACACCATGCTGTAGAATGACTGTTTCAATAGTCCTTTCTAAGATCTTTGTATGGGTGAGGCTATTTAACCAGTTTAATTAACTCTTGGAACATTGCAGTGTTGTGTACTAAATGTATTCCAGTGAGCTTATGTATTCTCCTCACTGATATCTTTTCTTGTTCAGTCTGTGCAGTGATTTTAAAAAGAGAGGCAGTTCTGGCTAGGCCATAGTTGTAACTCTTAGCTCCAGTGAAATACAGCATATCACTGCATGCTGAGCCAGGCAGAGGAGCTAACATCTATTAATAGTAGGAGTAAACTAAAAATCCCCAAGATAAAAGAACGAAGTAAAATTTCATGTTACAAGATAAAGATGTTACAACAAGATTATACTTACAGGCAATTTAAACTTCATTAAAAATTATTTCAAAATTTATGACATAATGGAGAGAGTGTTAGTGATTGCAGTAAACAATTGTTTTATGAGCCCTTGTGTTACAATAATAAATTCTGCTTCTCCCATGTTGAGGTCACTTTCCTCCTGTCTGGAGCACATCCTGTGATGTGAGGTCCTGCTTATGATCTTCTGAAGTTACATTTTTAATAGGCAATGAGAAAAATTTTGCCCCAAGTAGAATGAGAAGGCTCAGTTTTAGAGCTGTCTTTGAGTGTCTATTGAGGGAACTGGCCTTGCAGCATCACTAGAGCAAATGGAGAATGTGACGTAAATAGGGGTTGTGCCTGTACAGAAAATAAGGGATATAACTGCCAGGTAATGAGAAAAACAAAAACAAACCCAAACATCAGAGGGATAGAGAGAGAGAGGTGGGGGAAAAAAGGTCTAGAAAATAGTGATTGAAAAATGAGGAAGAATAGTATTTTATAAAGCTGGTTCAGTTTAATTTTCAGCACAATGAAATGCAGAGCCCCTAGTTCCTTACGCAAGTTTACAAAGGAACAGCTCACATGACGAAATGTTGATTCAACTGAATTATGCACTGCCTGGTTAATACACTGAAAGGCAGACAGGTAGCAGGTGTAGTAGGTCAGTAAAGTCAGGTACAGTTCAGACACTTGTTGGCAAGTGATATTTTCCTTCAGATGTGTTCTGTCAGTCCATGGGCAATGCCAGTTTAGAGAAGTGTGAGACTGAAATAAGACTTTGTAAAATAAAAGGATAGAAGCTAAACTGCAGTGCTGTGCACGTTGATGCGAGCAGGATGTTTCTCTTTGCTGGTGGTTGTCGCTGCACTGCTTAGGCATTATTTCATAAGCTGATATCGTTCTAATTTAAACCTTGACTTCCTATTACAAAGTATAAATCAGAAGATTAAAAACCTCCTGCTATAGATTTTTTAATAGAAAGTGACAGTTTAATTTGGCAGAGTTGAGCTGAAAGGATGCTTAAACCTAGTAGAGAGTGCCGGCATCAGCAGCTCCAGAGTAGTTGGAAATGAAGACAGAAACATGAATAATTAAGAGATAAGCTTGAATTCCTCAGATATCTTACAATTACTTTAGAAAAGTTTTCTTCTCCATCAAAACCCAGAGTTCTATTTTTATAGTCAACCTGGTTTTGCTTTCTGGAAAATAGTCAATACAGGTGAACCTGTTTTAGCAGGGGATTTGGACTAAATGATCTCCAGAGGTCCCTTCCAACCCCTACCATTCTGTGATATATAACTTTTGTCTCACAAAGAAAGTTTGGTTGGTTGTGTGTGGGTGTGTGCTTTTTGTTTGTTTTAAAATTAAGAAGTATATAGGTAGTTTTATTTCTTATAGTCGCACTGGTGGTTTGTTCCCAGTGCACAGCAGCATTTACAAATAAAATATATTCATTAGTGTTTGTTGGGTTTCATAAAGCCAAAAGATGTGCAGTTTTAGATGAACTAAATTCATGAGCAATTGTAGCCTTGTTGACAGGGCATGTTACCGGGCATATTCTATTACAGCATACAGCTTTCTGTAACAACACTGAGCTGAGGTATTCCATGTGCCTTTAGTAAAAAAAAACCAAACTTGGCTACTATTGTGAAGCTTATAGTAAGTAGTTTTCTAGAATCTTTGTAAACAGCAAGTCTCTGTTTCCTGCTCTATTTAAATTTTGTGTTTTGTGTTAGTGTTTTTTTGTGTAAAAAAAAAATAAAAAAATAAACTCATCAGAGTTCCTCCATAGCACTGTAGAGAGTATGGACTCTTGTTGAAGTAATTACAGCATGATTTTTCCCCAAAAGTAAAAAAAAAGAAAGAAATCGACCTCTCAGCCTTGTAATAGCAATGTCTTTCCCTCTAGCATGACTGCTGTAATTAGGGAAGCAGGCCTAACGAGGTATTCTAGTGAGGTATTATGAAATCTATAGTAACAACAGGCACTATCTGTAATTATCCTGAGGCATAAAATAAAATCCAAAACAAAGCAAAAAACTCCACCTAAATATTTATTAGTATGTCAAAGCACTAGAGTTCTAAACTGTGATAGTGCTTTATTTTGCTGCTGAGATAATGAGAAGACTTTTTTTAGACAGTGGAATTACTGAAGTATAAGACCTACTATTCCTCCTGTTCCAATGCTGCTTATATAATGCCATAATGAAGAGGAAAAAGTATAAGACTGAAGTGCTTTCAGACTTAAGATAATTAAGTAGACAAGTGTTCTTGTTCTTTTTGTTAAATGTCAAATTCGGGTCTCATTATTTTAAGAACTTTAGTTAAAAAGCAATTGGCCAGGCATTACTTTCACCAGGCATTTTGGTCCATGTGCCTTGGCTTCTCAAATGCTAATCCCAGCTATATTTTATAATCATTTTTACTAATGAAAGGAGTAGTGTGGTGTCACTTTTACTTTTGCCATCAGTGAAAAGGTTGCTGACAAAGAATGGCTCTTGCTTCTTCCATTTTGTGGCCTCAGTTTTAACTGTCAGGATGCATTGACAACATGACATAAAGATGACTTTCTTATTGGAATGAACAGTCAAATACAACCAATTTTAATCCATTCACCATTATTTGAAATTTTACGGTATTTTAAAAATGTGTATTATTTGGAATTCATTACAGAATATTTAAATAAGAGCTGAATTTTCCCCATCCTTTAATGTGTTTATGGTAAGAATTCACAGCAGGATGTTTTATGTTTATTTGAACTTTCGGGACTTTATTTGGAATGCTGAATTTCTGATATCAATCTATTTTTGAAGTGATAAAATATGATGGAATTTTACATGTGACAGGGCTGTAATGTTTAACAGAAAGAGATGTTTAAAAGGGAGTACTTTTATCCATATGATAACATCTGGCTTTGATATTCCCCTTGCTACAGTGTTATTCAACACACTGACTTCCCTTTTAATATGATTTTTATTTCCATTCATTGTAGAAGACTTTCACTGAATAATCAGGCTGTTACTCTATTTGATAGTCAACACACTGAGAAATTTAGTTTTTCCTTGTATTGCTAGGTGTGCTTCAATCAACAAGGTTCTGATAAAATGAAAAATCTGCTGATAAAATGTCCCCTTCCTGTGGAAATAAAACAGCTTCCTAGGAAATAAAGAAATGTCATGCTAATGATGATAGTTCATGGTACCCTCAGCACTTTGTTCTACATAGATGTGTGTTATGTCTCTCTTGGAGTATATAGTCTGTAGTATGATGCATGAAATCCAGTATGAGCCTGTGTTTGAAAGCTGAATAATAGTTTAAGTTACAGAATGGTTTCTACTAAGTTACCAAGAAACTGTTTCTGACAGATAGACAAAAATTTAATTCTTGTTCCCTGAAAAACCAAAGTCTTAGGTAGAGCCAGTATTTTTCAGGGCCCCATGGTTAGTAAGTGTCATTTAGAAAAAAATGGAGAGCAATTTTTTTTTTTTTAAGTTTAACTCCACTGCTATATTTGCATCTTATCTAAAATGATGCTGAAGAAGCAGGGAATGCTACATTATTTTCTGAGTGATAGGGCTGAAAAATAATCAATAGATAACTGCTTTTTCCTTATTACCTGCTAAACAGGTCAAGTTGTTTCTTGAGAGAGAAAGATATTCTGTTGCTTTTTGTGCATATGTCCCTTAAGGGTAATCCAGAATACAATGAATCTGCAAAAATTTGATGAAATTCTGTTAATCTAATTAATTCCTATCCAACAAGAATTCCTTTGTTGACCTTGTCAGTATGGAAGCAGAACATGAGCTGGAAAACATTGATAAAACATGAGAAACAGCTTTTAGTGTGTTTGGTGTTTCATTCGAATGTAAAAAAAAATACTGCTGCTTAAAGCCAAAATATATGGCAAAAAAATGGACAAGAGTGGAAAATGCCCCCCAAAGACAACAAAATAAGCAAAAAGGCCATGTAAACCCTGTTTTCCTCTAACACTGCTGAAGAATGTTGTGCAAAACACAGCACTGGCTTTTTATTTCTCAACTAAAACACTGAGTGTATTATGGCCAAAAGAAACAAACACTAAATATACGCCAGAAGCTTTGAAGAGCAACTTTTGTTTCACCCCTAGTAAGATAGAAGTCACCAACTATCTCATTAGCTGTTAAGAGAAATGTTGAGGCTGGTATGAGGCACAATCATTTGTTAGGGTGAGTCTTAGGAAGCAAAGGGTGTATCTGCTTTCTCCAGATGACACCAAGGCAGTTGGATAGTGCTTACTAAAGCAAATCAATTTACTTCAAAACACTTGGAGTGAAAAGCATTTCTTCTGTTGGCATTTTTAGAAGTGTCTTGGAGAAGTACCAGGCTGACTGTTTTTTAGTATCATGCACATCCTTTGTGCTGGAGAGAGAGGAAGATTTTTTTTTCTCTTCCTCTTGGGGAACAAAATCCCTCAGAGAGTGTAAGAACTTACTGAACAAATACTTAAACCTTTTAAAGTAGAATCAATATTATGCAAATGTTGCAGCACAGGGAAATAAAAGGTAGCTGTACACTTTGAATGATACAAGAAAAAACTAATGATTTGTTGGCAATGAAGGCAGGATTTGACACTGTCTAGGAATGATCTGAAAAATTAAAATATGTAATACTCTGTAATCAAAATTTAGATGTCTGTGAAGTTTTTAAAGACTTCTAGTTTTGGTATAGCAACTCGGAGAAAATAAATGGAGTAGTGTCTGAAGTGCTGTGTGCTTTGTGCTAACCTTTTGTTTAAATGTAGGAAACTAGTACAGAAATTGCTTTCTTGACGTAACTGCACCACTGTGAAATTCTCTGTTGACAAAGCACATAAGTCTGTGTGTGTTAGTGGCCAGTAATAACATGTGCTCCTAAAGGAAATGTTGGTTTGCTTCAGCATTTTCTTTAAGCCTACTGAAAGAGAAGATGGATTGAAAAAAGCCTTAAATACCAGCAACTGTATACATTTCCTCTCTCTTTTAATACTAAGTTCTTCTATTAGGAGACTGATACATGGATTATCTCTCCATATCTCTCCAACACCCCATTCTGTCTCCCATTAAAATGTACATTAAGCTCATCTATTGTGAAATAAATCTTCGGAAGTCTGTCCGAAATAGACTTACAGGTGTAAGGGTTTGAATTAAAGTTGAGTGACATACTTTTAAAAAAATCCTTGATAAAAATAGTTAATCCTGATGAAAGGTATAGATACCTTGCCTGAAGGAAAGATAACTTTGAACTATAAATAATGTAATACATTTTAATCAGTTTTACTGCAACAATTTTTATCTATGAAATAAGTAATCTTGGAAGCTCTTTTCAAGTAAATTGAAAGAAGAATATAATTTGCTTGAATAGAATTTTAGTAGTGAAATCTCCTTAGTTTTGAACCCAGGCAAGCTTGTAACGGTGCACTCACTTTCTATTTAACAGCAACTAAAATGACTGTAGTTGCCCAAATTGGTATAGAAAACAGAAGTTTTAATGAAATCTTTCTTGTCAACATAGTGCTGATGGACCATTTTTGTTCACAAAATAATGGAGTATTTACAAGCACAAAATTGGATTTTTAGCAGAGGAAAACCACAGTATTATGTACCATTAAAACTTGTTTCTGTTTGTAACAGAAAAGATGTTACCTAACATAATTTAAAATCACTGTGCAGAGTTGATATTTTGGCATCTGAGCTGAAAGTTTTAAGCCATGTGTAAGTCAGTGGTGTTCTGAGGGCTCTTCCTTGACCACCTAATATAATTTAACAAAGATAAAGTTTTATAGCTAACTCTAAAAGTTTAATACAGATCCTCTATCTTCAAAATATAACCTTTCACCTCTAGAAAAAAATACATCCTTGTAAGGACTTGAACAGGGTGTAACTGTTATGCTGGCTGTCTTCAACTAAGCTCATTTCCTCTTCCAAATCACTGATCTAAGAGACATTTTTTGGTGGAAAGTAAAATTTTCATCACTGCAGTCTCTCAGAACCACCCTGCTCTTCATGGAATATTCACAGATGTTCATNCGCTTGGAAAAGGCATTTGCAGAGCAAAAAAAAGACAACACCATATCATGTGTGTTCATTATAAAAATACAAATATAAGTGCTGATACTTGAAAGGCTGTGAAACAAGTATGAAGGCATCTGAGGAGTATAGTAGTTCTGCTGAATTTTCTTTCATTTGTATTTTAATGACAGCTTTGTATAATCATTTTAATACAGGTCCACCCCAAAATAGACACCTAGCATAGCCATTGTTACAGAAATAATTTCACCTAGAGGGAGGATAGAGTTTAAAATATCTACAATAAAGAGTTCATAACACGGCAAATGCTGACTCTCCTATAAAATGCCAGGTAACTTTAGTATCTGTAATAAGCAGAATTTATTTAGGGACAATGAAAATCAAATATTAACCTTGACAAATGAGGTGTCAGCAAGACAGGACTTAACATGGAATTGAAATGGTAAAATGTGACCTTACTTTTAGAGTATTCTAATTCTGAAGGAAGAAGGAATTCATTACAAAGTGTTGAGCTTTTGTCAACTTGATAACCTTCTAACTAAGCAAAAGAATTTTTAGACCTCAGAGAGGTTTTTTTTCTGCACTATTACAGTTTGTCCCTTTCATTTATTTCTAGCATATAATCTACTTGGACATTGTTTCTACTTACCTATTATAAATAGTTCTGAAAGATTTTTCATTTGTTACTTGACTTGTTAGCATAATGAACATTCTACTTGACACTGGACAAACTTTTTTTGAGTGGTTGTGAAATAACACTGCTGAGTTTATAAAGGCATAAGACTGACAAAATTAATATTTACTCCTGTTATTTGCCTTATCTCTTGAAATATCATAATTTCTATGCTTTATCTGCTAGTAAAAACATTATGTTATCTCTTATAATAGAAATGCAAGGCTGTAAAATCCCATGTCAAACAGCTTCATATAGAAAAGGCCTTTGTTTGTAACAAAGTGCCACTAAATTTTTGTTTTCATTTGCAGTCTGTTCAGGTGCCTGCCTAATTCTGATGGAGTTCCATTTATTCATAAGGAAGGGCTTTTTCACAGTTTATGCCAAGGACTTTATGGATAATTAATTGTAATGGATACCGTAAAGCTGGAAAGCACTTTATTTGTGCTGTCATGTGCATTTGGGATAGTATTGAAATAGGTTTTCTTTTCATACTTTATGTAGGGAATTAGATGATGGCTCGCCTGCATGTAAATGAGATTAGCTACTGCATTCATTGTAGCAAGAGCATTTCCCACCATAAAGCCACTGCTATTTAATTTTGCAGATGGACTATGAAAATGCTTAATCCAAACACTTACTGACATAATTGTTGAAATGAAGCATGCATATGCACTACAGCCAATATAAAAAATAGGTCATTAAGATGGAATTTAGACTGTAGAGTTCTCGAAACAAAAGCTTTGAGCTGCAGCAGTAAGGGTCATATTTTTAAAGTAGACAACAGAGTATATGTTAAAATTAGTTGAGGATGTTACACAGTTTCATCACTGACCCAGTTTATCCTTCTGCTCCTTTGGCTTTTGCAGTACTGAGCTGATTGCTTTTCTTCTCTTCTGTGTAATAACCATAGCATGTTTTTCCTACACTACTTTTAGCCAAAAACAAATAAAAGCCCTTAAGACATTTACTTCAGGTTATAAGCAGAATCTTCATTTCAGTTTGATTGCTAATCTAAATCCATTTCTCACTGAATTCAGTACTAAGAAGTTTAGAATTGGTTTAATGGTTTCAAAAATACAACACCAAACCCTCCTCATTTCTCACTTCATTGTGCCAAAGCAAGCTACCTCTGCCTCACTGATTTCTGAGCTGGCTGCTGATGTCATACTGCTTGGGTTTTTTTGGAGTAACTAAGTAATGCTGCTAACTGATCTGTCATTCTCTTTTTATGAGGTGTCAGGATCTATAATAATTATTACCTTTTTTGACATAGAATTCTTGAGATTCTGGTGCAGCTTTTCCACAAATATACTGCAGTAAGAGTTCACTTTTAAAACAATGCATTAAAAGATACCAATCTGTGCATGTCCCATGCAAGCAAAAGTTTTCGTAAGTAAATTTTGTTCGCAAATGTATGGCTAGGCTTCAAGAACGAAGCTCCAGGGAGGGCTCCACCCACACTCCTCCTCAGTGCCTTTTCCAAGCACGCTGATAAAAAGAGGATAGCAGATAGCACCCTCGAGCCTGCACTATGGATTTTTTTAGGTGAGACACAGCATGCGCAGAGCTGGACCCACCCTTTAGTCCTAAGGTTCATCTGCCAGGGCCTAGCAAGCTTGGACGCTGGCAGCGAGGTCCTTAGGACGGAGGTTTTATTAGAGTGTCCTTCTCTTAGATGGAAAGCCTCACAGGGCTAAACGAGCTCCATCTGCCTGGGTTTGGAATCAGAGTTGTCCTTCTCCTAGGATGACTGCCAGAAGGCTAATGAGCTCATCCTACCCTTGTTCTCAAATGCTGGCCTACACATTAATAAAGTGGCTGCAAAAATGTTCTTTGATACAGATAATGGTAGCCAACTTTACATGCAGAGTTAAGAATATTTGAAACTGTTCATATGAAATAGGTGAAACGTAAGTAAAATGGTACAAAATTACAAATTCAGTTTCTCGTAATAACGGAAACTGTTGGCAAATCCACTGGGTTCTGTGTGCTTGGGACAGAACTGCAGGGAGACATGATTTCAGGGAGAATTAAGACATTGGAATTACACTAATGTGCAGGTGATAAATAGGACTGGCCTGAGGAACATATACATCCAAGTATGTAATATAGTATCGTGTAGTTTGAGAAAATTAATACATCCTGTGGTCAGTCCTCTTTCTTTGCTTATCTGCTGTGAGCAAAAGGCAACTCCAGTGTGGCATGTTCTAGTGCTATTAAAGATAACATATACTTTAAATGTTCCTTTTAAAATATTCAGTTTGGCACTAAAATAATTAATTTTGTGTGAATGTAGCTATAAAGAAAAATGTAAAAATTGCAGGAACTTTAATAGATTTTTTAAAATGAATAGGTGTTTCAGTGACTAAAACAAGAACCTTAAAAGTATTTCACAAGTATTCTGCATTTCCTCAGGGAGAATGTGAATGAGTAATTTAGAGTCAGCTTTCAGGTCATTAACAATTAAATGTGCTCATCAGCAGTATCTGCATAATGGAGTGCATGCATCTGATTTCAGTACCAAGTATTAGCTACAGGGAAAAACAGTATGTGATTTAGTGAGCAAGTGGTTTATTAAGATGAAGTTTTGTAACTTTTATAGCAGTGACCTAGCAATAGCTGAGTGGCATGTTCAGTGGAAAAACAAGTAAGATTATGTTCTTAAAGGACAGTTTCTTCCCTTCTTACCGCTAGAAGGAAAAAACAATCCAAACAACCAATTGGACATAATAGAAGTTTTAAGGATTTGCAAATAGAACAGATAACGTGCAAGTAGCTGCAGTTGTTGGCTAACTATGGTTTGTTACCAGTTCAACAGGTACTTTCTTGAAGCACAGAGAGAGGTAATCCAACTAGGAATGAGTCTTTATTTAGACAGAAGTCTAGTGTCTGTGTACCATTTTCAAACCTGCAATTAATCCATAGATTAGTGTGTCAGACCAGGACATTTTAAGGTAAAACTGTGATTAGTTTGTGAGAAGAATCTGAACTTTTTTTATCATACTAAACACAATTCAGTTTGACAAAAGTATCTTGTTAAATTCCTTTGCAGCTCATCATTCCAATATCAGCCAGTCTGGAGTTTTATAGCCTTTATGTGCATTCTTTCATTTTCTTCCTTCAAGATTTTAGTGAATAAAATAATTCATAGTGCAGTGCATGAACCTTTGAGTTGAAGTTTCAAAGAGGAAAGAACCTTTCTGGGGACCCCATCCTCTTCAATTTCTGAAGAACACTGCACTGCTAATAATTATTGGAGTAAAAGGGAGATGTGTGGGGATGAACTAGTGAAGCAGATCCCCATAAACATTACAGTCTGGGGGCAAATGCCATAAAGATGTCCTCCCTGTCTTTGTCTGTGGCTTCTCCTGCTACAGGGATTTGGTGGCTTTGTAGTGTCATACTTGGTGCTGGTTTCACTAAAGAGCATGTGTTAGTAACCATTTAAACAGACTGGTTTCTTCTGCTCTGTCTTATGAATTTTAGATGATGAAAAAATGAAAATGAAAATGGGAAAATTATTATGCAGTGACAAATCTAAGAGAGTTCCAATTGTTGTAAAGATTCCAGGAAGAGACTTTTTTTCATTGTTTGTATTTCAGTTGGGCTGATGTTAGGAGATGAGCTAGATCAGGAGGGAAGCAAAGATTAACTGAATCATAGAATCGTAGAAGAGATTAACTGAATGGATACATGCATATGGCTGAAGTGATGTCTTTGTATGAGACAAAGTATATTTAGTGATTAATACACTAAATTTAGTGATTAATTCACAGTATGGACCATGTTTTTAATAGAGATTGTTCTGTGAAGATTAATGTTGTCTCACTGAGGACATCATTTGACAGCCAGGCCTGTGACCTCTCTGTAATAATAAAAAGTACTTACAGACAAAAGTAACATAATTAACACACTTTTAAAAATACTTTTTGTTGTATATGAGTGCAGTTTCTCAGCTGCAAGGAGTCTGGTGAACTGAGTACTGTGTGACTAATGAGCTGTCTGTGGAACATCTGCAGTATGAATACCTGCATCTCCACTGAAAATAGTCTGGGAACACAAGCCTTAATGAAACTTCAGACCACAGACCTGGAAAAGGTTATTCTGTCATTTCTACAACATTGGATACCTTTCTTTTGTGCTTGGATAATCCCATATGCAGTCTATTCAGCTGCATTCTGTCTAATTTTTCCTTAATACAGACCCAAGTCGAATATCTACCTTTTAGAGATGCTGCTGCACTTTTTTTCAGGTTCTTTCTAGTGACACTTTCTTGTCAGTAAGTTCTTTGAAATGACATTAAAATAATATTTACTACTCCTTAACTAATTAAGTCTTTAAAGTAGTATTAATAAAAATAGTAAAAACAAATATTATTTTAAAGTCAAGGACTTTTCTTGGGAAGTGAACATATTTTGACTGGATAATCCTGTACAGGAGAGCTGTATGGCAAAGTTTTAAAGTGCTGAACCCATATCATAATGAAAAAGCTGAGTAGGATTTAAGTCAAGGGGACAGCCATGATATCTGAAACTTCAATTGTATTTAAAAAGAAGTGTCTCCACAGTTTTTGTGCTAAACTCTGGCCACTTGTTTCTCTCCTTTGCCTTAGCCTGTTCGTATAAGCTCGTACAAATCATTTGATCTCTTTACACCTTCCACTATCTAATACATATTTTGCTGCCCAACAGGAGTTTTAGAGTGTAATGATGTCAAAGTAAGTTTATTCATAGAAACTTTATATGTAATTAAGGCGGATTACTTCTTTCTGTTCCAGTAATTACTTTGAATAGGTTTTCCTATGTTAGCTCCCCAAACTAAGCATGTGATAGATCACATTATACTCCTATAGCTGAATAGCTATGCCAGTTTTGGGTGTCTTTAACTCAGCAGCTGTATGACATTTTGAGGATGCAGAGCCTTAAGATTTCATTTCAGTGCAAGTGCAAGTGTGATTGTGGCATTCCATTAATATTTGTTTGTGATAGATTAATCAACACAACAAAGCTTGACTCAAGTACTGAGATGTGATCTATGCACACATCGAAGAAACTAAATAATTCAGTTTGCCCAGAAGACAAGGAAATACTAGATACATATTTTAATAATAATGACTGGTTTATTTCAACCAGGAAAATGTAAGAAAAAGATGTCATTGAAGTGTATCTTACAGTTATTTTTGATTATTACTTCTTGTAAGAGTAACTGAAACTGATTGCTAAAGGTTATCATCTTTCACTTATTTTAAAAGTAAAGAATAATTTGCTTCAAGTCAGTTACAGTCATTATTCAATGCCAATATGTGGTAAAATTTTTATACTTTTCTGAACACAAAATGCCTTCTTTTGACTATATATTGAAAATGAGAAATAATTTCTCAAGTGTTTCATTAGAATACTGAAAATTTTTAACAATACAGGTGCAGATTTTATTTCTGAAGAATGCATTGTGATTGATTTCTAGGGCTAACATCAGTAAGCTCAGTAAATGCATTATGTGCTGTGACTTCCTTCTGAGAAACAAGTAACACTTTATGCTATCAAATAGTCATAAAGCTTGCAATCATAAACCTATTTGGTGTTGTTAGCTAATCAGACTCATTCTTCCGTGGATAATATTTTCAGATAATGTTTTAGTAAATTGCATGTTTTATTGCTTTTGTAACACAGTTCCCATCCCTTTCTCTATGAATCACAAACACAAACAAGTCCCTTAAGAATATGTAAATCTTTGAAGTGTAAAGATGTTGCCCTCTTCCACTAGGTAAATTAATTTAAAAATTCAATGTAATTATTAATGAATTGACTAACAAGGAAAACTCTTCCATTAGAAAAAAAATGATGGTCAACAACAAAATCAGTACACAAAGCTATCTGCAACCCTGAAGACTGACTAGTTGCATTAACACTTCTGCTCTTGCCAGTTCCCATTGTTACTTTTGCAGTCTTGTCTAATGGTGCATGCTGCCTTTCAGTTTTTCAACTTCTCCTAGAAAACTTAATGCATAAAGCACACAGTCAAATAAAGAAGAGAGAAAGTGTGCTACAGTAATTTAGCTCATTTTCTTTCTTACAGAAAAGGTAGGAACTAAAAGGGACTTGGTAATCATGACACATCATCCTACCTGCTGACAAAACCAACTGGCTTTTACCTACGTGGATGGGTCCCCTTGTTAACCCAGAAAAGGAATATGAAAATATTGTGTATTCAATAAATAGCTGCTGTTAAATGGCTTCCTACCAGGCTCTTAGAGTATTTAAAAAAAAATTAATAGTGCTTCTGTGTTTATTCTGAAAGTTATTAAATAATAATTCTAAATTATTTGTGCAATTGTGCCCATGTTAGAAAGAAGCAATTTTATTGAGATTTGATAAGAAAATCATCTTTATTAAGGCTCTGTGAATAATTGCCTCAGGTGATTTATCTCACTTTAATAGTACAGCAGCACACATCTGCAATGTGTATTCTCATTATTAAAGACTGAGTACAAATATTTAAATATCTAATAATTGGAGATTTGACGTTTATTAGAATGTAGGTTTGGGGATGGCTTAATAATGCTTTTAATATAACTTGACAACATTAAAAAAGTGCATTAATTCCATTGTTGAAATGCCTTAAAGGAAAATTACAGAGAGATACACTTTGGAGTTGTGCTTTTCATCCACCTTCTTCTGAGTCTGAACAGAACTGTGCTGTGGTTAGCATTTACTCAAGCATTTGGAATAAAATAAAGGATATTGACTCTTTTTTTTTTCTCCTCACCAATGCAGGGAAAACATATAATTTCATTTACTTAGTAATAATTTTTGTAAGTATTCATGATCTGTGTTTAAAAATAATGTTAAAAGTGCCAAACAGGTGGGCAGCTAAACAAAGAGATTCTTTCATGTGAAAAAGCTCATAACAGAATCTTAGAATCTGAAATTTAGGATATGTTTTAATGTATTGCTTTATGATTGTAATTTCTTAGGAATTTTCTACAGACTCCAGAGCTGGAGGCCCTTAGGTTCTCTCTAAATATCAATATTTAACAATTTTTGAGTGAGTTGGTTCAAGGCTTTCCAGTGGTGAAGGCAAGACAAGTGTCTTGCAGGATCACAGAAATGAACTAAGGAAGAGCTTGAGCAGAATCAATGAGAGTTTGGGTATCTTGATGAGGCTCTGGGAAGGGAGAGTGCTATTTGAGGCAGAGAGTCTGGGAGGGTTTTAAGACATGAATACTTGAGCTGTAAACTGCATGTTGAGCAGACTGGAGTTTGATACGGAGGTAGAAGTCAGGAGTGGTCAGTGGAGTTTTGAATAAGTTTATGTCCACCTCTGAGACATAGGATTCCATTGTGAGCTTGTCACAAACCACAGATCTTCCTCTAATTGTTCTCTGGCATCTACTTGTTTTCCAAGCTGCCAGGAGGAGTCTGAGATTGTAGAGCTTGTGCCTACATCTGCACTTTTTTCCTAAGTAGGAATGGGACAATGGAGAAAGCTGAAAAGAAGAAATCTTTCTATTCTTTTTGCCCCTAGGATTGTTGGGTCAGTATTGCCAGGTGTTGTACATCTTTACTTCCCTGGCAGAACTTCTTAGCCATGTCCCATCTTTCAGTGACAATTTCAGGAGATCCACAGAACAGAATAAGGAAGAGAGAACATCCATGTGTCACTGCTGCTGTAGACTGCTGCGTATGTTGCTTATGCATTAAACCATCCCTGATTATTACTTCCTAAAGACTTTTGCTTAGTTACCTGAAATACTTTAGCAGTTACTTTGTGCTTGTCACATATCTCCATAGTTGAATGACTAATGGCTGCTCATATAGGCTAGTCCTCAACTGGAACAGGTAGAACCACATCAGAGTTATTCATGCTGTATTTTCCCATTTAACTTTAAAGCTGGAGTTCACTTAGCCTCATGCCCTTTAGAAGAGTACATATTGACAGATGATACTCTTCTAACGCTTTCTGACAATAACAGTGCTTTTTGCCGATTTCTGCTGCCAATAGTAATGACTGTCTGTTAAAGCAAACAACTAATGAATGTCTCCAAATGACCTCTTAGCAACTACTGTCAACGTTAACTACTCTACAAAATTTTCACCTTCCATGGAATTGCCAGTGTTTAATTTTGAGTACTGAAAGGCGACTGCCATAACTGACAACTGTATAGATGGTAGTTTGAATGACACTGTTACTGCAACAGCTAGCTCTGCAGCTTGAGACCAACACTTGGGGTTACATTGACTGATGACTTCTAGAGACAGGAGAAGTACTTGTCTATGTGGAAAATTCTTCTCCAAATCCAAAAGTGAGGCACAGTTATGCTTGCAGAGCATAATCTACTTGTTACATACATGACTGACCTTAACAGAGGTGAAGCGTACAATGAAGTTTTTATTCAGTATGTGCAGGCAGAATAAAAATATTTAAGAAATACTGTTACATTAGTGGGATATTTTAAATACAGAAAGTAAAATGGTATGCTAGACTGGCTTCTTGGCAAATTACTACGATGGACAGATGGTTTTCCATTATCTGTTGTACAGAAATACAAGACTTGCAACAGTATGTTTTGTATTGATGCTTATTCATCTGTGAGAGAGTAATTTTCAGGCTGCTTGTCCAGAAAGCATTCTAAATCTTCCTTTGCATCTGCAGAACATCTGTTTAAACTAGGATTGTCAATGTCATTATTTTATTGCTAGTAAGCTACAGGCTGTCTTTATGTCTTCCCAAAGCCAAAGAAATGAGTATAAAATAGGATTCCAGGGCTGGAATCCAGGGTTTACTGTCTAGATGCATTCTTTACTTTGTATGCAGTGTAAAATCTTACTCAATATCCATTCTACTCCTAGTAACATATGGTCCTAACAATTAGCACAGAAGAAAATTTCTTTTTGCAACAGTTTACAAATGGTGGGGAAAAGATATATTTAGTTTAGATATTTATGTAACCAATAAGTTTGATGGCAAGAACAATTGTAAATGATAAAAGGCCATGTTATACACATCTTGGTAGGATGTGTGGCTCAGTTAATTAAAGAGGTGGCAGAGGATTTCACACCTAGAGGGTTTAAAATTTTCAAAGATATAAATTACAGTCTCTATTTCAAAGCCTCAGTTGGGAAGTTGCAGTAGATAAGAAAGTGTGTTTTTCAGCTCCTTTAGGTATGCAATATTTCATTGTTTCTTTATGTGAAATATACACTGTTATTAGCGTATTTTGCTCATTCACCTAACTGCAGTATGACCAGGGGTATAAACTTTCAACATTTAAACAGAATTTCCACAGAGGAACTACTACTTATGAGCTATTTGAGAATATACATATTTTACCAACTGGTTTTTGAAAGCCTTCCAAAATCTATGTATTTCTTGAATCATCCTGAATCAGCCATGCTCTGGGGACAAGCCTGTCAGCTGCGTGTTACTGAAGTGTTTCCTAAACCCTTTAGTTACCATTCTTTATACAAAACAGAAACTGACTCTTACAACTTGATATCACACAGGCACAAAAATCATCTTACACTATCCTAGATTTTATTGTAACTATATTTAAACTTGCAAGGAGCAAGATGCCATCCACCTCCCCCCTGCACTTCTAGTTATCCCCTCCAGCCTTTCTATGGATGAGTAGTAACATGGATCTGATTCATTCCAATGTATTTGCAACTTCATTTCTGCATGGCACTGTTAGCAGTAAGAGTTTGATGCTAATTTGTGCAGTCTGTAGGAGTTAGACTAGTGCTTCATAATCTGTTTAAATAATCATGACCAAATGGACCTGAGGAACAGCGCGGAGATGATACTGCAGCTAACAGTTGTATTTTGTGTTTCTAGATGCATATTATTCCTTTTTGTATTGTTGTAATAAGGATCATGTTCTGTACACAGATCCATAAGAAATTTTGATCAGTCTCCTGATCAAACACAAAATGCTGCATAGACAAATACATAACTGTATTTCTACAAAGGTTATGTTTTATAGCCTAAAATCAGCATCTGTTTCTAAAGAGACTTTGAATATGTTACTTTTATTAAGGTCTGGGTCTACAGCTTGGCAATGTATTTTATAAAAGAAGAGTATTCCAGTAGCTAAAAAGATAAACTGAGTACTTAAATTTCTCATTTAAGGAACAAAAGAAGAAAGATCTTGAGGAACAGCAACCTTTTGTAAAATGAAAATCTAACTTGTCTCATCAGAGGCAGTATCAAGTATTTTAATTTTTCTATTGGATGTGTCAAAGTTCCTTAGAAAGCTATTTCTATCTGTGAATTACAGCATGAGGATACTAAAGTTGTAGTTGCCATATGTGATCTAACATTGCTTTAAATGTTGTGATCCTCAAGAAAGTGTTGCAGAACTCATCACAAGCTGAACATTAGAAAGACTTCCTAAACGAAGGTGATAGTTACCCAGCAATTTCCTTCTGTGTTAATTGGAATAAACAGCTCATCAAGCCAACCTGACATGTTAAGGTAATGACATTGCTCCATATGGATGTTTTCTCAGCATGATGTGTATAGCCTTGTGATTATTAGCACGGTAGAAAACTGAGTTTTCTTGACACTTATTCCAGCTATTTGCTCTGCTGGAATTTTACAGTTACATATTAATGCCAAGTACTATACCATCATAAGAATGTCCTTGACAAATTAGCCTGCTGTATCCATATATAAAAGAAAGTCTATCAACTGATTTCATATTAGTTCTGTGATCTTAAATTTCATGTTATTTGCATAAGAATGTTCTGGAACATGAGGATCTTAAGACTGTAGGGTCAAGTAACAAGATTTACTGATATAAAGGCCCCATATATAAATAGAAAACAATGCACTCTAGGTGCTGAACTTCTTGTAATGATGGGCATCTGGACCAGAAGCTACTACTGATGTTTTTGAAACTAGTAGTCATAGATTACTTTTTATACATACATTTGTTTCTAAAGGTATTGTCGTGGAAAGGAAAAACGAAGGGATTTTGAAGGACCACATGTCTCCTAAGAGCATTCTTAAGCCTCAGTTCTAATCAACACCTGTTTCTCTTAGCAAGCTTAGTTGTGAAGAGGAACATCTTGATGTCTTCACACGCTCTTTGGCTTTGGAATTAACAGTTAAGCAAAACTGCCAGGTCAGCCTCTCTGAGATCATTGGTTTGTTTTTGTGTAGGAGCCTGTGTTTATAATGTATGTGTTTTTAACTCTGAGAAGTAACTGGTTTTGTGCAACCCCACATCTCAAAGCAGAGAGTGTGACAAATTTTGGTTTTGCTTTTGTTTGGCTATTTGAAAAGAATGATTAAAAATGAATGATCCCAGAGACAGATTTTATATAGTCTTTCCTTTTGCATTTTTAATGTTAATTGACCAGTTTCAATATCAATGAAAAGTTACTTCTAAATAAACACAAGGTCACATTTTCTGCTAGGAGAAGTTTCCTCATTTACTCTTTCCTACCTCTGTGGGGAAGGTCTAAGGCAGGCTTTCTACTTGCTTATCCTCCCCAGTCAGTATCAGGGGATAGGTGTAGCCTCATCCTCTCACTTGCTTCTTTCTGGTTCTCTGTTACTGATCGTATTTCATCACATGTTCTCCTTGATGCCCTTTTAAACTGGCTCCCTCTTGGTATTATGTAACACAAGGGTCTTGTTGGCTCTTCTGAGGACTTTCATAGCTTAGCTCTTTGTCATTAAAATGTTGACACCATCTCCAGTGGACCTATGATAGCAGCTTTCGTCATCCACTTATTAATTACTGAAAAAAATTATGTTTCTGCCATGATCTTTCTAAATACCTGCAAACTGATTTAGTTTTTTCAGAGCCTTTCCTGTAACTCTCTGCTGGTGTTATAACCAAATGAAGCTGTCCTNGCTTATCCTCCCCAGTCAGTATCAGGGGATAGATGTAGCCTCATCCTCTCACTGGGATGTAACCTCATCCCAGTGCTCAGGTGGCTTATATTTTGAGATTATATCCCATCACTGTGACCACTGTTGTCTTATTGTTTCATTGTTCTTTCTAATGCTTATTTATGACTTGGCTGTAATTTCAGACTTCAGACTCTGCAGTGGGGATCAATATTTTGTGAGATTTTACAGTGCAGTATCCAGTTAGATACTGGAGCTAGAATAAAGCAATCCCAACAGTAAAACAAAACAGGTAAACTGAAGAACTCTGCTACAGCTGCTTTAGAGGGATTATTAGGGATATAGCTGCAGAAGTACTAGAGTACTTCTAGAAGTACTAGAGACCTACCTGTAAGATATATGGTTGTGAAAATTTTGTGTTCTTCATCCCAGATACTATGTGTTACAGAGCTGGTTTTACTCATATCCTGCTAGTTCAGAACATTTCCTAAGACAAAAGAAAGATTCTTAATGCAATGTCATAAAGTAGATAACCCTTTCTTTATGCTATTCTTGTACAAAATTTGAGAATCAAATCCTACAAATAGACCTTCCTGTAAGTGAGGACATGTCTTTCCATGCCATATGCAAAACACTTTGCATCCATAGATGCATCCAGTCCTCCTTCTTGAGGAGTGAGAGAGTGGAAATCTTATTGAGATCTAAGGACTTTTAAAGGTGTTCCTGAGAGCTGTGCTCTACATTTGTGCTGCTGTGTATTTATCCGTGTTTCCAAACTCAAGGATTGTGCCTCAAGATATTTCTGATTGTTGTGCTTTGAGTTTGGTGACTGGGTATAGTAACTGTAGTACTTGGTATGTTATATCAGAGTTAGAAAATTAAAGTATGTTGGTAGGATGTAATTCCTGCCATGTAAATTCTGATTAAACTTGATGTGATGTAAGCTCCACTACTATCCTTTGTAAGTCATGAGCTGTGCAGTAAAGAGCATTAAAAAAGCTCCATCTGATCCTGGCTTTTGAATCTTTGGTGAGAACCAGTAATAGGAGATTAAAGCAAAAAGTGTACTCTAAAAATCTGGCAGGAAAATCTGTGACAAAAGGATTAAGTAACTGACCCTGATGAAAGAGAAGCAACTGAATGTGTCTTTTTGATTGAAAGACAAAAGAGATTTTAGTGTAATTTCATTCATTGGGATCTAAAAGGTCAGCTTAGTACTCAAGTACCACATAAAACGTAGTGTGTCTGGAAAATTGTAATAGTCAGATAAAAAGAATAGGTAAAAATACTATTGCATTGTTTCTATTTTTAGTCTAGTTACTGCTTGCTTTTAGCTTAGTAACTGCAAGAGAATTTGGACTTTATATAATCTGCATCTCAGGCTAAATGCAGTTTAGGCTACCAAACTTCATGATTTTATGAAGTACCAGAGCTTTTCTGTTTGTGTGTCTTCAATCCACTGTTGCCTGGAGAAATTGAAAACTCTCTAAGACAACACAAAGAAACCTCTGTATATTGCAAAATGATAAATGTTTCTAAATTGAAAGAATGGCTACAAATAGACAGTGAGGCAGGAACCTGCACATCAGAGTATTCAGACTAGTTTAAAGTGTGTGCTATTCCAATGTGTTGATAATACAGCATGAAACTGAGTTACGTTTCAGCTGACAAAGCATATGGCTACACTGTCAGAAGGAAAAATAATCAAGGGACTTACTCAGCCATTATCCTATGATCTTCAAATAATTCCTTTAATTAAAAAGACTTGGAATATGTTGGTAACTACTTTGTATTTTAAACAGTATTCTGATATTCTAATTATTTACTATCAACTGATGATGACTTTGAAGTCACTTGAGGCATAGCAGAGTTAATTATTTTATTGAGCTGTGGAAGTGCAACACAGGAAATGGCTGATGAAATACAATATTTTCCCCCCTCTATCTTTAAGTGTGCATTGCAGAAATGCATTACAGCTTCTGTACGCTATAACACAAAGGTTGTCTGGATTTCCTTCTGACTACTGCATTCTAAATTTGCTGTTGCCAGTGAATGTAAGGCTTAGTCTGTATTACAGTTTTGTAACTGTATGTCTTTTACTGAATGACAATGTTGTCATTGCTGTGTAGTGCACAAAGGTTACTCTGAGTGCTCCTTCAAGTTTGCAAATGAACATTATTAGTCTGAGTTTATATGCTCTTTAGAGCAAGACCTGCCCTTACTCTTGGCACATAGCCATGCTGGTCTGTCCTGGCTGCCCTCAGTATTTGAGTGTGGGAGAGAGGTAGGTTCTAGCTCCCGTGATGAACTTCTCTTTAGTCTTTGCTTGGCAGCCCCCAGTAGGAAATTCTCCGTGAAGTGTAAGGACTCACCACTGTCCTGGTAGGTACCTTCCAGTGCCATAGACACTGGGACAAAGGGTTGTTACTGGGGTTAAAGACCAGAGCCGTAAACGATCATCCTTTGGAACCTCTGTCGTAGTTAATATACACCAGATAGTTTACCTTCATTGATTCAGATCCAATAAATATTATGAGTACTAGACTGTAATGATAAAGAGAATTGGTAGTTTCTGTGTGCCATTGTGAATTGTTGAGATGATGGATTCATTTTATTTTTTCTGTTTTCCTCTGAATTTTACCTAGACTGTATTCAAGTGTGGGGAGAAATCATGTAAAAGAAAAATATTTATGAGCAATTATGAATACTGAAGCAGTCTACATAGCTTGCAGAAGATTATGGTAATGTGGTTGAGATTTGATTTGTATAACCCACTGAAATACAAGGGTTAATTGTGTGTGGAACTGTGGCATGTGGGTTAATTTGAACAGATTAGATTGCCATGATTAGCGGTACCTGGGGAACAGCGTGAAATGTTTCACCATTTAAACTGGTTTGCTGCTGCTGGAATGAAAACAGCCTATGCAGAAAATTCAGTCTGGTCATTGCTGAGGAAAGAGAATATGAGTATGAAGTTGGGTGTGAAATTCTGTCTGTCTTAGTTGTTGCCAGCAGTGGGATGTTGGGATGTGGGATGTTGTAACTGGCAGTCTCCACAGAAACAAGGAGCATGGTCTATAGAGAGATTTTCTGCCTGTTCCATTTCTTCAGAGCAACAGAAGTGTGATGTCCATCTGAATCTGTTCTCTGTGCCCAGTCAACCTTCCATAAGTTACAAGAAGAAATAAAAAACTAATGAACTGTGAAAGTCCAGCTGTTAAAATGGGTAGAGATAAGATTAGGATTTGCCACATGCAGGTCTAATAGAAAGACTGTGATAAATTTGTAGGACTACATCTGAGCACTATGGGTTTGTTCTCCTTAAATTTCTCATGTGTGTTAATATACCTGCTGACTCACAAAATCCAGTCACTTACAAAACAATCCTGACTTATTAGTGTCAATTAATGATGAGATTCTATACTGAATGAGAAGATTGTACCTACCTTCTCTATAAATTAACTTACTAAGATTTTTTTAAAGTGTCTTGTTAGGGATTATATTATAATTGTTTATTTCATTCACATTATTAACACTCCTAACATGCACTCCTTTGAGTAATAAAGCCTGTAGTGAGAAGTTTGTAAAAATAGGAATTTTAAAGCAGGAGCTCAGTCTTACAGTTTTATATTTTGCCTTGTGATTTACACCTATGTGAAATGCGTGTAAAACTACAGCTCTGTCAGAAGGACAGGATTTTCATATACTCTTTGCAAAAGGCAGAAATCACTATGGCAATAAAAGTCAAGACCATAGGGACAAATTTATTATTGGTGGAGTTCTGTATACTCAAAGGGAGTTTTGAGTTCACTGATCCTGAAACATCAGTGGCTATTAAAAAATTCCAACCTAACCCAACCCAACCCAACCAAACCAAACCATCATAATAAAATTAGAGAGTTTAGATGAATATCACTTAAGTCACTTTAGGGATGAATTTGATGAGGCCCTTCTGTGTCTCTGCTGTTTTTATTAACTAAAGTTTTGTATAATAAGAGTCCCAGACTCTGATCTGACAGCTTGTTCCTCATGAATTGGTAGATTTCTGGCACTCTAAATATTGTCAGCTGCAGCACTAAATAACAGTCACGTGTGAGTAGTGATTGAATCACCTCTGTTAAAATTTAGATGTATAACTCATAACTACCAGCAATTTCATCTTTCCCACTAAACATACCTTGAGCTAAGAAGGGATCCTGAGTTTAGAGTTAACAGTGATCTTTAATTATACTTTTATAGCTCATGCAACCACATTAACCTCACTTTCACTTTATAGTGTGAACATTCTTTGGACAACCACTAAATTGTTATGTCACTGCCATCAGCTAAACCAAACTTTTTTAGTGGTCTTAGAGTGGTAGCTCTAAAAAGCATTGAGATTGTGAAGATCCTGAGTAATTTGCTTTTCCAGCCAGCTTTTAATATATTTCCCCTGCAAATCAATTAATGTATCATAGAGCTCAATTACCTGTCTCTAAAATGGAACGATACTTCCCATAAATCAGGTAATGGTTGCTCAGGATTGTGGTAACAAGAACTCTAATGATACAGTGGATAAATACTGTTGTAAGAATACTCTCTTAGCTCTCTTAGGGTATTTTAAATTTGCAGCAAATCTCAGTAAAGTTGAAAAAGTGCTGATGTCCATAAAAATAACAGGGTTGGTGGAGAAATTAGCTTTGCAATACTCTTTCTTTCAGACTCAACATTAGCAGCTACCACATGTGCTAGTGAAAATGTTGACTCGTATTTGTAAAAACAAACTGCAATCATTCAGATACACTGCCAAATATTAATTACTCTTAGTCAGTTCCTTTAGGAACTTAATTAGGAAGTGCCTGTTCCAAATCTGTTGTCTTATACAAAAACAGTCTCCATTTCACTTTTACTAGACTTTTCTTTTAATTTCTATATAGTCTGAAAGATGAATCAAGCAGCTGTAGGGGTGCCATCAGCCAGGCAAAATATAATCATTTGAATATTCTTAATTGGGGTTCTAATTTTAATAGGCTTAGAGCATACTGGAGAAGGTTAGATGCTTGTAGGTACTGGAGGAGGGGAGAAATAATTAGAAAAGCTCTAAAAACTGACAACACAGTAAACTTTTCTGTCATTTATCTCTTCAGGGACTAATTTAAATCCAAAAATGTTAAAAGGCTATGTGTACACAAACAGAAATTCAAACTGAATGAAACCAGAAGTAGGGTATGTGGCAAATTCTCTGATCAAAGGAAGGGGAGAAAGGTGAAATTAATTTGGTGGGACTCTGAATTCTCATTTCAGAAATATTGTTCATTCTTTAAATATAGGAAAAAAAGTAAGATTTTATTTTCTGTAGTGTCTTTTGTTTTACAAAAGTATATTCAAATATGTAACAGCTTATATATAATTGTAAATTTTTGTCATAAAAAGATGCATTTAGCTTTTAAAAAGTATTCAAGAGTGTTTTACCCTGTTCAGTGGGCAGTAATGGTAGTCTTCTGTGTTCCATGAAGTAACATTGTTCTCAGCATGTCTTTTTGTGTGATCTGTACTGTAGCTTGTTACGATGCAAGAGACTTTCTCATTTTCTCATCAAACTGTTCTTTGTGATGTTTAGTAGTGTTAGTCTCCCAACTACCTCAAAGCACAAGTAATCTTAGGCAGGTAAGAGAGTCACTTCCATATGCTCTTACAATCTAGAACCTGTTTGAGTAGTTTACAGAAAAGTATAATAATTTGGGCAGGAAACTAACAATTGAAACTATGGGATGAACTTGGCTTCGTAATCTCTTAGTCAGGAAACTTACGAATCACTCACATAGAATATATATGATATTTAATCACAATAGGTGATCAGGCAAAATATTTTGCAGGTTTTGTTTACTTGTGACACTAGGGATGTACTTTGTAGGGTACCTCTTCCTGTGGCATTTTTGTACATCTTGGAGGACTCTCAGCCAAATGTTGATGTAAGTCATCACAGAGCAATACTTTGACAATGCTAAGGCAAAATTGCCAGTAGCAATAATAAGAGAAAATGGTAATGCTGGTGCCTATTATGAATAATTTTAACCATCACAAATAAATAAAACCACTAACAAAAGCCTGAATTCCTAAGTTAACTTCCAAGACTGCAACTTTTAAGGACTCAAATATTGATGTTCTGAGAAATTTGGGGGTTGCTTCTCCTCCAGTTTTGTGTCAGAAAGTCATACAGAGTGGAGCTGTTTGTGCGGTGAGGGAAGTATCTCTCCTTTGCTCTTTGTTGCTGTTGTGGGTTTTTTTGTTTGTTTTTTATATGAGCTCAAGGTCTTCAAAGAGTAGTAGTGAGAACAGGAGTAGCTGAAAGTATTTCCTAATCTTAAAGCATAAGCAACACATGACTTTAAGAAGGTGTTTCTGAACCAGCTTTAGCAAAGTGATTAGCCTTTTTCAGTGTTTGATTTGGGCTTAATACTGAATTGCTTTAGCACTGGAATAGTTTATTCAGTACCTACAAATATAGTTTACCAGAGGAAGTAAAACCAAGATTTCTAGAGATTTGCTCTTAAAGTTCATTGTAATGTGAATTTTGTGGATAAATCCTTAATAATCTCAGGATATTTTAAATTCTAACGAATAAAGGATTAGATTTTGAGTTGGTTCTGTTATTCTGACACAGACTAGAATAATTTATGTGCAAATACAGTGCATGTATTATATGACATCTGGAATAAGTACATCCCAGACGATTTTAAGATTGATTTTGAGACTGTTTCAATCTTGAATATAATACCAAAATGATTTTTTATCTAGTCTGTGTAGATTGAAGCATCTTTGAGACTAATTGTATTGGAGATTAGAAGAAATGGGGAAGTGTATGAGAATTGTGCAGAGAAAATTACTGCCTTTCAGTAAAATAACTACCAATCTAGATCTTGTCATATATTATGAATGATAAGCTCATTTTTGTTAGAGCTTCCTTCATATATTCAAGACATTTATGACTCGATAAAATTAGCAGTTGAAGTACTAGACTTTATCTTAGTTACTTTTTTACCAGAAGATGGAGCTGGAGAGCCTGTATTCAGCATACCAGTAGCATAGCAAAGTTACTTTTAGTAGTGTTGAGTTTTGTAATCTCCATAGATGAGATCAAACAAGCAAAATCATGATTGCAGCTACTTCACCATTTTAAAGTCTTCTAGCCTTTAAAACCTAGTAAAACTGAGAATAAAAACAGTATCTAAGCAAAGTCAACTTAAATAGTTCATGAAGAAATACACATTTCAATGGGAAACATTCATAAGATAATATCTAGTTTTTTTTTTCCTAAGAAATATATACAGAGTAATTTTAAACTTCGGAGGGTGAAGTCTCAAAAGTTAAGCTGAATATAGCTACATGTGTATAAGATGATTCATACCTAATTCTTTCCAGAGTCAGGCCCTTTTTTTGTTTTATTAAATTGTGACAAGTATGGCATATGATTCTGCAAACTGTATCACAGGCAGACCTCATATAGGAACTGGTGAGAATGTGCTGTGGCATTTTTAGGTAAGGAGCCTAATACCAGTCAGTGTGAAGAGCTAATGCATGTTTGGATACTCTGATGGGTGGCCCTGCTAGTCAGTATTTTGCATGCTATGTTATTTAATACAGAGCTATGAAACACGTGCACATGAATGCTATTTTCAGAGTTTCTAAGCAAAATAAAAATGTGTACATTTTATTAACACAGATGGCAGCATTTTAAAAAAGAATCCTAATCATTCACAAACATAGCAACTTCCCCCTCTCCCTCCCACTAATACTTCAGTCACTAAAGTTCTAACCAACCCTGCAAAAATAATCCTACAGAATGGCTAAAATAGAATTTCATTATTTCCCTTTTTAATACAAAGTTTCCACAGTGTACACAATGTTGCTGCCACTTTATCTACTTGTTGTAAGTATTGCATACAGAACAATATTTTTTTTTTGCTTTTTGCTGAAATGTGAAGCTTGACCATACAATCTTTATGTAGTGAACTCCCAGGTAAATCAGAAGACTTAGCTCACAGAAGCAGCAGAGTACTGCAGATTTACTCAATAGGTCTGTGATTTACATCCAATTCTACTTGACTCCCTGTTCTCACTTGGTAATGCCCATAACATCAGGTTCTCCATCTTCCTGCTTGTATTAAAGATGACTGTGGTGGGATGGCCTGGGCCGAGTGCCAGGTACCCACCAAGGTTCTCTATAACGTTCTCGCCCCACACCTGCCACGGCACGACAAGAGGGAGAGAGAACGAGATGGAAACAGTCTGTGGGTTTTAGTAAAGGCAGTTTAATAAGCAAAATAAAGAAAGGCAAGGCCACATGCGTGAAGCAAAGCAAAGCAAAATTGAGCTTTAGTCTCTACTTCCCATAACAGCTGATGTCTGGCCCTTTCCCAGGAAGCAGGGCTCTGGAACGCATATAGTGGTTGCTTGGGGGGCAGACATCTTCTTCCCGCCCCCTTCCTTCCCCCCGCTCTGCCCTTTATCCCTGAGCTGATGTCATATGGTATGGAGTAGCTCTTTGGTCAGTTTGGGTCAGCTGTCTCGATTATGTCCCCTCCCAGGATCTTATCCACCCCATTGCCTTGGTGCTATGCCAGCCTTGCAGCAGTCACAACATCACATGTTATCTTCAATCCGAGGCACAACATTTCTGAGAACTGTCTGGGGACATTAACTCCATCTCAGCCAAAACCCAATACAATGACTAATAAGCCAAATATGGGGCAAAGGATGCAGAAGACATCTTTTTAATCTAGAAAACAAAGTACTCAAAGCCATATCTGCTTCTTATTATATAGGCAATAATGATTTTAAAATCTTCCAATTTTGCATAGAATTGCTGTGTTGTTTCTGATGGTTTTTTTTCTATCACATTGGTTCCATTGAGAATTGGTAGAAAAGTCTCAGGGGTCTAGTTTCAGAACCCTGTGTAGAGAGAAGTAGTAGTCCTTAGCCATGTGACTAAATGTGTGACTGCTATAGTGAAGTGCTATCTCTGCTATTTTCCTTGGAGGGAGGGAAAATAATTCCAGTAATGGAATCTGTTTAGACTCACTGAAGGGCATTTTTCTCAGAGCTTTAATACCTTTAATGGGATTGAGGACCACAGAACAAATGTTTTTGCTCACTCTTTATGAAAAACTAAGCAAGTTAAGAATCTGGCTATAGTTTTCGAGTTTATAGCTTTAGCTGGTTGAACTAATGTTTATTGTAAGATATTATATTCCTAGGGCTATAACTCTAACATTTGAAGTAAGGACACAATTAGCTTGTGACCTCATTATAACAAACAATGCTGTTTTGCATTTTTGTAGTTGAGACTAAATTGAGGGAAAAAAAAGCATCTCAAAGGTGAATGGATAATAAATCTTGCAGACCATTAATAATCTGCTAAAGTCCACAGTGCTTTATCTTATGTACTTTTTGTCAAATGGTTATACTCTTCCAGACAGTTTCTAATTAGCCTCTTTCAATCTCCTTCTATCAGTTCTATCAGTTTCATTTCCCTGTACTACACTTAACACTCACATTTCAAAGCTTGTATTTTTATGCTAAATGCCTCTGCTGCATAATTAATTTGTCTTAAAAGAGAATGTGTATGAATAAAACAGATTAATATTCTTCCCAGTCTTTTGCAGTCTAAATTTATTTTGGAAAATTGTTAAGAAAGCTTTTCTCACTCTATTTCTGTCCTTGAATTTAATTCCCTAGGCAATATTGCATCTCTTCTACATAGAGGAGGTTAGACTTCAGTTGTTCCTGCACACTCTCCCAGAACATCTCTACTGATGCTGTAGAATTCAGTGTTACCTGACTCTGTGTCTAAAGTATAAAGTTTATAAATAGATTTTCTGCAAAATAAGAGAAAGCACTCAAATGACTTCAGGTAGCAGTGATTCTTTGGTCTAGACTCAGTAATTGTGTGATTCAGTCAAAAGGCTGTAGTCATATGACAAATGAGAAGTAATTAAGTATCAAAATCATTCAGTGACTCTTAAAATAGTGATTTAAATGTGTTTTGTTGCATTGTAGTGCTTTAGAATATTTTATGTTGCTTGCACAGGCATAAAGTCTGTCACCCATAAACCAAGAAAAAGGCCTAATTGCTCTATGCATGGATTATTTATAACTAAGTGGTCTATGAAGGAATAAGAGTCCATAAAAAGAATGCCACTGAGTGTTAAAACCAATCTGTTTGCCTCATTTTAATTAGGATGAAAATATTAGCTCATAGGTTTCTGAAACATTTCATTATGAATATGGTGTTTGCATTCTAATTTTAAAATGGAAAGACAAGAAGTAAATATTAAGAAACCTTGTATGTCAGGGATATACTCACTAGGCCTTGTAAGATTTGTATTTGTCTTATTTGTTCAAAAGTTTTATTGATTTCCTTGAAAGGATCAAGGAGAACTTGAGTTGTTTAACATGGGATTTTCTACATAGAGTAACTATGTCTGCATATGCATTCCTAAGCAGGCATAACTCAAGTATGCAAAGAGTGTTTATGTCAGCCTACCTCTCTCTCGTTTTTCCTCTGTCTTACTGAATCCATGGATCTTGACCTCTTGGGGCAAACAATTAAGTTTCCTTCTTGTTCTCTCCTTGTCTGGAAGATTCTAGTATAGGTTATAGCAGTACACAGTTTTTGTAGAATAATCTTGAGCCAGAATTTGCTTTAAGTTGGTAAATGGTCTTCAGCAATAAACATGGTTTATTTTTGTAGCAAAAAATGTCCCTACAAAGGGAAAGAACAAATACAAGAGGGTGTAAGTACAGTCTTCTGTTCAAAACAGCAAAGATGGAAGGTGAGGCAGGAAGTCAGTGCTTGAAAGACTTTAATATATATGTGCACATATGTGTGTCCCCAGTTTATTGATCTATGACATATCAATTTAGCATTTTACTTACATTTCTTCAGAGAACCTAAATAGATATTATGAGACTCTTACAAAACCCAGCTACTAATAAGCCATCACAGAAACTATGCAAGAACTCAAACTATTAAAAACAAGCCAAGCAAACAAAATCTAGCAAGCAGGACTCCTGTTTATTTTTTACTTGCTTGCAAAGCTTTTTCTGACCTCTGACAGAACTGTGTCATAGATGTTGATAAAAGTTCATTTAGGGTAATAAAGTATACTTAAAATTTTTGTAAGTCCTGATATAAAGTACACTTAGATTCTCACAGGTCTTCATGCAAAAACAAATCCTAAGCTGATTGACTGCTACAATTTATGCTTCACCCTTAGTCACTAGAACTCAGAGCAGAGAATATATTCTAAAAATGCCATGTTATCAGTGGATTGTCAAATCATTTCTGATTTAGCCCCTGGCGCTAACCAGACTGCCCTGCTTCCTGCAAGAATAAAAATAAAAGATAAGACCTGAAAGGTATATATAAAAAAAGCTCATTTACATTCAGTTAAGCTATTCTTCCCGTATCTCTTTCTATTTTTTTGTGTAAAAATTATCATAGGTTTGATCAAAAGCAGAGAAAAAAAGCATAAATCCAAAGGCAGGTTAACAGCAGCATTTCTTATTATGATAACTTCAGTAGATAACTGATGCATACAAAAACATCTTTCTACTCACCAAAATCTGGTGTACAGTGTATTCCATTATTGATCAGCAGTATTAGATGTGACACTAAAATGTCAAATAACTTCACAGCAAACTGAAATACAGAATTTCATCTTAATAAGGCTCCTCTTAAAATGCTGATATGTCATCAAATTTAAGAGACCATTTAATAAGACTCATTTTGACCACCATTGCACATAGAATGCAAAATGTTTTATTGCTAGAACAGTATTAAAGGGATGCAGGAATGTCTTCATAATGTATACACTGTACACAGTATTTTCAACCACATTATCTGATGTGCTACTAGTAGGAGCTTCTTGGGCAATCTGTTTGTAAATTTACATATATAATCTTCAAATATAAATGTCCTTACATATGTTTAGTATAAAGGAGTGAAGATCCTCACAAGTATCAAGTGTTTTTTTTCTATTAACCCAAGAATACTAGATTACTGGTGTGACATTTTGGTAGGATGTAGACCTCTTTCAAGCAGCACAGACCATTTTTGAAGGATCCTTTCACCTGTGCAAGTAAGATTACAGGATAGGAATTAAATTAAGGTGGAAGATAGCAAACACTTCTGTTTCTTCCTCTATGCCAGACTTTTCAAGGGGAAGTTTACTTGTGGTGTTGTTTTTGACTAAAGAAAAGTAAAATTTAGAAGGTAAGTGCCTTTGAGCATGGATGAACTTAGCACGTGGTTTAAAAGGGCAGATTTCTAACAAGATACAAAGCAGATACTGTTCTTTCAGATTGGTTTTTTTTTACATGAATCATAGCATTAGAGGATAGAAGCTGTTAGATCACAATAAATGTGGAAAACAAACCCAATGGATAATACTGCTCCCAAAGAGGACAGGAGTGTGCTGCACAGTCCTGGAGCTTATTGTGGCTGTCAGTGGTTGGACAGTTATGTTCTTTGGACAATTTTTAGTGGAAATGAGTTTCATAGGCTTTTCAGACTATTATGAAAGATGAATTAGAACATGGAAAGAAGCTCCAATGTGCTCATTCTTTAATGAAATTCCTGTTGTTGTAGTTACTGAGACTTCTGCTTTGGTGGAATTTTGCAATGTTAGGGAATGTTTTATGTTAAAGATATTCTGAGTGAGCCATATGTAAGGGCTTATGCATTATGCAGAGAATAAATATAGTTGGGTGCAAAGGCCAATATAGTTCTAATGAGTTTAAAATTAAAGCACTTTGATTTGTATAAAAGGCAGCTACTCTCCCTTTTACAGACTTTGTGGAATAGTTTATTCAGGTTGAAGAAAACAAATGTCTGTTGGGGATAGATGAGAAAGTGCATGAAGATGATTATCACAGGGATGGTTAAGAACTTAATAAAAATACCATCAATTTCTTCATACCATCAGACTTGAGATCAATATGCAGGCTTGAGGTTATGCTTTAATTTTACTCCATTATCATCTATAGTAAATCCTTTAATATTTAAAAAGTAAATATTAAAAAGTTGGAAAGTAGTTAAGCAAAGTCAGAAGGAGTTGGATTTTTTAAAACTTTCTTGTTTAGAGAAGGGTGGGAGAGTCATCTGGACAATACTATGAAATACAAACTGATGGCTATGTGGTCTTTCTTCCATCAACTACATTACATCAAAATGAGTGAAAGTACCTTGGTTTAACTTCTGTGGAAGTGTTGGTTGTATTTGCCCAAAGGCAGTGGTGTAATGGCAAGGCATGTATTGTATGCTCTTAGTCCACAGTATGAAAGGATTTGAAAATAGCATTCATACACAAGTGACAAGTCCATATATGTAATTAAGAATTAATTCTTTGCACCATCTGTGCAAGTCAACTCTGTATCATCTTGGTGACTAAGTAGATGAATCTATGAGGATAAAATACTTTCATCCAAAGCAAAGGAATTGCTATAGTTTAAATCATTAAGATAAACACATGAAGCAGTCAAACCATTATTTGCCTTTGGCTTCTAGTAATAACTTAGAACACTGCTAACAAATAGATGCTGTATAACATATTTTCACTATGTTTACTTTGAAACATGCCCATGTCACTTACACATGCAATTTCACATTTAAATGGCCACAAGGAATTTGAGAAGCTTTGTTTTCTATTGCTGCTGTTTATTAATGCTTCAAGGTGTAGCTCAGTGTTGTGCACAGCTGCCATGGCATTCCAACTAGAATGTTCTAAAAATAGGAGTAAAAAGAAATGTGCCCTTTTTTTTCTTCCTTTTTTTTTTTTTTACTGAGAAGCTAGTCTTTGCAACAGATGCAGACAACATTTGATACTAATTGGTTTTGCAAAGCATCTTAGCTGAGAGGCAGATGTTAATAATGCAAACTTGAGAGTGCATACTTCTGCTTAGTACCTTCAGGCTGGATTTAGAAAGAGCAGTGTTACAGAGATGAAGGTCAAGTTTTTTAATCAAGTAAGGATAAGCCTTCCAGAACATCAGGGTCAACATAGCTCATATATATCAAGGTAAGTGAAGAATCAGGCCCATATGCTAATAGAAATGAAAGTTATAGCTTTAGCAGCCTAATGATATGCAAATAAATGGCTTAGATGTATTAAAGAGTTTTGAGCATAAAGTTTCTGTTCTATACAGCTGTTTGAAAGCAATGGGGGATTCCAGAGCTCAGTGTTTGAATTATAACTTTAATTTCCTCCTTTGCTGTCGTTTAGACTTAAAATATTCTGAAGTAGTAATGAGGGAAAAAAATGAAAAGAAAATGTTGTTTGATAGGGACCATGATAGGACTTTTTCCATAGACTTGAAATGGTCTTAATCCTGATATTAAGTCCCTGTTGAAACTTGAAGACCAGCATGTGCCACATATGAGATGGTTTCTGTGCCAAACTACTACAGCATATTTTGCAGTCTAAGTCTATACTTGCATTTTAGTTCAGCTCAGAAGTGCATTTTTGTAGCTCATCTACTAGTCTTACCTATTTACTGTTCTCTGTTTCACGTTGTGGATCAGTCTGAGAAACTCATTGCTTTTAGATGACACTAAATCATCTCTGTGCTTCTGAAATACACCTACCATGCTATCATTCTAATGGGCATTCACTCATTTGGACCAGACCATACCTGGTCTGAAGGAAAACCTTCTCCTGCAGGTTTCCTAAGTAGTGAGCCACCTGTCTAGTCAGTGTTGGCTCTCCCCTCTAATATGAAGTGGCAGCTGGCATTAGGAACCTGTTACAATGCACAGAATGCAGCTGCAGTTACTACTGTTAATACTACAGTATTTAAGTAGATTCTTCCTCAATATGGTCCAACCTTTCTAAAAATTTAACTTGCCCTCTGTAGGTGTAATTTCAATACCCATGTTTCTCAGATCAGCAGAAAAAAACCCTTTTATTCTGTGGTTTCATGTTTTGTTTGCCTTTTGCTAAGAAGGAAATATTTTCCTTACTCTCTGTTGCATGGTTTCCTTATATCATTCACAGAATTCTGAGTCTTTTCAAGTTCTATGTGGTGAAAAGTCATTGCTAAGGAAAGCTGAAGTCAAAAAGAGTCTTTCTTGACTTATTTGAAAAAAGAAATTGGCACAGGAAACATTTCTATCAAATCAGGAGCAGACCTTTGATTATACACTATATCAGTGAAATAGGAAAAAAAAAAGAAAAAGAAGGGGGAAGGACAGGGAAAAATTGTAGCCTTTCCTCTCTTTTTAAACCAGATTTTCAAAGAAGGATCTAAAATCGCATTTAAATGTTGGGCATGGGTTTTTTTTCCCTTTCATGCACAGTCTAAGAACTGCAATTTTCCAGGCCTATTTAAAATTTAGTCCGTAAAAATCAGTCCTTTGCTTTGTATTTTGGGAACTTCTTAATCTTGGGAACCTTTTAATCTCCTCAGGCCATTGAAGGTCTATCAAATGCTGGTTTCATTCTTCCTTTAATATGGTTTTCAGTCAAAGAAATCTTTTCTGTTAGCAGTCTAGCAGTAGTAGCATGGAACTCTGTGCAGGTTAATTTACTCTGGAAAGCTAGGTAAATTAGTTCCTGCAAAGATGTGTACTACCTGGCCCTGATGCTTCTGCTTCATGATGCAGCATATTTAAAGTCAGTTTGACTGTCTCTGACTATCTAAGGTCTGCAGTGTTTACCTACACTTTTCATTTTATGTTTTTTAAGTTAAAATACATGATGTAGATACTATCACTTGTGGAAAATGAATAATCTTTGGAAGATATACTTAATCTAGTCCTGTTCCTTTGCATGCCTGTAATTTGTTATTCTGAAGGTAAAGTAACCACACTTCTATAAAATCAGGTTCTACCTTATACAATAATAAAAAGTTATTAATTCCTTGCAAAATAAAACAATTTCAACAACATAAGTGGAGAAGTAAGAAAATATGATAATCTCTTAATTGATTGTGCATGGCTTCTCTGCTCTTTGCAAAGGAGCTATGTGAGAAGCCAGGCTGTAGCTGTAGCTGTAGCCTCCTACTGACAGTATTGATGTGTGCTCTGTGTCATAGTAGGTGGCTTGATAACACTCAATGGAGCTATGGAGAAAAACACTGAGTGAATTAGAATGTTTGCTCCTCAGAGGAATTTGAGGTTAATGAAATGCTCTTTGGGGACATGTTATGGATTAAAGGACTCCAAATACTTTAGCCATTGATTCATTGCACCAAAGGGAAAACCTTTTATCATCACCTACTCATCCTAGACAGCCAGACATAAAACTAAGATGTGCCATCTGCTCCAGATGTGAAAGGAAGCATACTTACATTTACCATTCTAGAGTAGATTTGCCTGGGTTTGACTTGCTATAACTGGTTCAGAGGATCAGAATTCAAAACATGTTGGTCATCATGCAAGGCAAAGGTGGACTTTGTTGTAATCTAGGCTTACTGACGTTTTCTTTCCCTTCACCCTCACTTCAGTTGTTTGGTGAATGTGAGAAATTGTCACTAAATTGTAAAAGCATCTTTGAGGTGATCACAAACTTTAGAATTATCAAAGAGTAGTTCTTAAAATAGATTCATTGCAAAGAGTGACAATGCTGCCATCACTGTGATTTAATAGATAATTTTTATTTGTTTGCTCAAACCCAAGAGCATGCTTAATTTTAAACTAAGTGGAAATCATTCTGGATGAGACTATGAAGAATATAGTGTTTATACCCACAGCATATTGGCAATAGAGTAGAACAACTTATAAGTGATTTGGCAATAGAGACTTATTTTTTCTTCACTAAACCTCTCCTAGCAAAATTCATAAGCTGATGATATCTACCTCTGCAGTGGAAAGTATTTATTGACTCTATTGACAATTTAATATACTTTGTCAAGTTTTGTTGGTTAGTTCCTATTGATCCTGAGACACATGGGATTACTTTTGCTTCCTAAGTGAATGAATGTGCAAGCACTTATGTTCTGGCTTCATAACTCACTTCTGAAAAGCATAATAATGATGAATATTTAAGGAAGAAATGCTTAAAATAAGAATGTGTGAAAGGTCATTATGTGAATTTATTTTTACAATTCTGGATAAATTAAATTAGGCTTTTGAGTAAAGCATGAGCTGAATTTTACATTGAGTTTGGTGACCTCTGATTCTTGTCTCTTCTCTTTCTGCTAGAATTTGTTATGAACTTGTTATATCCAAGTGTATACTGTATAATTTTGTACCTTTTTTTTCTTTCAAATGAGTTTCTTAATATATTTCAGGGAGATGGAATGGAGAAAAAATTGCTTTAGTGATTAAAATTTAAATTTCATATTGCTGATATGACCCTTTCCAAGATAAATAGGAGTATTGAATCAGGTTAAAACCAAATGGATAACTCGTATCACTCAGGAGTAAAAAACTGTCTTTGATTCCCTGTATTGTGAGTTTTCAGTGGCCCACAAGGAAGTCTTACCAACTGTGGAACACCCCAAAAACTTTAAACTTTTTTTTTATGGGCTTTATATGATGTTTTCTTGTTAGTAGACTGAATTTATCTAAGGAATGCTAGTAGCAGCAGTGATGGCAGTAACATAGATGTGAAAGCTGAGTGAAGTAAAAGTAGCTATTTGCAAGAATTAATCAAAGGTATGCCTTATCCCTGTGGTAAAGATATGCCTTCCCAATTAATAATACATTTTTCATGGAACAAAGTATCTATTTCCCCAGGTATATATTTCTACAAGTATGTATTTCCCCTCATCTAATGAGTATAAAACTGTTTTGAATGGAGCAAATACCAAGCAGATTTAAAGCAAACCCAGTGCTGGTTAATGTGTTTTGATTATAGGCTATGTACACGTAAATATACATTTATTTTAAAATTTCAACTACCTTTCACCTCCTACCCTATGCATATTGAAATTCAGATTGATGAATATTGAATAATAAGCAGACAAAATAATTCCTTTAAATGCCTAATTGAGAGGCAAGCTGGCTTTGTACTTTTTTTCTCAGGAAATGGCAAATATTTATTTATCCAGCTACCTCCACATTTTCCACCATCATTATTCACAGTGATCCCTGCAGTGATAAGTGGTCAATGACCCTAGTGCAGGGTGAACTACAGCAATCTTACAAAGTTGCCTCTTATTCATCACAGTGGTAGAACAACAGTGACAGCACAGTGACATTTTGCTAAAAGCTCATATTTTTCCCAGTAGGTTATTATACAGGTAGAATAAAATGCTTTCTTAAAGACCAACTGGATCTTTTCTCTGTCTGAAAGGTCATTTTTGTTTGGTCTTTTTTTATTTTGGTGAAAGATAAAAGTTAAAAATTGTAGAGGAAACTCACATAGTAGAAGAATCTCCAAAAGTACTACTAAATGGTAGTACTTCTGTGTAAATATCTCATATTAACCATGGGGTTGAGTTTCCCATCTTTTTAGCCTAACTGCTTCAAGTACCAATTTTATATACTTCTGAGTTTGTTATTTGTCTTTTTAAATAGTGCATCGTAGGAATGTAATGTGATGAACTGTATCTTCCTTTGATTAACTGATTTCTGTGAAAGGATGCAGAGATTTTTTTTTGTTTAAGTTGTAAAATAAGGTAAAATAAAAGGTCCAGAGACTNATTTCTGTGAAAGGATGCAGAGATTTTTTTTTTTAAGTTGTAAAACAAAAGGTCCAGAGACCAGTTATAGGCAAAAATATTCTTAATATTTTTCAACTATGTAGTTATTGTTCTCAATAATCAATGCTGTCCTGAGGTGAGGAAAACCTCCTCTTATTTACATTCAACAGACAGGACTGATAAAGTTTTGTTTTTCCTTAAGGTTATATAGAAACCTTGCAGCTAATCTTGGAGGACCTAAACCCAAGACACAGAAAACAACCCAGGGTCCTCCTAGAGAAAGGCAAACACACCTATTCCTTCTTAAGCCTAAAATTTGGAGTTAGGATTGGGATGACTTAGGAGTATATTCTACCCAAGTTGCTTTGTGTATTTAATTCAAATTATATGATTGTGTATCTTCCATGTAAGAGCTCTAACTTGCTATCTGCATTGATGTAACTAATTATATGTATACTTCCTGATTACTGATTATACTGTCACATAAGTGAAAGATTATACTTTGAAGTGCAGTAACAGGTGTATCCTATGTGAACTATCCCAGTAGAAGTAAATCCATTTCAGTATTTTAAAACAGTTGCTAGAAAGAAATAGATGTAGGAGGCATGCATGTGTCACAATTCAAAAGTAATGCAATTCAGTGCAGTAACCTCTTTTCTAGCATCCAAGTTCTCAAAAGGAATAATGAAGCAGCTCATTTTGATGATTCCATTAGCTTAGTTCTTCTGTACTAGACATTTTATTGCACTAGGCAAATGAGTTTTTTAAGGCTAACCACAGTTTTCTTTGAAAAAGAATGCAATGTGGTTTGTATTAACACTTTTTTTTTTTGATTATGATGTTAAAGAATAGACAACTCAAGTCTTCTTTAAACAAGTAAAAGATAGCTGCATGCATGAAGGACATGACAAATAAGAAAGTATGACAGCATTTGAGAGACCAGCATTTTTGTGTATACAAATAAACTTGAAATCCTCAAAAACTGAAATCCAATAGCCTTGGCAAGTAAATGTGCCACTGTAAAAGACTAATACCAAACATCTGTGCTTTAGCTGGAATAGATGTTATTCTAGTTTACTAGTGCTGGAGTGTTCTGCCAGTCCATGAAATCATATTCTATATGATATCATTTGTCAGAAGTCCATTTCACTTTTACAGTCCCTTTGTTTTCCCACTTCTGAATTATGGTTTTCTCCATGCTTTTTATATATGGAATTCTTGGTGATAAAAATAATACATGGTACACAATGTCTTACCTTTCTGATTGGATTTTTTTTCCCCTAGCTTTTTAATAATCACCTTTTGTTTCTATCCTGTGGAGAAATGATTTTACAGTTTCAGTATTAATTCTACTAAGACTCTCAATTAGGAAAAAACCAAACCAAACCAAAACCCAAACAATTTTAAGGGAAACACTGTGTTCTTACTTTACCCTTAAATTAATTAAGATATGGTTATATTTCTCTCTGTTCTATTTCTTAATTGATTTAGATTCGTAGTTTAGAAATCTCTAAACATAAGACTGCCTATTGAAGTCTAGGATCAAGTACCTAAAATACATCTCCACACTTTGCTATGTTCTAAAGGCTCGTATCTCAACAAAGTATTTTTCAGCCCTTTCTCTCTTTACCATAAATTGCTGAGTCCTTCTGGATCTTTCAGACAGTTTGAGAGATTTTGGAGTTGTTTGGTTTTTTGTTTGTTTGTTTTTTCCCCTTAGCTTGTTGTGTTGGATTTTTATAGCAATCTCTAGTGTTTTTGCAGAACAGAAATTAAATTGATGGAATTGCATTATTTGCTAGTGTTTTCAGTCTGCAGCTATACCAATGTCCAATGTTTGGTCAGATTGTTTCAAGCACTTAACTGTCTGACTGAATGCTCAAGTATAATCAAGCTGATTATGTTCAAGCATTTGAAAGTTTAATGCACAATTAAAAATAGGATAGCAATTGCTTTCTAAATTCTTTCACATGAACAACAGGAGGTGATTGTGCTCAGGACTGGAGCCCTGGATAATTTGTATCATCAACTCAGTTCTGATTTTAGTTTCCTAATGTGTTTTGGAAAAAAATTCAGCGTGGAAATGATTGAAGACAATTTTTATGTTAATTCTCAGACTGCTGTGAGTAGGAGTAGGAGATGCATTCCTTTTCAGACTTGCAAAGCAAATAAAAGTCAGGAAGTTAAAATTCTGAGCTCTGAAACTGTAAGACAGCTGCTTATCCCAGGTATTCATTAAAATCATGTTCTAGTATAGCCCAAAGGTTAAAAGTGAACCTTGGCAAAGAAAATTATTTTGCGGCTAAGACACAGAAAGAAAACATAGTGGCTGTAGTAATGTTTTCTTCTGTGTTCATTAAGGTGGACTAAATTCTTGCCACTTATGCATTGAACCATAGTCATGTTGCACCTTTGAAGGTGTTACCATCCAAAAAATGTTGTACATGGAATGGAGGGAAGGTCAGGAAGTACAGGATGCTTGTATCTGAAACAGCATTAGGCCATGGTAATTTAGAGAGCCAGTTTGTATAGTGGTAGAAGAGAAGTCAAGCTCAGTTGGGAAAGCAGTCACTGACATCTTCTTGTGTTTTTCCGTAGTGCCTTGCTTAGTCCAAACCTTCCTCCCTTTGTTGTCTTTCTGTGGAATATTTTAGCCCTCGAGGCATCATCTGCTGAAGTATTTGACAGAAGACTTAAACCAGACTGCATTGTGTTGGAAACAAATATATTTTAGTACTTTATAAATTACTGTTATGAAGCCTGATCTCAGTGATATCTACAGTGATTTCAGTAGAGTCATGATTCTTAGCCTTGAAATTCCTATTTATTCACTGCTGCTTTAGGTATCAGATTACAGTTTAGATGACTGTGAAAAACTTTTTCATGCTTTAAAGCAATTTTCTGTGTTTTCACCTTTAAAGTACATTTAAAGACTTTTGAAACAGTTGCTTGAAAGTTCCACTACAATAGTTTGGATCCTTACTTATTAAAGTTTGTGTCTTCCTGAACTTTATACTGTGTATATTGTGTTTCCCAGGGCTTAGAAAGAAGGGTAAGAATTGTTGGCTTGAACTCTCTTAGTGCTGATTATTTTATTTACTGAGCAGTCTGGCTACTGACCTGGTTACTTACAGTTTACATTTTATTTTCCAAACCTTTGTATTTCTAGGCACTATTTGATGGAGAAATGTATATTCTTATGTTCAGAAATTAAAATAAACCCATGCTGTTCCTGAGCACAGGACTAGGAATGCTCTAGTGGTCTCTGGATTGTCCTCATTGTCCATATGTCTGGATGAGTTCTGCCTGGAACATGTAAGATATGCTCAGTGCAAAGTGGTGCTTATGCTTGCTGTGAACTCTCTGTTCACAGCTGTGAATTTGTGATTCTCCAGTTGTAAATTAATCTTTTTCAGTATTGTGTTTCCTACTAGAGCCAAAGAAAACAAAGTAAAAGATTTTGTACCATTATGGACAGGCAGCTCTCTTTGTTTCCTTCTGTCTTCAAACTGACACAGTTCTACTATAAAGCTTCTTCAGAGAGAACATTTTTGTTCATGTATACACATAATTACATAAATATAGTTTGTCTCCTAAGGAAAAATAGCATTACAGGCTCTGTGCCTGGAGTACTCAAAGAGAGTATTATTTTTATCTCGAAATGCATGTGAGAGTGATTCATTTTATGAATAGTGTAAGAAGAAATATTTTAAAAAGAGATTATTAAAAAGGAGAGGTATTAACAGAAGTTTGCTGGGATTGCTACCCTCTAGTCAGGGCAACATTTTCAAAGATGCTTTGGATGAAGGAAGCCTCTCATGCTTGTCAATAGTAATAGAGTTTTTAATGAGTATTCAGTCCCTAAAGGTCATTTTGTCTGTTTATTGCTTTATTATGAGAACAAAATTATTTCTAGCCTTACCTATTAGTGGAATTGGGAAGCAATGTATGTGCCTTATGCTCTCTACACTTCAACGTCAGCTATGTAGTATTAAAGGCAGTGGAGAATAAAGGCCAAATATGATAAAAGAAAACATAAATAAAAATGATGTCATTTTTATGTTTGATTACAGTTATGTTGAAGTATAAGTTTGCATAACCAGTGAGATTGTAGCAGCATAAAACTAGGCCAAAAGAATCAGCTTAAGGAGAAAGAGAAGTGTGTTTTTCCTTATACTTGGCCTTTACTGCACTTCCAGTTCTTTTTAGGCTTCTTTTGCTATTGCCACATTTCCTTCTTTTTTCACTTTTCTTTCATTCTTCCATTGTTCCATTTTCCACTGAAATCAGTGAACTCTCATTGTAATTGAAGATACTGTTACATTTTTTCAATCAAAAAATGCCACACCAACTTCAGCCATGTCACACACACCTTCTTTTCAGTAATGAATGGATGTTTCTGCAGTTCACTTTTGCACAACATGTGAGGGGAAAGAAAAAAAAAAAGGCATTGGTTGATCTTTCTTTCTTCCTTCCTTTTCCTCAAAGGAGAGGACAATAATGTTTCTGATAGATTTACCCTTGGAAGACAAATGAGAACATCCAAAGCTTTGTGGATTGGAAATCAATGTGCATAAAGCAAGAAAAATGAGCAATATTATCAAGCAAATAATTTGCACAGTCAGTGAACTCCAGAAAAAATGGGCCATTTTCCTATCCCTAGTTAAACTGGCAAATTACAGCATAATCAATTCCAACTCTATTTCCCAAGCTGTCTTTTGCAGCATTCCCCTTTCTCCCACAACACATGGGGTTTGTGCTGGCCTTACAATGGTCCCAGCTGTGTACTGACTGAAGTTGAATGTGTTTTTTGGTACTGTATATTCTTTTTAAAGAGTGGTCAGCAACAACATTTTTCCTCTTTATTTGAAATGGTTGCCCACACCTCATGTGCCAAATGTTTGATCTTTCTTTTTCAAGCTTTATCCTGAAATTCCCTTGCTTTGCTACACCGATGTTCCATGTTGGGGACTTCATTAGGGAAAGTATTTGTAGCTAAGTGCATTCATCTGAATCCAGTAGAGCCCTTTGGTGATGAGTAAGTCCTACAACCAATTTTAGAAGAGAACATTAGCTGTTCTTTTGCATCAGGGAACATGACTTTTGCATCAGTAAGGCTTTGTACCCATTGATTGTGCTTTTTAAGTATGAAAGTGGCTATTTAATTCTTGACTCTTCTGTCCTGGTATTTTCCATGTGTAGAATGTAATTAGGTTTATTTGGAGGGCTCTGCAGAAAGTCTGTTAAGTGAAAATGTGTAGGTAGAATCTTGGCTCTATTAAAATACATGAACATTTTCCATTGCTTGGAATGAAGTTAAAATGTCTAACTCTGTTTCTTTACAAAATTAGCTAAGAACTAGTAGGCAAAGTTCATCAGTTGTGAGTATTTCTTATTTCAGATGTAAGTTCTCATTAGAAACTAAGCCTAGACTGCTCAGTTTCTGTGGTTTAAAGTCTTCTGACCCTTACACCATCATCAATTCTCAGAGTAGCAAAAAAGATACCATCTGAGTCAATGAAAAAATCAGATATTTGTAGAAAGAATCAAATGTTAATCTTTAGAAAATATTCTTTTCAGTCAAATTGAGCTAGATTTCTTGGCACTGAACCTCTCGTTCTGTATTTCTTTATTTGTGAGAACTAAAAATTTAATGAAAATTTCAGTCAAATTATTTTAATCTACTGTATTGGAAGAATACAGTAAAAAAAATAAAAATGACTAGGATCTAAACAAAGGTGTTACCTATTCACATTCATTTGAATAATAGGAAGTCACACTGTTTTCTTACTTAATCTATGGAGCTACATTCAGTTTAAATTCATAGAAATATACTTCTGCCTTTATGTTCGTGCATTAGGTAGGAAATTACAGCTGTCACAGAGGAAAAGTTTGGACAAGTCTCCATGAAAACTCCATGAATGACTCCATGGTCATTCTCTACAGGACAGAGAAGATTTTAAAGCCAAACCCAAAAAACTCTTCTTTCTTTCAGTATTTTTTTTCTCCCAATTAGTTTGAAAAATATATGGGATAATATACAGAAAACCAGTTAACCTTATTCCTTTGCTTCTAAATAATGTTACAAGTTGAGTTCTAGTCTCAGCTTATCTTCTGTTGTTAAAAGAATTTAAAATCTGCCAAATTGGAAACAAGCAACAAGATCACACTTGGCCTGTTTTGTCTTGAGTATATAATAACTTTCCTCAGTCTGCTGGACATGCCATTCTGAAATAAATTATGCTTGTATTTGCAATATAGGACAATTGATAGTATACCATCTTGCCATACATTTCTGACTGCTGACACCTCCAGAGTCTTGAATTCTGATTAAGGAATTGAATTCTGAAAGTACTGCTTACTACTACTTCTCTCAAATGTTCCATTACAAATGTCTTTACTGCATTTTTATTCTTGTTTCCTTTAATCACCTTCACCGATTAGAGGCAAAAATGCGAATCAAGCATTAAGGATTATTAGGAAAGGAATAGAAAATGTGACATTAAGCAAGATCATTCATATGACATTTTCCAGCTGTTGCTGTTCTCATTTCAGAGATGCATTTGATTCTTTTCAGCCACTGTGTATATGCAAATACTGTATCTAGCCCTAGCAGAAATTTTCCTTGCTTATGTTAAACACTCATGTAAAAATAGCCTGTATTTTATCTGGATTGTCTTGTAGGATGTTTTAAACATTATATTACTGTTTTCTTTAAAGGGAAGAGTAAGATGTTAATGAGTTATCAGACCAGACTCTATTATCAACATCACTAAGGAAGAAATCAGTTCAATCTAGTGGTAAAGGAACCTAGCAACATTATTTTCTCTGATAATGGAATAATTATGTAGAGATGAATGTATTCACAGGAAAGGCTGTTGGAATCGCCTTATTGTAGTATAATTTTGCTTTGTTGCTGATGGCTTTTTCTCTGCTCTTCTCACTGGCTTTCTAAATTCTAGTGAAAACCAAATCAGGGTAAATTTTTTTTCAATTGTAAACTAAACTAAGGGAAATAAAATTACTTTCATGTCTTGCATTAATTTTATCTCCGTTTTCTCTTTGTAATGCATGTGTTGTTGGAAGAACTAAGTGGAATTAGCTTTTTAAAGCTAGCAAAATCGTTGATTATTGTTATTATTATTGGTAATTTCAAGAAGAAACATCTAATGCTTGTGCAGATGCATGTATGCATGCAGAAAGCTTAATTTAGCTGAAGAACCACTTTCTAGCTTATATACTGTTGTCAGTACTGCAGGGCTAGGGCTAAATATTATCTTGTTGGTATTTCATAGTTTTAATGTGCTATTAAGGGTAGCTGAAACTGTGTCCATACTTCATTCCTAGATAAATGGTTTGAAAATGCAGAATACAAACATTGGTGATCCAGTTGTTTACAGTGTCAGCAATAAATAAACATACATGAATTACCAGGTAGTTACTTTTTTTGGGATATGACAGATCTAGGGCATGGTATTCCTGCTTTATTACCTGAGTTTTTTTAAACAATTTAGTGCTGGGGGAGTAGACTCCTCAGAAGCAATAAACATCTGTTACTATTTTTAGTCAGAACATTTTCACTCTATAATATCCTTGTCCCCTCTGGTAGTAGAAGAAAAAAAAAGGAAGGATTGCCTAAGTGACAGTGTGTGGGGACCAGGATGGGGAGAGAGACCTGTGTACAGCATTAGGTAAGAATTTCTTTTGCCAGATTTGAAAACATCTTTTCTGTGGTAGTTCACATATAAATAATATGAAAATCAGAACTTAAACGATAGTCTAGTGTCAGAAAATGAACTTTAACATTGATATATTAGTCTTGCATCCATATATTTCTAAAAACTAAAAAATCCTCCCCCAAACTCGTGAGTGAATATTGCTGCTACCTTTGGGCCAATGTTTTTAAACCTGAAGTTCGATTTCCACTCAGATTAAACTACTGTCTTTCAGTATTCAAGTTTGAAAATATAAGTAGATGTATTTACCTCAGGTATTGGTATTCCATGTATATGAATGGTGGACATCATAGTGCCTCTTATTGTCACAGTCCTCTATCACTTTTTACTGTAAGACCCGATTTTCAGGTACTTTCGTAGCTTTAAAATGCATGTGACTTCCCCTCCTTTCCCCCATCAGATACAGAGTGTCTCTCTTAGATATCTTTTTTCTGCTATTTCAGCTAAACTAGCTTAGCCATTTTCTGAAACTGAATTAAGGAAAAATTCTTATTACCCATGCTAATAAAATCATATAAGCATTTAATCCAAATGATCTCATATCCTCTATATGGTGGAACAGAGGCTTGAGAACAGAGAAACTATCTTTTGCCTGGGATGAGTTCTTTCCATCTTTATGTAATTTACCTATCAAGTCACTAGTCTCTGAAAAAAATCTCATTTTATGGACAGTTACTAGAAACATATGAAGTTTGGTAGCTGAAGTCTCTGAAAATGCCCTCTGCACTAAACCTTCTCGAGAAATACAGCTTCTGAATGACCTGTGCTCTTATCACTCCTCCCTGCTGCAATTAATTTTCCTGGAGGGATTCAAACCATGGAGACCTCACAGCCTGAATTCCTCACTGACTCTCTAAATAGCATCTGCAAATGGTACCTGTGGTACCAGAAGAGACGAGTCCATTCCATCTTGACTACAATGACTGATCTTGCTTGTTCAGGCTGTTATCACTTCTTGACTGCAGGACACGCTGAGACAGTAATGGAATGTTTGGGACACTGCGCTAATACTGAAAACTGAGGTGTCCTTCTGAATATGGGCCACACAGAACACAACAGAGACATGCTGAACTAATTTGCTATTTAATGTTTAATTAAATTCAAAATATCAATTCCATGTGCTCAGAACTACTTTTCTGACTTTCTGAAAACTGCATTTAAGAAGGCTTCCCGGATGGGTGCCTGACAAGATGAAACATTCAGGGTCTAATTTTACTAGCACTGGATTACTTTCTTTTACTTTGTTTTTCTTCAGCAAAATGCTTGTAGGGAAAGGAGAGAGGACAAAAAAGAAATGTTCTAGCTTTATTTTTTTTTTAGAAGGAAATTAATTTTCTATAGAATTTTACTCAAGATGTTGAACATTATACAAGAACTTGGAATTACTAGAAGAGAAACTGTGCCCTTTCAGGAAATGAAAGGCCTTTTGCTCAGCACTATGTTTAGATATGTAGCCAGGATAGGTAATTAAATAGTGAGTAAGTGCTCACTTACCAACCATAGAACATACAGATCTCACCACAGCATGCACATTAAAATAGTCATACGCATTCTGGTCGCTTTAAGTATGTACCTCTTCACATTCCATAGTTCTGACATCTTTATTTGATGTTGTGTCCTAAGACATGGGAAGATAACCTCACTTTTCTGCCCATTTGTCATCGTCACTCAAATTATTGAACAGGAAGTGATAAACACAGCAATTTCAGTTTTGGAGTGCACTGCCATTTCTTTTTTTTTTTACTCCATGCTTTTATTAGGGATATTTCTCATGCTCTATGTTCTTTATACATGTGGAAAGAATGCAAAATATAAACCCTTCTGAGTTGTGTTTTTTAATCCATTTTTGTCATCTTTATTGTTCTCATCTGCTTGGTTTACAGTTTGTCTTTTTAAAATGTCATGTCCCAAACTGAATCCAATCAGTCCTGCTGTTGAAGCTAGGGCATTGCTGAGCAGACCAGAAGGATTATTGCACTGGTTTGACACATGCTGTTACTGTTAATGTAAGCAAGTGTAGCATTTGTCCTTTTTCAGTATAAGCATCTTATATTCGATTCTTAAGCAGTTTATGATTTAACATATAATAACCCTGTCTGTCTTTCTTAGAATGTCCCCTGTCTCACATTTCTCATAAATATTTGCTTTTGGTTCAATATTCACTACCTGTGAAAAACCTAAAAAAAAAAAAATATTTTAAAAAATACGTACAAAATGCATTAGGAAATAGAAGACTAAGGGCAAATGAGTCTCTGTGGCAGAGAATATGCAGAGAATACACTACAGATAAAAACAAAGCTTTAAAAAATTATAATTAAAATACACTCTGAACAGCTTAATTCAGGTGTGATTTAAAGGTCCCCACCAGAGAGAGGTTTATCCAAAGTACCAGAAATGGTTTGAAATTACAATGGTGTTGTAAGTAGATGCAGAAAACTGAAGAGCAAATGATAGCATAGGAGATGCCAGGAAAAAAGACACAACTGGGTTAGGTCATGTAGTAGATAAATTGCAAGATGGTTAAGTTCAGGTGAAAAGACACTCCTCAAAGTAAGCTTAGCAAGTGCTTTTGACCGAAAAGAGAGCTGGGCCCAAGAAAGCTGTGGCCTGGTACTAGGGAAAAGTCAGGAGTGCAAGTCGCTGGATGTTAAATCCCTCAGCGTAATGAGGGTAAATGCTTATCTATTCACTTGTATATGTACAGTATTAGGGAGTCTTAGTTCATCAGTCAGATACTTGATGTAGGCCAGTTATAGTTTTTTTTCATCTCAGATCAGCATCCCAAAGATAACTGCTTCATTGTTGTTTAATGACTCTGCAGTAACTTGATTGTCATGAAGAACACTGATAGCCATGAGTGCTGGCATTTTAATCATTCTGGCACACTGCAGTGAAATGCAATGCTGTTGCTATTCATTCAGGAAAATCAAACACAGTAATGGTGACTTTTGAAACAGAAGGGACAGTAGACACCTAATGGTAGTGCAAGATGTCTTAGCTACAGATACCACCTCCTGAGTGTTGAAATGGATTTTGAGATCAGTAGCTGAAATAAATTGCAGCTACTACTCTGGATCACTTCTTCACTACCAAATGAACCTGTAGCCATGCACTCTGCTGGACATCTCAGTAATGTGATTGACACTACAATGGAAGAGGAAAGGCTAAATTTGCCTGTTTTGGGATATTAAATGCTGTATTGCCTGCATGATGGTTGTTTCTTTTTTCGTGTTAGAGGAAGCAGTCTTAGGAAACCCATGTACAACCTACTGTACCTTACAGTGCCATGGTATCTAGTGAACCCAGCAGGTCAGACTCCTGCCATGGTATACAGTATACATACAGGTACTCTCTGGGATTCTATCTATGTAAACAAATAAAAATTCACGTGCTTTAATTTCTATTAAATCTTCCAATCAGTGATCTTTCATCGTTACAATAAACCAAGGATTTTGCCCTCTTAATAGATAAATTGGAATACCATCCATTGGAATGCATGGATGCACCCATATGTGGAGCCTTTGATAGTTCTTAATTTTGTTATCTATCTAAACTACTTCTACTATCTCTGCAATATTTACTTATTAGTCTCATACCTTAAAAAAAAAATAATGGAATTTCTGGAACAGCCCTACATTTAGGCAACATGGATTTGAGCCAGATTATTTCTACTTGGTGAATGAACAGCATGAGTGGTGTTTGAGATCCAGCTGTGAAATGCAATGAGTAACCTCAGTTCCCATTGTGTGCAAAATTTTTGTGCTTGTTTTTCCAAATAATCCAGAATGACAATTCTACAGGAGCTCCCCTGTGGGCTCTCTAAAGGAATATTTTTGTATGGACTAAATGTGGCCATGTTGGGGGTTAATAGAGAACAGCTATTTAGACTTGGAATTCACACTCTTATTTATCTCATAGGGGCTTCCATCTGCAAACAAGCTTGTGTCATTCCTTATTCTTCATTTGTGCAACTCACTCTGCAAGGGGAGTCAAGAGAAGTCTGAATAAAAACAGGTTAAAACCTCAGAATGTAGATGATTACTCTGAGAGTTGTGGGCACTTAGCACTTTGCAGGATTGAGCCTATAGGCACTTATTTTTTCTTCATGTTCAGACAAGTGTTCAGTTCTAGAAATGAGTCTGAATATTGTGTAAAAATGAATGCTCAGTATTTCTGTTGCTGTAATTCTATTAGAGAAAGTGGCTGGTGTATAAGGAAAGCCAAATGTTACTTTAAAACATTAACTAGTCCTAGCACTATCAAACTTCTCTTACTTTTCATTATAAAAGTAGTGAAGTCAGCTTTTTATGGCAGTTATCAGCAGTATGGAATGAGAGATAAGACATCTACTAAATTCTCTATTGGACCATTCTCTCTAGGTGAAATTTAGCATAATTATTTCAGCAGAGGAAAAGAATTCTTGAGAGCAGAAACTGCTCATAGCAGCATATTCAGTTTGATTTTAGTGGGGAAGAAAGTGCATGTGGACTAGGAAAATGGGCAAACACAGGGGATCTGAGAGCTCTTTTGTTCTTTTGTACATTGACGTGTGGCACAGAGGAGTTTTGGTTACTGCAATGGTATAGACTACAGTAAAAGCACTAATGTATTGAATTATAAAAATATGTATTTCATGACCAGATAATACCTCCATGGTGAAAAAGCCCACTCATGGGGCTGGAACATTTTGTTTCTGTCCAGAGTCTTTGTTTGAATCCATTACCCTGAAGAAGACCAAAGGAGAGCAGAGGGACCCCAACTCTTTAACCGTCTATCTGCACTAAGCAAAACTAAACAACTAATGGTAGTTAAGAGGTTAAAAATGATGCTGAACCTGGACACACTGTCCAGTTGCTGTATTATTAAAGTATAAAGTGACTTAGTTGCATTCTGGTACTATGGATTTCTATTTTAGTCAGGTACAGGCTAAATGGGCTTTAACTACCCGATGAAAATTAGGTACCGAAGCTAACCTGCATTTTGCTCTCAGAAGGAAAAGCTGATACTTTGACATACACTCATTGAAAATTTCAACATTAAATGAAATGTGCTCTGAGGAGGTGTTATACAGAAATGGAGAGAGAAGACAGAAGTTGATAAAAGACTTATTTTGGTGTTTGGGAGTCCCGTGCAAGCAGCTAAAAAAGTCTTTGGAACAGAAACATCTTCTGCAAAAGCTTTATTGATTACACAAAGAAAAGTCCTTTTTAAACACTTTCATAGCACTGTGTTGCCTGAAGAAGCAAAATCTATTACACTTAGATTATGAACTTCTTGTTTATGAGCTCAGCTTTCTTAATGGACAGCTGGAAGAAACTGGCATTATTATTTTTTTCTGTCTATAAGGCAGAGTTATTAAAATCCTGTATTTTCCCCATGTGTTTACTGCTGCTGTTTTCAAAAACATATGTAGTGGGAGACGGTTTGCCATGGGCTCCAGCTGGACCCAGTGCATTCTGCTGGCTCCTGGAGTGGTTTTTCAGGACAGATATCTTCTTAGGTATGGACCCTGGAGGCAGTGTATGTAGCAGACAGCTCTAGTGGGTAAGATCTAGGCTGCAGTCCCCCATTAGTAGTTTCATAATTACTCCAGTTGCTTCAGACAGTCATCTAGCATTTATCTAGCTGTAGGTGATTTAGTTGTGTTAGGAGAATGAGTCAAATATATCTGTGGTTAAACAAGATGTGAAATAAGCTACCCAAACAACTCTCACTCACCAGTGTGAATGTTGCTTTATACAAAGAATTTGTGCTTCTCTTTGAACTAAGGAAAGGTCTAAGCATGAAAGATGAGGGAGAAGAGAATGAGTACTGCTCTTTTTCTGTAACTTAAAATGGGTGAATGTTAGGCTGCAGTTGAGAATAGTCTGAATTTGGAAGATGCCTTCCTGTACAAGGGAAGTCTACAAGAAATCTCCACTTTATGGGGAGAATAATAGATGCTGATGCTGGAAGGTGTAGAAGAGTAGGGAAGGGCACAGTGGGGCTCAGAAAGAGCACACTGTCTCCACTTAAACCAGCAGTGGCTGTGAAATTTATGGGAATTGTGCAGGTCATCAGGAGAACTCATCAAGTGATTTTCAGACTGTGCCAGCATCAGGAGAGCTAGACTTTCCAGAACTTCTATGGTGGGAAGTGTAGGGATTGGGCACTGATTCTGGGGAAAGAGTATTCCTCATTTCAATTAACTCATGTTTTGAATTTTATATATATGTAAAAATTCTGTCTCACCAAATGGACTGTTTATGTTTGCTTTCTGGTATAAGTGTATTTGGTGGAATTGCTAATTGTATGAGGCACTATGGCACAGAACCTGCAGCTCACAGGATGGGGCTAACTCAGGTGTTTTGAAGCTATCTTTACACCTTTCTGATTTTGGTTTGCTCCTAGTTGTGAAGTACCCCTCACTTGAATTCAGATAGATACCTTTACCCAAGCACTCTCAGATCACTGTGAGATGAGGGAAGCACTGCAGAAGATGTTTCCATATAAAATAGCTCCTCAAGACTGACTGCCTTCTTTCCACAGAAGAGTAATTCTCATATGTGTTGTACTATGAAAGAAAGAACTGAAACATAATAGGTAATCTTGAGTTCCTTTTGGAATCTAGCCCAACTGCCAGACAGTGAGATAATTATCACGCTGGGCTTCATAGCTTAAGTTTGGAAAAAGAAATGGTGTGACCTGCTTTCTTTCTGTGGTTATCCCTTGCTCTTAGAGCATGGTAGAAGTTGAATAAAGGCTCACTTTTTTAGTAAAGCTTCTTCTTTTAGGTTCCTCTCTCTTGTGGATTCTGCTTTCATTTTTCTTAAAGACCACTGAAGCAGTATTCTATGCTTGATCTAACAGTCCCTGAAGTTTAATGGAAAATACTCTCTGACTTTAAGTTTGATTTCAACCTGTTATATTAAGCCATTTCTGAAAATATTTTCCGTAGTGCTGGCTGGTAATCTGCTAGCAGTACTCTATAGGAATACAGTCAGTTCAGTTTGGAAATACCTTATACACATATATTCTGAGCATTGCCATTTCTATAGCGTTCGTTCTAAAAAAGAAAACACTGCAATGTCACATTCTTGGGAGCCAGCTGTAATTTCTATTTTTTCTGCTTTTTTACCTTTACTTTTACCAGCTTGTGCTGCCTCATGTCATTATGCAAAGCAATCTAAGCTCCAGGACATCTGTATTTCCTTTAAAGTTGTTTTGCCTTAATTTGGAATTTGCCAAGTGCTTTATACCTGCTGAAACAGTGCTCTGTGAGTAAATATGGGCCTCTAAAATTAAATGTTTCTGATCTTTAAATCTGAATTCAGGGTTTCTGACTCAAGATGACACCTGATGTATCTTGTGTTGTCTAAAACTGCACTACCTGAAAGGATGAACGGTATTGACAAGCTTTAAATTGGGCTGTTTGGTTTTACTGAATTTTAATTAAAAAAGAATTGGAGTTCTCTAAAGTAGTCATTGGGAAGGAAGATTGTAGTAATGAAAAATCGTGTAGGTAATTTACAAATACACCTACAACTACCAGTCAGACATTTTCAGTGCAAACTGGGCTCTTCAGGCTACATTAGTTGAATTTAACTTAATTGACCTTCTTCTATCTTCTTGCATAATATTAATCTTCTTTTTTAGGCTTTAACAGACTTTAACAACCAGGCCAGAAAACATGTGTTTCTGTACATAGGTATATGAATGGTTGCTAAGGGCTAGCTACAGCTTTGAAAATGAGGTATGTGCTGCCAAGAAATTATCAAACTCCTTTTCTGAGCTTTTCTTGCTTCTTCTGTACCTTTTGTTCTACTTGTAATATTAAAACTTCAGGTTAGTTTCGTTTAGTACTTCTAAGTAGGCAGTGGCATGTATGCTGTGATTAAAAAAAACCCAAACAAAAATTCAAGAGATGAAGAGGAATAATGTAAATAGTAAGGTTAAAAAATGGTTCTTGATTTCTCTCTGAAAGTTTATGTAACTTTTTGTCTGGACAGACTTTCAATAGGTTGTAGTCATGTAACTGTAAAAATAAAACTTACTTTAATCTACATGTGTTAGCAAAGTGGTGGTAAAAGCTGACTTGCCTCCCTCACCTACCACATCACCACATTAAATTAATTTAAACACCTAGCAGCCTAGATCTACCAGCTGAGTGTAAATTTTATGTAGCCTTGCCAATTTGTGCAAACTCTTAAAAAAATAATCTAAAAATTAAGTACATGCCTCATTAGTCTGATGTGCAGGAAATGGGGAATTTACAGTTATAAATAGAATGCTTTAAATATAGCTTAATTAATTCCATGTGTGAATGCATTAGCTAATTATGGTTCTACTGTTACAAAAATAATGCTTTAGATAAGCTAAATCTTTGAGCTTTCCTTTTAAATCAGCATCTTTTAAACTTATTTCTGATATCTTTGAAGCTGGCCTTCTCTTAGCACCTTCATTCATAGTGTCATTTCCCTCCTGCTGGGTGGAAGGTAGCCTTTTGAAAACTGAGCCCATGATTTTTTATTGTACTCTTGGGGACACATTTGTTTCAGCTTGGCTAAATCTGATGTCTCTTGTTATATTTGGCTTATCTTTGAGAAACCAGTCTTGTAAGAGTTTCTCCTCATCGCCAACAAGTAATATCCATCCCCTGGTGACCCAGGGTATTCTTCCTGGCCTTAGAGGTTGGGTCACAGCTGCAGCTTGCATCCGTAATACCTGAGACTAGTATGTGGAGAACACAACTGTGTTTGTATACAAAATACTTAGAATGATCCAAAAGATGTGTCAATTTCCCACTTGGCCAGCTGAGTTCAAGGAAGGTCATTGGTTTTATTACAGGAGTTATTTCAACTTCAGTGCTTATTGCAGGAATTAGTGAGGACACTGGTGTCTTCTGGATGCCTTCATCATTAATGTTTCAAAAGACCTTCCATAGCATCACAGGTAACATCATGTGTATGAGAAAAATCTGGACTTTTTATCAAGTCTGTTGTTTTCTCTGCTCTGAGGCACTGGCACATTTCCTCAGACCCTACAGCTAGTTTCTGAATTTCAACTTTGATAATTCATTTAGAACATCAAAAATGAACCCCTTGAATTAAAACAGTCAGGGTCATAGATAGAAAACAAGCAAAAGGTGAGGTGATAGAAGTCAGGCTAGCAAAAGAGAGAATGAAAACTGTAAATAAGGTAGAGAAATGTTAAGGGTGACTGACAGGTCAGAGGATATGAAAATCTAGTAATGGATCAGAGACTGGAAAGGAGGTCACTGCAGACTGTCAAGAGGAGTTTCTCTTAACAGCTGCATTTTAGTTGGTGCTGAGGGAAAGGGCCCTTGAGCAGCTTCTGTAAACAATGAGCTTAAAGGTGAGAGGGAGAAAGCAATATTTATTCCATGAAGCAGAGTTGAGGTTTGGGTATTAGTATTTCCTTCCAGAAGGGCCAGCTAAATCATACAGTGGCTGTGAGGAGGCTGACTTTAGGAGAAAAGCTAATTCTAGTGTACTGGTTCAGCTTCAGAATAAATAGTTTATAGCGAGGGTACAAAATATGCTGGGGGGGGGGGGGGGGAGGGTATAGCAGTGGGGTAGGTTCCTCAGATTGCTTTAGTGTTCCTGAGACTTTGCTGCATTATCAACTTCACTCCAGTGTAATATGTAAGGGAAGATGATGCATAGAAGTAGCTTATTTCCAAGGAAGAGTTTGAGGCTAAAATTGAATCCTGTAATCCATGGACATACTGTGAAAACTGTTTGGGTTTTGTTGTTTGTTTTTTTTAAATAAGCTCTCTATAGCCACTATGGTGTTTCTGTTCAGACAAAAATGCTAGCTATTAAAATGATGTTAAAAGTGTCTTAATGATTTATTTTGATGTTTTCATATTTTACTGTTGAAATTTTCAATTTCCATTGGAGACCTGAAGTAAAACAGTAAAATTCCCACTGAAGCAGTGTGTGAGCTGGAGCTAAGAATGTAAATGCTCTGCTCTTTGGTTTATCCATACAGAACGTGTGAGGAGACCAGTGTAGTGTAAGTAGTTGAGGCAGGTAATGTAGTGTCCTCAGAAATGATCATGATACAACTGTATCTGAAATTAATTTCTTCTGTGCCCTTGTTTCTTAGTGATAGATTCTTCTTCATTTTTCTTATAGAGTTCTTAGACTTCTAACTAGATCTATGGAGAACTGTCATTCTTCTCCTCCATTGTCTTGCCTTTTCCATTAAAATGGTAGGTGGTAAGGACACTATTGTATCTGCACAATCACATTAATCTCTCAGGTTTTCTTTATGTAATTCAGTAACGTGATTAGAGAGGTAAAATGCCAAAGCTGTTATTTGTCCTTTTAGAAGATATTAGATATTAAAACAAAGGCCTCCTGTTAAATGAACTTTTATAATGTAAGCTGGGCATGAATTCAAAAACACTCTTACACTTGGAACATAAATGTGTTATACTGAAATAACAAAATTTGAGTGGACAATAAATAGAACTCCAGGGTGCACTTCTACTGCCTTAGGAAAATGGATTCTTTATAATCATGGAAATTATCACAATGTCACTAATGGAAGAATTTTTCTGGGAAACAGACCAGACTATCTGTCTCATTCCAGTAAGTTCAGGCATTATCCATTAGAGTTCAATCAGTGCCATTCTTTTATCTGCTGCAAATTGCCATATACAGTTGTGATGAAAGCATTAGAAAACAATAGCAAACAAAAGACACCTCCAGAGCAAATCATTCTCAGTTTGTTCATGCCACTTCTCTTGAACTTGAGATGGGTAGAATTTGATGTTAAAGTATAATAAAAAAGTCCTTAATCAAAGGACAGTATGTTAAAAGAATTAAAAGAAGATTAATATCTATTGCTTAATGCAAAGTAACAGCTTTTTTATTGATTTCATTGAAACAAATCTGACCTTTCTGCACAGTTCAGCATGTTATTTAGCAGAAGAAAATTCTATTTGAGTACAGGACAAGAGCAAGAGCAGCAGAAGTTAAAGAAAGAATTGATGTAAATAGAGATTCAAGGATAATTTTCTGATCAGTCTAAGATTTAGATGTGTTGAAGTTCTGTTTCGTAGTTAATTTTAGAGCTCCTAGTTAAAAGATTTCTCCCATACATTTAAATACTTCTATTTGCAAAAGGGGATGCTTAAACTAATGTGATTCTCTTTAAACCCAGTAGAGCTTCATAATGCCAGAAGGGTCATTTGTCATTGTGCCTTGTTTTAAAATCAGAGTCTGCATGAATCCAAATTTTTGGCAAATCTATTTGAGAAATGACCAAGACATTGGAATGTGTATTTAGGTTTCAATATTTGAACAATTGGTTTGGAAAACACCAAGAGGGCATATGTGAGCGTAAATTAAAGAGGTGCATTTCCCCAAAATTCCTGGCATCTCATCTGAGTTTCTGTAATGTTCCTGGCAAACTGCATCAAGTGAAAAACTTCCTGAAATTGATTCTCTTATTTCAGCACTAATCTATAACTTTTCAGTGTCTTAATATTAAAATAAATTACTTATTGATGACTGTTATGATTGTAGCACATGCAGTTCAAAGAACTCTGGAAAAAAGTAATGTTCCAAGTTTTCTTAGATACTGTCTCCACTCAGAACTAATTCTTCATAGCCAAAAGCTATACATGCACCTCTTGAATAGTCTCACTTCAGCATTAGGAGGAATCACAGTTTCTGTGAGGCAAGGCATTATTAAGTCTCATAGTACTACAACTTCCATTTAGAACATTTTTAATTACTGACCACAGTATTTAGACAATAGGTACTTAAATCCAGGAGTTTGGGTTGGACAATTTTTGGTTTTTAATGTGAGAGAGAAATGCATTTTAATCTTTCCCTTAATTAGCCTTATCTGAGTTAACTGTGGGCAGACATTTTCTTGAAATTTCCCTGGAGAGCTCTTGTAGAAAGCTTCTTGTAAAATTTAATTTTAATAGCTATATAATCTTAAAAATGTTGGTCAGGAGAAATATTTGATAATGTCCCACAGAGAACCTTTCCATAAATTGTTTAAGAATGATTGTAGACATACACACAGCTAATTACCTGTGCCTATTTGAACTGCAGGAAATAGATCAGGTTGTTTGTATCTCATTGTTTCCCATCCCTTTCCCTTTTTTTCAGAAATAATAGGCAAAATACTCTTGGTGATGTCCACTGATAGTAAATTGCTGTGTTTTGCAGCTGAAAATGGAAATTTAGGGAGCTAATTTCAATTGCTGTTTCCTGTATTATTCACTCTGTAGGGCTCTTTGCATCTGTGCCTTATTCTGACAACTGCATTTGTATGGAGTCTCCTTGATAATGACTGTGCCAGCAGGGTTTCCATAGCACACTTCTTTATTTCCCCTTATGCTGGCATCTGTGAGTTCTCAAGTACATTAAAAACCAAACCAAACCTAATAAAAACAAACCCACAAAACTCCAAAAAACAAAAACAAACCAAACAAACAAAAAGCCAAACAGCAAGCCCTCAAAACCCCAAGAGGAACCACAAATAAGATAAATGATGTTTGGAATCTGTAATTCTATTCATTCCTCTCTGATGTTCATTAATTTCATGATGTGGTCTATATAAACATCTCTTAGACTGCATCAAGTTCTGATAGGTGCTAGCAACAAACTCATCCTACCTTACAGAATCTGACTTGTAGCTGTCTTCTCTGTTGAGATGCAGTTTGTACTGGAATCATGTCCAGTTGCTTATGTTGCCAGTGTTTTGGGTTTTTTCTAGTCACCTGCTTTATCCAGGATAGTGATGGTCAGGAATTGACCATCAATCATATCATCTTTGGGTCTGTGTGAAGCAATCCCCACCAGCTACATTTTAGAGTCCAAGCTGGTATTGTTAGTGTATTTGAAGTTAAGACTTTCTAGCTAATCTGCAATCTTATTTAACCAAATGACAATTCAGTTGTGTAACTGTCTTGGGGGACTGGACATAACTGCGCTACTCCAAAAATTAGAGGCCTTGCACACAGCTACTTAAAACCCATAAAGTGTGCTGATTCTGACTTTTAAAAAAGTATGAAGTTAAGCACATTTCATGATAAAGAACTACAAAGAACTGCCATTTCAAATTTTGGCTGAAGCTAAGATTTAAGATGCTTTGTAAGATTCATATCCAAATGAGTTTCAAACCAGCTAATTTTGTCACGTGTGCCTGATTACATAGGTTTTTGGGGTTTTTTTTCTCTTTATCAGAAGTAGAGCTTGAAATCTCAGTAATACATACACTGCTTAAAATAGGCTTCTGAAAACAAAGTCAGTAAAGCACAAATTGCTTTACTTGACCTCCAGTGGAAGAGGCCTTTCTAACTGTGTATTTGTTATGGCATCTCTGCAGCCTTAGGAGCTGAACTTGCACTCTGCATCTATACTTCTAAAATAAAGAATAATTCAGGCTATTTTGCACCCAGAAGCTAAAAGGCACGATGTCACACAAGCTCATGGAGCTGAACTCTTTTAACCTCTCAGAGAAAATGGCTGCATTGAGGCTGCCTAAGGGGGGTGGCTTGTGGACTGTGCTAATGCCCAGCTTGTGCTCAGGAGCTGTTTTGGAAAGCATTAATTGGTAAGGGCTAAAATCAGACTGTGGACATTGCCCCAGTGGAACAGAAGAGGTGATGGTGTGTCAGGGTCTCCTCCCAAGCCCCTGTCCTAGCGGCATTTACTTTCCAGCACAGGCACAATTATAGTGTTGAGAAGAAGGGAAAATGTTCTTCCTTGGATTGCAACTCTAAAGCTTTCTTTTCCCTTGATGATAATGATGTCTCTCACCATTAAATGAACTTCTTTTCATGCGTTTTCTCATTCCGGAGTTGCTGGTGGGGAAAAAAGGGTGCTTGTGATGTTTATTCTTTCTTCTGTGGAACAGAAAATAACAGCACCCAGCTGCCTTCTAGCAGTTCATTAAGCTGTGCAGCTAAGCAAATTCCACAAGAGAAGGGATAAATCTTGATATTTCTGTTTTATCAGACTTTTTAGTATGGTTTCCCAGGGAAACTAGACCTATGTAATCACATGGGAAACAGCAGAGGAGATGAAGGAAGGAAGGGAAGGATTCTGACTGTGTAACCCTATTGTTGTGTCACCAGCTGTTCTTTTCCCCTCTGTCAGCTGATGGCCTTGAAAACAGTTAGCTGCTTTCAGGCAGGTTTGATAAAGCATACGATGACTGTTGAGTAGAGGAGAGTCATTGTACCCACTCAGCAATGCCCTAGCTAAAAGAGAAGGTGCAGCTCATGTCTTTTTGGACTAAATAACCACCACCACATGCTTCGAAGAGACATACTGTTTTATTCTTGAAGAGCTGGAAAGATGTGAGCCAGACTTCTTTGGCATTGCTATAAGCAGCCAACAGACTAAACTCATAAGGAAGTAGACTTTATTAATCTACATGTTAGCAGAACTGCTTCTTTTGCTCCTTTTTATTTTTTCCATAGGAGCTTCAACGAAACCTACGTGAAGATAAAAAAAGAATGTTTTGCTGAGATTGCTGTCTCAAATGGGAAGCCTTCCTCTGTTACACTATACACAGATGTGCACATGTGCAACACAGACATGCAGGGTTTTTTCTGTGGAACATACATACATATGCAACAGGTTTGGGTTTTTTTAATGAACAGATTTTCATAGTTAAAAAGTTACATAACAATCCCATTATTTTCTTGATTGGATTTTCTTTCTCCATCTGGTGCAAAGTGGTTAAAACAGCCTATCTTTCAAAAACATTTTGAATTGTCTGGTCTGATAGACTTCAGATGAAGGTGAAATTATTTTTGTGATAATCAGTTTTTGTGCTGAGACACAGCTGAAATTCAATCCAAAAGTCTGAAGGTCCAAGTCACTATAGACCATCTTGTTATTTGTAAACACATCACATTCAGAACAGCTTTTTCTTCTCATATATCTACATGATTTTATAAACAAAGAAAGAGAAAAATAAGGAAGTTTAAAAACAATGGTGTTGGAAATATCCTGGCTTCTCAAACCAGATGCAAATTCAGTCATATGCATGGCACTTCTTGAAAATGAATAGCATCCAGATGCAATACTATATTCCACAGCTACTCTGCTGGACTTTTTAAAACACTACAATGTTGTTTAAACTACAACGATAATATGCAGGAATGGAAAAGAAAGGTAAACTTCCCAGGCTATGATTCTCTGTTCTGTCCTTGCTAAGAAGAAAAATAGAATAACATATGAATCTCATATATCAGTAAATCTATTTTTTCTAAGTAGTAGTCCAACAATATATGTTATTTCTGTTAGAAGAAAAGTTAAACTAATGCTGTTTTCTTCAACCTTCTGCAGTTACCAGTCTAATAGGAGTAGATGTAGAGAATATTTTTGTAAATTAGCTTTGAATAAGTCATGAACCTCTGATAGAATGAAAAATGACAAACATTAGTTACATTAGTTGTGTAGATGACCGGATGGATGGATCTGCAAACAGGCAAAAGTTCATAATGCAGCAGAGATACTGCAAATGCTTCCCTGACTCACTGATGGTACTAAAGCTATGTCTCAAAGTGGACATAAAAACAAGAGCATTTTAAGTAGATGAAAAATAGTGAAACATTCACAAACATCTGTTACATCTAGTTTGTGATAACAAATTATACCTTTTTGTTTGAATTCTTACCTGCTCTGTGTAGTTCACTTTGCACCGCTGTAAAGAGGAATGGTGGGAAAGCACTGAAAGGAAAGGATTCTGTGAAATTTTAGAATAGCAGAATTGAGTGGGGTTTAGGACCCTCATGGGTGTTGGCAAATATTATGCAGTTATATGGATCCCTTATACTAGTGTTACCAATGAAGCAAAAAATGAGCAAGGTTGAAAGAGTAAGGTTAAAAAAGTTCCTGTCTTACAGTCAAAAGACATAGGTGACTTTTTTATTATACTAAAATAGGAGAAAATCTCTAGAAGCAACTGAGTTCTCAGTAGAGAGTCCCATTTTAAAAATCATAAGCTAAAATTAGGAGACAAGCTTTTGTAGGGTTTTTTTCCCCAGATGTCAATATTCAATTCCTTGTTTGCTTAAATGAATACATGGTCATGAATCACTCTGACATTTATAATCTCTATTCGGAGCAGAATAGTGCTTAGTGAAGGAAGCCTGAGGCTGCATATTAAACAAAGGGGAAAAAACAAAATGCTGACTGACTGCCCATTTATCTGAGCATTGACCACTCGGTGTGGAGAGTGAAGCACAGAGTTAAGGGCAGTTGTCCTCAGTAAGTTAAATCTGTATTTAGAGCAGATGCACCTGGGTGCCATGTTTTGCCTACATCTTGCATTTCCCGGCAGTTTAGTTCTGATGCTTGCTTTGTGTTTCATACCTAATTGATGTGTGTTGAAGGAAAGATGTGGCAACTTGATCGTGACACTTCATTGCAGTGTATTATTAATTCTGTACTGCAAGAGAATTAGACCTTTTTATATAACAAGGAGAAAGGGACACAATGTACCTGTGTCTTGCAGGAGACTTCTATACAAGGAGAGGTTTAGCTGAAGGATGTAGTGCTAGTACAGATTCACTAGTGACATAAAGATGATGAGCCTTCTTCTGCTAGCACCTGCCACAATGACACCTATTACAAAGCTTTGTGATGTGGTGAGGGTGCAGAGGATGCTCCCACCTGCCTGCTGAATTGTGACTGCTGCCACCACAGGTACACTTGCCAAATGCTGAGAGCAGGAACAAGGTTGCAGGGTGGAATGAGCAGAATGTTAAAAATGATCCGTAACAGGCTTCCAGTTCTTCATTTCTGTGACAAGAATTATAACTAGAACAGACAAGAATTATAACTGGACTGGAAGATGGCACCAGGTAAATTAATTGTAATGACACTGACTGTAACAATGGAGAAGGAAGGTAGAAATCCTAGTCATTTTTTCAAAAACTTCAAAGTCATCATATTGTAGTTGTTCTTAGATGTTGCAGCTTGGAGAATTGTATGAGAACTACATATATATTAGTTAATTCTATATGATTTTTCCAGTAAGTTCCCAATTCTCATTGTTGGAATTGCACTTCAAAATACATTTTCCCTATTAATTTACTTTTTAATAAAATTATGCAAATAGTTTACATTGAACAATAAGAATTGATTTTCGTTCTTTCTGGCATTGTCTTCATTTGAATGACAAAAATTATAACCAAAGTAGAAAACAGTGCAGATGTAATCCATTCTTATGTCACAAATCATAAAAAGAAAAAAGTAAGGCAACAATTTATATTTTTGACATGCCTAAATTACTTGTCAGAAAGTTCTTGTTTGAATCTCACAGTGGTTTAAAAGTAATTCATGTGCAAAACATTGTTGCAGGCATACAAGATGGTATCTAATGATTCCATTCAGAGAAATCACAAAGCTGTGAATCTTAGGACTTCAAATGCCATATGTTATGGTCTGGCTGCAGGGGATAGAAACATTTTTTAAGATACAGATTTTTAAGTCCAGTTTTCCAACACAAAAATGTTGCAAGATACTTGGAGTAAAACCCTCTTAAGAGTGCAATGCAGTCTTAGCAAGCTAACACAACTAAGATACAGAATAAATAAAGAAGTGCTGTTACATTTTGTGCAACTCAAGATTGGAAGAAATCCTCAGATTGGAAGAAAGTTAGATAATACCTAATGTGCAAAGAGTGCCAAGTGCTAGCAGTTCTAGCTATAAAATGTGAAGGAAATGTTGGGTTTCCACATTCATAAACCACCTAAGAAATTGTTACAGTGGCATTAAGAAAAGGGATGAAGTGAAGTTGATAAGAATTATGCTTCTAAGTTCAATGGAGGCAAAATTTCCCTATTTTGCCTTATGTTACTTTAATCCAAGCTTCTCCATAAGTGCTTTTTTTTTTTTTTTTTAATTGTCAGTAATGTGCAGAAGGTTTGGCTCTTAACCGTTTTTAGGTCAGTTAAATCCTAAAAATTCTATCAGAGACAGGAGAGAGAGAGCAGAATTATGAAACTGGACTTTGATAGTTCGTGTCACGTCAGAAATATCATAGAATCATAAAATATCATTAATTGGAGGGCAGAGAGCACTTGCTAAAATACATAGACTGTAAGAAGGGACAATATCAGCAGTGTGAGTATTCTTAATTCTGAATTGCTTGCTAGTTTTATGCTTCAGTGCTTGATCTCAAACTGTAATTCTGCTTTTATTTGGTATAAAAATGACATGTTCTTGCATATGTGTTGCTCACAGTGACTTTGGTTGAAATATGGTTAATCGTCCAAAAGAAAAGAGAAGAAAAGATGTTAGCAAATCTTTGGAAGCTTTGTCTGTAGTCTGAAAGCCAAAGCTGTGCCTCTTCTGGTTTATGCATCATCATTCATAACGATTTTGCAGTTGAAGTTCAGTTTATGCCAATGCTGGTAAGCCAGAATTGAAACCATCTCACTTTTCTGGGACTTTTATTAGCTTTACAGTGCTAGCAGGACTTAGAATGAGAAACCATTTATTTTAGTTACTAGGAAAATCAACCATGTCTATGAATTTACACAGGTAGTAGATCAGTTAAATAAAAAGGCATTCCATTTAGAGTAGAATTGTGCTTTAAAGTTGAATGAATGCTGCTCTGGGGTTGCTGGCTCTTACTTCTCTGTTTCTATTCATACATACATTCATCATAGAGATGTGATGGACTATGGAGCTCCTTCACTTCATATGATACAGCATTTGGCAGTGATTGTTGCTCAGCTTGGAAATGTATGTGTAGTGATGCCTACCAGCAGTATTTACCAAATTCCCATTAGCTGAATGTTTCTTCTCATACTTAATTTACCTTATTTAAGGTATCTGTTTTGCAGCCATGGGAAATGCTAGATTAACAATTAACTAGATTAACAATTAACACTCGATTAACAATTGTGGCTTTGAAATTCAAATACTGCTAGAGTGTAGAAACAATGCTTGGATCCAATCCATTCTTACTTGGCATGCACATGTAACTAACTTACAGTGCTTTTAAGGCAGCAACAATGCCTTTAATTTTACAGATGGGGAACCTGAGGAGGAGATGCTACAAGGCATCAAACCTCAAGAATTCAGGCAAGATCCATAACAGAAAGGTAATTGAAAAAGATTGTAGTGAGATCTGTCAAAATACTCAGTAGTGTTTAATTCCAGACCTCTCAAAATCTCATTGTCAACTCAGAGACTATGGAATAAAAGTGTCACAAGTTCTAAAAGCCTGTTTCAGGGCCTGCCCATATATATTTTGGTACTCAGCATGCTGGGTCCATCAGTATCTGACATGTTCAGACACAGCCAAAGATCACAGTTAAAGACTGTTATGAACTGCAGGGCCTAATGACACTGACCTCCTGAGAGCATTGGTAGATTTCCTGTTGCATTGTACAGGGTGCCACCATGCCCATTCAGTTATTCAGACTCTGTTTGGTAGAATTGTGCTTAAAAGCTAGCTGTTATTCAAAGCAGTGATATCCACATCCCTTGATGGAGTGAATCTTGTTGCTTTGTTTTGTCCTTGTAAAAGGAATGATACTTCCTCAGCCCATTGCTTTAGGGAGATAGAAGGAGAACATCTCCTCAAGAAGCAGTGTCAGAGTATACGCTTGCATGCATAGCTCAATTAGACCTACCATGTCAGCAGGCTGGCTGTTAAAATTACTGTCCATGTCTATGCACATAGATGTTCATTATTATCTGTATTGCAATTGTTTTCACATAAACAACTAATTCACTATAGCATTACAGTGACATAAGAGGAGATTCCAGCATTATTGTAAAATAGCAGTAATTTTGCAGTCATCTTAGATTGATATCGCTGTCCAGGTACATTAGGATCCCTTTTGGAGCCACACTGCTGCTGTACATAGTGTTATTATACTTGCTGAATCTGTCTGTGTCTATCTAAATTAATAACCAAAAGCCAGTGTGTTATTCCATGTGCTGTTACACAGAGGAAATGTCAGCTGTTTAAGTATTCAGATATTACAGCTATTGGTAACTGTATGAAAATGTGATTCAGTAACATACAGTGCCAAAACAGATACTAAATCAAAGTTACTGGTGAAGAATACACATTTCTCACAATAAAATATATATGCTTATGCTTTAGGGCATATTTACTGCTTAATTTTGCATTATCTATTATAATATTATACAGATAACAGCAGGGCTCAAAATGCATTTATATCTGGATAAGTTAAATTTCTTCCATAATAAACATTAAAGATGCACTGCTGTGTTTATTTTCTGTTGAAAATGAAAGGCAAGGAAGTAGAGCTCTAAGTGGTTGCAATAGGCTGTTTAAAACTGCTCCTGATCTGCAGAATTGGACAGTAAACAAATGAAGTTTTATGGAAAATCAGTTAATATTCAGTGATTCAGATTTGACTTTTTCAAGGACATATGAGCCAGCCCCATTAGCTGCAATATCTTTCATAATTCAGAAATATTCTACAATATTTTTATTTAATTATAACATGTAAAAAATGTCAGCCTCTGAAATACATACACAGAAATCATCCAAGCTTGCTGTTTGGGCTTATGAATTGGAATCCTCCAGTCACAAGGACTGAGCATTACACCGTACTGACTATGCAGAACATCATCCCAGATGTAGACTCTGGTTTCAAATGAGCTGTGTAGTCTTGTTTAGAGATTTACAGTCTTGGGAGAGCCATAAGTGCAGCACTCTCCTGGAGGAGGTAGAAGGGAAAGGGACCCAGGAGGGTTCCCTGTTTGATATAGCTCACTGATTTCCATTTCAAACTTGCTTAGCTTACAGAACAAATACTGAGGGTTTTGTTTGGTTGGTTTTATTTTGTTTGGGTTTTCATTTGTTTGTTTTTTGTTTGCTAGGTTTTTTTTTGTGGCAGCCTGCTCAACACATTTACCCCAGGCTCTTGACAGTCAACCTATGTTCTTGCCATTTCATGTCACATTGCTGGTAATAGTGTCTCTGCAGCCTTTATTATGCCTCCAACAGTTCTCTTGTGGTTGTCTTCAGATTATGCCAGCAGTGACACCTCTGCAACCCTAGTTAATCTTCAGTTGTGTGCTTACCGTGTTGTGAAAGGCATAATGAAAAGATGGTTGTAGTTTCTTTGTATAAGGGAGAGCTGCTCCACTGACATGGGCTGCCTGACTTAACAATAAGAAGTAAGAAACAAGTGAGCCAGTTTCAGCTTGTAAAATCAGATCATGGGAGAAAACAAGGCAAAAAATTACTTCAAAACTAAGAGATGTTAACTAGAAATCTATAACCTGATATTGTCCCTACATAGAAATCAATGCCAGGATTAATTACTTCATAAGTCCTGAGCCTGTTAGTTAATTTCTGTGTGTGAGGCATTTTATATTTTATTTATTTTTTACGAAAATCCAGACCACTGTGTAAGCATTTTCTGTAGCTGCCTGAGATTAAGAGCAACTCTGATGTTGCTCGAGTCAGTTCATCCTGCAATGCAAAGAGGTTCAGAGGCTCTTTCCTGTCTGTTCCAATAAGATTCTCCTCATAGCAGGAAGCCTGACCCGGTAGGTTCTGTATCAGACTGGCCTTTCTCAGATAACAGAAGGCAGGTTTTGAAATTGGCTGCCACTCTCAGTGACTGAGAACAAACTTCTCTGGAGGAATAAAAAAAAAAGCTATTTGTTTCAAGTAAAGCTTCAAGGGAATGAAAATAAAAACAATTGGATCAAAGGACAATAAATGCTAGAGACTTCTCTGAAAATGGCAATACTGTGCTAGGCCTTTAATACCTGTGTGCAGTTAAAGTAACAAGGAAAATTGCTCCAGAGTAATGTCTTCTGCCCTGTGCATATCTTTAGTATCTTTCCAAATTAGTTCTTCATTCTCCCACTCGGACTCTAATAACTCAAATGAAGTGACCTTATATGCCTGAGAGCTGACAGTTTGTGTCTTTGGGGCTGTATTCAGTTCCAGTGTCATGGGTGCTGGCAGCAGCATTGCAGCCTTGGTTTGAAAGCTGCTAGAGCACAAGCTGTTTTACTAACCCAATAAGTAAAGTGTTTGCAGGTGCAGATGAAAAGAGGAGGATATGAAGCTTGCATAGTCTGCTGATGATTTTTCTCCATTCAGAAATGCAAAGATAATTGAATTGTGTTGCTAAGAGACTGAAAAGTTGTCCAGGGAACATATTGACCTGTTTTTTTCCCCCTACATTAGATGGGGGAAAACTAGCAGGTCTGGAAGAAGGAATGGGCAAATGAAAGAAGACAGGAGTCCTCTTGCAGGCTTTTGTCACACAGACTTCCTAAAATTGTCCTTACTTTTGAAAGGGAGAAATAGGTTGTAAACACTGGAGGCTGAATGCACATGGAGAACCAGGAGCTAATTTATACTAACAGCTTCTGCTTTGCTGAATATACCTCCAAGGCAGGTATGGTCAGTCTCTGAGGTAGACTCTCCAAGTAGTAACTATTCTTCAGTGAATTATCTTTTCTGGTTTCCTACATGAAAATCTAGCCACAGGGAAATGTAACCCTTCCAACCAGTCATGCCTCAAACATTTGAAAAAGTCCGAGAATCTCTTTTTGTATGGAGCTGCTGCTCCTGAACAGCATCTGCTCCACAGAAGGTGTCATGACAACTGTGTTAATCCCTCCTGTTGTAAAGGCAACAACTAAATATATGCTTCCTTGAGATGCATCAGACTGACATAAAAAAAGACCTTTGAAATAAGGATGATAATGCCTTCAGTATATTGCAGATTGCTTTCTGCAGGGTGCTACTGCTGCTGTAAGTGATTTTTCTAGGACAGGGAAAACTCCTTTTGCCTCTTTTTCTTCTGCCTCTTTTTTTGCATCCAAAAAGAGCTGTCCATGGCAACCTGTCCCTCAGTTTTCAGTCTGGTCAGATTTGTTATCAATAAATTGCTGAATGATAGCCTGGTTTTGACTCTTGGCAAATTTCACAGTGTGTCATGCAAAGGCAAAATCAGTTTCCGTACCTCCCTTTGTTTCAGACTTGCATGCTTACCAATTTCTGAAGACTTCGTTTTGTTCCACTTGCCTTATTTTCAGTTAATAACTCCACATATATTTGCATTGAATCACAGCTGATGTCTTGAATCACTGCAAATCTATTCGTTTAAGGATTTGACAATGTAACATTTCGTAAGCTCATTATCTAGATAATTTAGAAGTTTCCAAACAATGAATATTCTTTAACCTTGAGACACTTGGAGAAATAGATTGGGATTTTCAAAATGATTCTGAATTTTTTGTAACCATCAGTGGTGTTTCTAATATGCTTATCCAGAATAGAGGAAGGCAAGTAAAATTTTGGCCACTTTAATTCCACCCAATATAGTAGTATATGTGTATGTGTATTTTATATCTCCCTTCCTCTCCTTATAGAAGATTAGATCCTCAAGTTGTGTAAACCTTGAATGTGATAGAATTTATTATAAAAAGATTTTCATAAAAGCCTACTTTCATCAATAGTATATCAATTTCTTCTTTTGAAGATCAGGATATCATTAGCTAGTTTAACATGGAGTCAGTTCAGATCACAGCTTGTCTTTCTATTCAGTAAATGCAGTCATGTTCCCAAGACTCAACTTTTTCAATGAAACCACAAATCCCGAATAGTACAGAAGTCCAGTTCAGCTCCTAATATCTACTAACAACATTGAACAGAGGTTAAGAAAAATGTCTGGCATTGTGGAAAACAGCTAGCATCTGCCTGAATAAATATTTCTCTCTTTGCATTTTATTTAATTATGTTCTATTGTGTTTTTGGTTTTTGCCTTTCAGGATGACAGGTGTTTCAGAGTGAGACTCTTATCATTGTGTTTCTAATCACAGAATTAGCACTTTTTTGTTTTTCTGCGGATTATGATGTGCTTTTAGTGCAAAGCATTGTCTAGTCTCTCAACTGGCTGACTACAAACTGCTTCCTCTGATAAGGGGAAGCTAGTTGGAGCCTTTCCAAAAGCAGTCTCGCTGATAAGTTAGACGGTGAGGCTTGATGTAACACCACAAGTCAGTGAGAGGCAAACAACTGTATATGTAATGAGGTTGATCAGTATTTCCAGCCCCTAGCATAGATTAACTTATTTGTTAAGTGAACATTCTACAGTACTCTATCCAATAATATCTAGATGTATGTATGACCCCACATAACACAGAGCTGTGGTTATAAAACTGATTTAAGGCCCCCGAGTAAATGGTTATTACCTGACAAATCAATATTTTTCTCACAATCATAGGTAAAAGACCAGTTCTAATTATTTTTTTAATTTTTTATAAGCTTCTGACATGGATGATATCTACTGCTAAAGAATTTATTATAATATATGACATTTCATGTGTGCATATAAAATTTGAATTAATAGAAGCCATAAAGATGAGTCATCCTTGTATACTTATGTCTGTTTTAATGCAGTGAGAAGGATCCTCTGAGAAGACAGAAAAAAATATTTGTATTCCCATCTTTTAAGAAGTAAAGCCACTCTCCAGAGGAGGACTGCTCATAAATTATCTGGTGCATTTCAAATAAAGGTTGTTCACAGTAATTATGTAGGACAGTCCAGTACAGTAGGGTGGGAGATTACTTGGCTCCATTAATTTCCTTCATGTCCTGTCAGAGAAAAATCAATTAGAGGTATACATCAGGGGATTGCACTTTCTCCAGAAAAGACAGAACATGTCTAAGATCCCCTGGTATGTTTAAGTTCCTTCAGATCACTTTTGGATTAGGAGGCCCTGCATGAACTGAGTAATCTCAGCAGCTGTCACAGGACCAACCCCACAATAATCAGTAGGACTTACAAGACTTAAGGTACTGTGTGAGTTCCTTACAGACTTCAGTGCTTTTACATGCCCAGCAAATCAGAGGCAGAGAAATGCCGAGAACTCCTTTATAAAGGAGTCGAGACACGGAGAGACTAATGTAGTGTGACTTGGATAGATTTTTAGGGTAGGATTCATGTGATCCTCTGCCACCTAAACAGGTATGTTCTCTACAAATTATTGTTTTATTTTGCTCAGAAAAGGGGATAGAAGAGTCCTTCGTTTTATTCTTCCATAATGTAGTATTTCATGTAATACTTGCATGGTCTGGGAAGTCCAAGGTTTCTGTTCTTTACCAGTGCAAGTTTCCAAAACTTTCATCTCGTTCACAGCTGATGTCATTCCAGAAGAGTTCCCTAGCTGGACTGCTTCTCAGATTGCTGGTTGGCTCTTTTAAAACAGCAATTAGTGTCTCTGCTACATCTGTGAATCTTTAGGATTTACTCATTGTCCTTTTCCGCTGAATCTCTGTGCTGGGAGAAGCTGTGTATAAATATGCTGGAATTTTGATAGCCTACTACTGTAGGAGTCATCAACATATGCCATAACTCAATGTCTGAGTGTAGAAGCATGGACAGGTAGCACAAAAGAAGGGCTTGAGTCATATAGTCATGCTATAGACACAGCTACTGGACAGTGAGTTAGATGATCCTTATCAAAGTATTCAATGGGGGATGAAACCAACAAACATTTTTACTGTTTTCTTCTTCACTTTAGTCAGCCACAGCTACAGTGCTACACAGCAGACAGCTAATATCACCACACCTTAAAGCTAGCAGCAGAATTTGTGTCTTCATTACAAAGAAGAAATAAAAAAGGTGTATTTTTAAAGTTCCATTGAGGAAAGCAGAATCAAAGCAAAAGTGTTTAGGAATTACTGAAACATCTGATTAATTGCAGGTGTTTTTTTCACTCAGTTGCACATTAATCTTGAATTACTGCTTCACTCTTTCTGGTGAGTGAAAGCTCTCCATTATTCAGGGGACATTTCCAGCTGTCTCTGTTGGTAGCAGCAAATGACACTCATAGGTCTTTGCTAAGAAGCTGCCTGTATCTGAAAGCAAATAGTGCAGCAGCACCATGCCAAAGCCAGAACATGCTTTGGGGCTGTCTAATCCATCACTTGACTGTGAGAGGAATACAATCTTTTCCCAAATTTGTCTCCAGCAGAATGAATTTGTGTGTGGTGCCCAGCAATAATACACATTGTCGTTGTGTTTTATCAACTCCTGATTATAAATGCAGCAAATGTGTACTGAGATAAAGGCAAAAGATCAAGTCTTCAAGTGAAGATGTATCTCTTTACAGTAGTTAAAGCCTGACCTATGTTCACCTAGCTAAATCTAAACTTAAAAGCAGTGTATTTATTTGTGATTATTTTGTTCCATACGTACCAGTAAATTATTCAAAAATGTATTGTTAAATATAATTCTTTATCCTTATCCCTATTATAAGCAGCATAAATTCATTATTTAGGCCCACTGAAATTTTGTTTCTCATTTCTCATTTCACTGAGACCAAGGTTGAAATAATCCATACTGATGTGGGAAATACAGCAGCCAAATTTCTGAATGTGATTGAACATGTTTAATGGAACATAATACCATCATTCATCTTAATAGGCATGATAAAAAAAACCAGTTTTCATACAGTCTACAAGTAGTACAAATGAATTAAAGTCTTTTAATTGCAAAGTATTTCAAAAGTCAGAGTAACTTCAAAATAACCACTATGCCAAATTTGAATAAGATAACGACAGCTTCATTAGCTGTAGAAATTGTGCATAATTTATAGGAAGGTTGTATTAGCACTGAGGTGACATTTTCTATTTTATTTGGGTTAAAATTGTGTAAATAGGCCATTTGAAATGCTCACATTGTATATTAAAATGAACTATTCAGGAATTAATTCTTCAGCTTCTCATGAGAGTTATCCTTATTCACACACGAATGGCATTTCTCAGGCATAATCAGATGGCAAAGAGACAAGTGTAAGAATTACTCATGTGAAACCAACTCCATCATTCTTTATTAAAACATTTGCTGATAATGGTTCTTTTCATGCAACTAGCTATTTTAGTGTTCTATGCTGTACAGCAGAGAGAGGGAAAATACTTTCATGAGCTCTGTGGATGATCAGTTTCTTACCTGAGACATGTTAGGAATTACAGAAAATGCCGTAGAGACAGCATGAAGTTATGGTAGTGGTAGGGGAAGGACATGGTCTTTTACCTAAGTAAATCACCACAATCCTTTAAAGTGCATATATCAGGTATATTTGTGACTCCAGACTAGTAAAAGGCCTTCTTCTATCCTATATCCACCTTGGATTTTCTAAAGAGTCTGTGGACCACAGACTGAAAAATACTCATTCAACTGATGCATTAGACCAGTTAATTTCAGTACAAATTCCTAAATCACCTAGCAATATTCTGATAAACTTATTGATGACCTAGATATGGGTACAAAGCTCTGGCTTTTATTGCTTATTTCTAATGTTCTCTAGATTTTCCAGTCATGTTTTCTTGCAGCTGTGGCTCTTGAAACCTCTCTTCATCACGTGTGGTGTCCAACATGTGTTATAGTTTTCTGTGACTCATTGAAAGAGACACACATCGGAAATGAAAATTCTCGTGAGCATTTAAAAATCATCATCCAGTAGTGTATTGAAAGTCTTGTGATTTTACAAGAAACACTCATTCAAATATGTCAGCTACTCATCCTGTAATTTATACAGAGATCACCCTAATCAACAAGGAGGATGGAAATGTTTCCTAAGGCAATCTTTTTGCCTTTGTAATAGATCAGATTTGTGTAATATGGTACGTAATTTGAAAGAATATTTGAAAAGTAAAGCCATACATCCTCTTAAAGGACTGTTTCTTCTCTGTAAGACTGAAGACTATTTTCTGCTATCCTAGTATATTGATAGTCAGAATACATTCAATTTTTTTTTTTTAAAGCAGCTTGCTGATTAATCCTATTTGCTCAGTCTTCATAGCTGAACGTGAAAAAAATTGTTTTGTTTTTATTATTAGCTTTTTGTTAAAAAGCTTTGTTTCTTAGTACTTCCCAGCCTTTCCTTTTGTTTGCAATGAGATTTAAATGAAAAAGAAAGGTATTGGCAGCTGTTACCACCTCCAACTGCTAGATCCAGAAGCTCATATCACGAAATGTGAGAAGCAGTATTCAGAAATTAAGATGTTCTAGCATAATTGTGTAGCCTTATTTGTGTATTCAGCTGCTTAAATAGCACAATCTCCCACTCACCATAAAGAAAAATAATCAACATTTGGGTTGAGTTATTTTATTAAAGGGCAGTAGCAATGTTAATTAATTGGATTTATATTCCCTGTCTTGATGTGTTTGAAGGAAGACAGCACTTTTTCAGCAGCTGAAGTCAGAAGACTTTCAGAGAATTCCTGAGGAGCTAATACATTCTTCTAAAGCACAGTTTTGACAATTCTCCTTTCTAGCAGGAAAAGAGGGGTGGTTGTAGTAAAATGAAAATAGTATTGTGGGCCTGTGTGAAGAAATATCAAAGTCATAACATAGAGCCTTGTAAGCAGGCCAAAGCTTTTCGTTATTACATGATATAAAAAAACCCAAACAAACAGCAAACCAGGATGGAGTATCTCTAACAAGAAATGGATTGCATTTTGTCACCTAAATTAATTTGCCCCTGTGTCTTGTAAATCATTTCATGCCACAAATAATTGATCAGAGACTGAAGCAGAAATGAACAATTCAGGCTGTGATTTAAAGGGAATTAATTCTTAATTAAGTTGGCTTACTTTGGATTTTCATCTTTAGGGAGAAAAGGCTGCTAAGCATTCACAATACCATCACTTAGCTTAATATTAGGAAAAGCCTTCCTAAGAGATTAAGGCACTCTTCACATTAAGGAGCTCGGAATCAAGTACCTGAATTTAAGAGTAAGAACCAGAACTGGTATCAGTATATAGGGGTCTAGTGTCAGTTACTCAGTGAGCTTCAGATTATCCCAAGAAGTGAGGCAAAATGAATCCTGTTTGCAAAGGAAGCAGGCAGTTAATCCAGAAGTCTTTGCATGATGATCTTCCCTCCAATGTCTTTCTCTGATACGGCTTCCATCAAGAACTTCCAGTGAGAATAATACAGTCTCTTCTTCATCATCTAATTGTAGCATTTTGTGGGTGCTTATCTCTGAGAATACCGGATCTTATTTTTGAATATTTATAGACCTATATATTGTTTCAAGAGTTCTGCTTCCTTATATCTTGTGATCCTTCTCTTCTGTATTGTTATTTAGAGTGTTCTCCTCCTGTGTTATTTTTTTTTTTCAAATGGATACATGTTATCAAATTGCTTTAACAGAGTTTGGAAACTACATTAGTCTAGTCAAATGATATGAGAAGACTAGAAAATGGTGAGGTGAATCCAAGAGATACCTTGGTTCATCTATCCAAATAGCATTTCCAGCTGATTTATATGTTTCAGACAAGGAACAATCATGCAAGCATGTGCTGAGAGCCTGGGGATTTGGCACGTTCTGGATCAGATCACAGTTTTAAAATTTTTGGAAAAAAACTCCCCTAGTAGCTGTTTTTTACAGATCAGATGATCAGGAGGCAGAGAAAAGAAAAGGAGAAAATTAACAGGAAGAAAAAAAAGGAAGTAGAGAAGACTCTGCCCTTGAAAATAAGAAAGTGAGTTGTGTTATCTTTTTGTGTTACTCTTTTTGCAATATGTGCATGTTGTCCTCTTGACTGACAAAGTTCTTGTGTTTCCCTTGGAGTGTATCTGTTCATTAGTGTCTCCAGACAGAGGTAGTTTAGCTTTTAATTAAAATACAATTTTCAGGTTTTTTAGTGTGTTAATGAGACAGCAAAAATGAATTCATTGAAAGAGGAACAGATATCTAGGCCTTACAGCAGTGAAAGTTAGAGCCTCATTAGTAGCTAATTATGCAGAACATAGTATATAAATAGAGCTGTTATGGCATTAAAAAAAGCCTCAGTGCATTACCTAATGACATAAAATGTTTACAGTCTGTTCTGAGTGTGGTCTAGTGTCTTACTGAAGTAATTAATGGCATATTTAACAGTGACACAACTGGAATGACAATTGCTTTGCAGGTACAAGTTGAGGGCAAGGGAATGTGTAAAAGTCTTTGAGGAACACATTATTTGCCCGCTAATAAATGTGAGAGCATCAGAAGCTACAGGAGGAACACATGGTTTATGCATTAGGTGGGATAATGTCTCTTTCTGACAGGGACTTTTATTTCTAGGTTTTCCAAAAATGAGCAGTGAGGTGCCAGAAGTCCAAAGTCACACTTCCAGAAAGGGCTGAGAGAACCAAGGTCCATCTTCTGATAATTACGAAGTTGGAAAGTATTGTGGAAATGTTACTTTTTGATATAAATATGGCAAGCAAGACTGAAAAGAGAAGTTTTTCTTGGTTATAAGGGTCCTTTTAACCAGATGAACATACTAAAAATAATACTTTAATAGCATAAATATGATATTTTATAAATAGTAACAAGCAACTTTATGTTTACATAAGGTGGTGCTTTGTGCTAAGAGTAAAGCTGTAAATGGCAATAACTGACGAGAGCTGTTAGATGCAGTGTGGTGAAAATCATTCTCGGTACTACAGCAGGGTGGTGGAGGAATGACTAAATGAGAATACCACATTTGGGGAAGCATACTAGCAATGGAGTCTGTCTAGCATATCAGAGGTAATTTGGACAGAAGTAGAAAAAATATTGTGAGAAGCTGGTGATGGGGAGAAGGCAGATGAGGAGATGTTTATGCAAATGAGAAAGGCCTGTAGAATGATCTGTGCATTAGTCATGATGATTCCAATTACTGTTGTATTGACTAGGAACCACAGAGCCACAGAATCAATTAGATGTTTAAAAACACAAAAAGCTATTTCCTTGCTCAATTTGTTCAGCAGTCAACAAGTTTAGAGTTTGCGCTGGGAAATTTTTTTGGTATGACGACCAAGTTAGAGACTGACTAATTTTTCACTGGGAGTAGGCGAACGGAAATGATTCTGCTGTGAATTCAGTGCTTTATTTTACAGCCATGATGGTTAGAGAAGTAACATAGAATCATGGAAAACTTTATTCTTCTGTGCTTCTGCATTAGCACCATTGCATGTGTTAATGACATTATCAGCTGTCAGTGGGAAGAGAAGTAAATGACCTGCAAGTTTGTGTTATAGCAGGTAGTAAGAGAAGTTACTTATTAATTGTGGGGTGGGTTTTTTTTAGTTCATTAGTAAAAATAATTTTGTATTCACAAAGAGGTCTAGGTAGGCCAGAGCTGAAGGCCTGAGAAATCTGTTATACATCTAATGAGTACAGTTAAATAAATGTCAGTGCCAGCACTGCCAAGAACCCACCAATCTGCCTGGTTCCTAACTGACAAAGACATTTGTGTGTGTGTGCTCATGTGTTGATCATTCTCACTGATCACTGAGTCTGAATCTTTTTATTACTGTGGTCAGCATGAATGCCAAGTTCCAGTTGTGACGATTCTCTCTCTAAATAATGAATAGAATTAGTACAGATTTGCTGAAGAACCTTGACTTTTATAATCAATCCTATATGACACACAAAGATGGTCAATTATATATGGCGGTATATGCCTATTAAAAATCTGTACACGTATCCATAAGATGTTGCGAATACTAAAGATGTACTTTGCCTAATACCCTGATACTTTGCCAAAGGACTTTTTCCTCTGTGGCTGTGCAGAGTTCTTTTGGCTGGCTGTGGATCTAGAGCAGATTAGCTAACTAGCTAACCTTTTATGACTCTGTGGTCCCATTATTGCCTCCAGTAAGGTAGCATAGTCTGTTTTTGTAGATAAATGAACTGCTTTTCATGTACTATGTAAAAAGGTAAAGGCTGTGGCCATCTTAATTTTTAGAACCCTAGGATCATATTTATACTGTATAAACATGATTTGAAAGATGTTACTAGGAAAGGAGCTATTAAATCAGGGGNCGTTCATGAAGCCTAGCCATACATACATTAAATCAGGGGAATACAAATGTAGAGGAATTTAAGAAATAGGTAAGGGCTTGTATGATTTTTAAGTTACCAGTTGGCTGTGTAGTACAATATACAGGAAAGAAGAATTAAAATGTCCTATTTTACTGAGAAAGCAGATGAGGGATGGAACATTTAATGTTCTTAAAATAGAATACAGAGTAAAAGTGTGCCCAGTGGAGTATTTTTCAACAAAGAATAGAGAATGCTATATGGATAGATACAAGTCAAGTGGAAATAAAGGAACTAAGAGTAGTGGATACAAGGGTCCCAGGGGTCCCTCTGTTACTAGGATATCTATAATCCCTATCAATCAGGGCACAGAACTTCCTAGATTAAAAAAAATACAGCTTCAAAGCTAACCAACAGAAGCCTTCACATTAGATCTCATCAGAGGGATGTGTGAAAACAGATGTTCTTCAGCTAAATTAATCCCTAAAATCTCAATTAGTTCATTCACTTTTTACTTAAAGAAAACCATCTTGTGCTTTATTTGTTTCCCTTATCTTACAGTTTTTCTCTGCTGGATCCAGTGTTTTCACGTTGTGCTTATTTTTTATTTGCACCCAGGCACTAGATTTTAATAGACCCCAAGCTCCATGAAGCTGGAATGTTCAGACTTATGAATATTGCTGATAGTTTAAAGGTTTGGAAGAGAATGACTCTGTAAGAGAAGAGGTGCACAGGAAAAATATTCAGCAAGTATGAAAAGGTGAAGTGACATCCTCCACATGATGGCAGTACAGGGTCTGTAGCAATGAAAAAATGATAGTAATAATAATATAATAATTAATGATTAATGGCAATGAAAGACAGAAGTTGTCTTCTTCAGTCAGTGTGTTGCAAGGGCTTCCCTCATTGCACCTGAAACAGGGTTTCCTTGTCAATTGTACAGTATTAGGAAATAAAAAGTCAGCAGACAAAGTGATGACATCTGTTATTTTCTAATTGTATAATATTATATTCTAATTCCTAATTATATAGAGGGAGGAAAGAATATTTTATTATTATATTTGGCATGCCTTACAGAATATGAGAATCCCTCTGAAGCCATTACAGTTGTATTACCAAATATCTACAGTTATCTATTGTACAGCTATTTAAATCTGATGCTTTAGAAACCCTTTAATATCAATTTCTGCCAAGACTTGATAGTTTTCTACTTTCATTATAAAATAAATAATCTTTATAATGTTGTGGTTATTAATGTAAATTACTTCATGTAATGGATCAATGATGGAACCAGCTAGTGGAAAAAGCTCTGGTAGATTAATCTTGATTATGAAATTTATGGATCAGAATGGTTTGAGAAATTGTAATGTGGTAGAGCAAATCTTGTCTTCATAGCTACTTTTAATTGAAAATCCTGCATAAGTTGTAATTCAAAGACCTCATTTTTCTCATTTTTCTATTTCTTTAGTATTAACTTACATACTTTGTCAGAAAAATATACATCTATATGTATTCTTAGTACTAGGAATTATTTCTGTGCTTTTATTTATTCTTTATATAGGAACCTTTTGGCTTGGTAAAAAATGAGCATTCCTCATGGAATAACATAAGTTGTGAAGCCTCCATATATATATGGAAAATGACCTAAAAATTATGATCTAAAACCATGTTTCCTGTTTCCTATGCTGCCTCAAAGACTTTGTGCTTTTCTCTTGGCCTTATTTTAATTTCAGTGATACCGAAATCTGTTTCACTTGTCAATCATGTAGAACTTTAGGCATTACATTTCGTGTAGGCTTTAGTATTAAGAACTTTGAAAGACTTTCTGCTGAATTGAAAAGAATACTTCAGAAGGTAAAAGCATAAAATAGAAGTTAGGTCACTGTGTGGTGCTTGCAAAAAATGATGATGTCTTCAATGTGTCTTGAGGACAAAACGGGTTACTATGTAAAAGGACAGTCATCCATGTCTAACATTTCAGAAGAATGGAGATAGAAACTCCTCTAGTCTCTGATCTCTTAGGCAAAATACTGCAGAGTGCCAGGAGAAGAGGCTAGAATTTCCTTCCCACTCCAGCAAATAATGAGTTAGTGCCTTGACACATAAATATTGAGATTACTTGCAACTGTCTTACTTGCCCACTGGAGTACTAGCTGGTATTTTAAGTCCCTAAATGTCTGCTTCTTTTGGAAGTGTTGCTAATAATTGCCTGAAGACACAGAACACTGTGGAAAATAAACATTCAGTTAAATTTGCATTACTTCATGTAGTTCACCTTTTGAAATGTCCCTATCCTCTCCCAGCTGGTTCTTCCTATGCCAGTCTCTTGCAGATTTATTCGAATCAATTTATTCCCTCTCTCTATATCTTTTCTGTTTTGGCAACTATGTGCCCACAGCCTGCTGTAGCATAACTGAAGTATAAAAAGTGCAGACAGACATGGAAAATAAAATTATAAAAAGTGAAGATTATCCCTCTTTATTAAGACACTAAATAGGATGTGGGAGTTAGGAAAGATTACAGAACATGTGGAAAAAATAAACAGAGTGATCAGTGATTCAAAATAAGTGATAAACTTTTGTGGTTTTCCCTTCAGTGCAATAGGATCACATCTGTTGATCGGAGCGCAGATTTTTGCCAGGTCCTTGTTTATATTATTTTGCTTTTTTCCTACAATTTATAAACCACAGTTCATTTTGGGAAAGAGCACATATTCCAGATGGGCTGTAGCTGTCACTGTTCTTTACACACTAAGTGTTTCAGTACATCCCCTTATACTAGCAGTAAATAACAGTGTCATGTATCATACAAGGTACCAGGGAGTAATAGCAAATCTAGTGGACAATAGTGCCCTGTATCTGTCTCAGAGAGTTTCCATTTCCAAAATGGAAATGACAGAACTTTGTGATAAGATACAGTGATTTTCCTTAATCTGTAAGCAAGATATAATTAAGGGAATGTTGCTTTTCAAGAGTAACAAAATATTTTTAGGAACTTGGAAGGGGGGTTTGGAAAGTAAATAATACTTAGTGGCATTATTGAACTTGGTGCTGAGGTGGAGCTTGCAATTACTGGAGGGCTCTCAGGTGAGGTGATGAGATCTGCTGGATATTGCAGAAACACAGGTGGAATTGTGTACATGCAGATTGGAGGATAATGCAGAGCATGAAGAGGAAGAGCAAGAAGAGAATCAATAGATCATCTGCTTTTAGTGAAAAAAAAAAATCCAACTAGTACCTGATCCCCTGAATGACAATCCTGCCTAACCATGACAGCCTGGCTTGTACAAGCGAGAAACGAAGGGAGCAGAGCTCTAACCATTTTCCTTTTCTCTGAGGAGATTAATTATGCCACCTGAACTAGCAAAGATTAAAGCACTAACTGGTATAACGGATTTATACAGTGCTCATCAAGTGTAATAAAGTAAACCAAACAAGCTGATCTATTACAGCACTGTAATCATTGCTACGAGTTACCCTGTCTGAGGGGGAAGGATTGCCACACACTGCAGCCTGCAGCTCTTCACTCGTTGGAAACCAACAGCTTCCATCCTCTGTGCAAGGAGCTGTGACAAGTATACGACAGACTTTGTGACATACATAGAAAAGACTTCATCTGTTTTATGAACTATATAAAACTGTGATTAAATGTGCCACCCACTAAATGAAAGCAGCTTCAAGATTCTAGCCAAAGAGTAATAGGATTAATCCCAAGAACATAAAATGCACAGTTTTAGTGAACTGTGGTTCCTTCCTCTCAAACAGTTGTAACAAGGGTGCAGCTTTGTTTTACTCCATCAGATCTACTTAGGCTAGTCTTGCAAACATTTGATTTATTCTTATATTTCTAAAATAAATTAGTATATTTACTTCTACTACAAATCAGTTGGCATGGCACACTTTCTAGTGTGCTGCTTTAGCTAGCGTATCACTGACTCCAACATTTTATCAGCATTCTTGACTTTTATAGGCAAAAACAACAATGGGAGAAAGCCCTACAAAAATGGCAGTAGGGAGGTAGAAAGATCTGAGATAAAACAGAAGTTCATTTCCTATTAAGTCTACCTGGATGTTTTCATTATTAATTGCCATCCTTAGTTATTTAATTCTTGGGTGCCCTAGGAATGTGATAAATAAGAGTAAAAATGATAAATAGAGAGAACTTTTTTGTTTTGTTTCACTTTTGGTGACATACATCTGGGGAAACTTCATGAATTCAAAGAGGGATTTGCCCAACTAAGGGAATGGGCATCAGCTTGGAGAATTTTAAGACATTCAAAGCCTTTGCCTGAAAAGATACCTCATAGTTGGTATGCAAAAGCTATAAAGCCCAACACCTTGCTTAATAAAAGAACCACATTTTATGAGCTACAGCTTCCAGTTGTAATAAATACACTTTTTAAAAAAATATAAAACAGCAGGGCTATTTATGTAATCATTACTGGAGTTAAATACATTATGACACAGTTAATAGGGAGTTACCTGTAGTGTTACATTATCTGAAGTAATTTGATTTTGTCTTTATTACAAATTCTGTCCTTTTTTAGGGAAAAACTGTTCTCTCAGGCTTCCTTTTTTCTTCTCCTAAAATTATGAGTTGATAATAGCATTTAATGTTGCTGTCCATAATTTCTGTTTCACTTAGAAATAAGGCTTGAAATAACTCATTTTAAAGTGTACTATAAATGCTCTTTTGTGTTTATTTGTATCCAGGCTGTCCCTAAATATCACTTAAGTTTCATTTAAACAAGGAATTACAGAGGTATGTTCACTTCCACTATGCAGCCAGCAAACCTTTATTCAAAGGAAACAAATGTGTATGACAGGTTGGGTAACAAAAGCGTTAAAAGATAGTAATCCTATGCCAGCTTTTTCTCCTTCATTTAAAATCAGATTTATTGTGTCTGTCATCTTTTTGGAGTGGTTTCCATTAATATAGAATGCTGGCTACATTATACAGCCCTCCAGGATTTGCGTTTATATCGTAGGCATTGCTTCCTTCAAGCTTCTATTTATTGTTAGCTTGTATTTTATGTGTCCATAATACAGGAGAATGTGTACTATAATGTGACCCTTCTCCTTTTTATATTACAGCACATCAAATACTTTACCACTGTCTACACCAAATGCACAAACACAGTAGACTGGCATTTATTTCAGTGTGGTTTTGTGGAACTTGGGGATACTTTCTTTGGAACTGTGGTTGAGATGCTGTAAGCTAGTATGGGTTAGGATGTCATAAAGCTTTATCACAGAAGGGATATGTATTTATCCCAGGTGGCATCCTTTGGATTTGTGCTTAATGTGCATAGGTGGATCCATTTTGGAAGCTGGAAGGTAATTTCAGTAGGGAAGACACAAAGACACAGTCAGGTCATGGCAGAGCTTTGAATCAAACCTTTCTTTTGCAAGGAGCTAATTGAAGGGGTCATTCTGTGTTTCTGGATACCCTGAGTGAAATATGATGCGTTCCAACTTCTAACGGGACAGAAATTCTGTTGTTATCTGTAAGACTTATGGAAATGTTCTACATCAAAACTAGAATTGCAGCCAAACTCAGGACAGCAAAATAGAGAAAGCAAAGCTGAGAGCTTTCATTCAAAGACAACTTATTCTGTTATTGAGTATCCATATGTTTCTCTTGTCCATATAGGGGGAAAAAAAGTAAATATTGATGTTCAGTTCAGAACAATGTTAAACCTTTTAAATAGTTTCCAGCCATAAATCACATCTGCTGCAGTGTTCCCTGCAATGTTACAGGGAATGGACTGAAGAAATACTCTGTCAGGTAAATGTAGCTGTTGAAAGAGGTTTCTAAACATATAACAATGTAGCCACTGGGATCAATTTTTATAATGTGCAGTGATATTCAATAAGTCATTAACAAGAGTAATGAACTCTAATAAAAAATGCAGGCTTCTATTCCATATTTTACTCAGCTCACTGTAGCTTAAAATTGCATTTTATGATTTTATTAGACATATTACTTAATTTTTCACGAACTGGTCATTTTATTTAAGTTAAAACATAGTAAATAGATTTTTTTCAACAGGGAAACAAGATTTTTTTAAAAATGGCTTTATATAATAAAGTACCTTTATAACATAAATAGGTATCTAATCAATAGACTCAAGTCTGTTGTGTTGCAGTAGCATAAGGCTTAGAGTGAGGCTTTGAGGCTAGGCCAGAGCATAATTGCACTACCTTACAAAAGTGCCTGGAGTATAAGGAGTGTTACATCCCAGTCATATATCACCTAGTGATGATCATTTCTTTTTCTAACTTACGTGTTGACAGAGCCCTGCTAAATCTCTACTTAATCGCTCTTGGTCCTCCTGTTCAAGAGGAAAGTATTGCCTCTGCAGGAGCTGCTTCATTCATCCCTTATGCAGACCTTTAGCCAAAGAGACTTGAAGCTGTTTACTCTGTGGTGAGAAGAGATTAGATGTGAAAGCTGCTGCGGCCATTGAGCTGCTCTAGTGCAAAATGTGAGAGACAGGAGCAGGAGCAACAACAGAATCTGGCTCAGGGGTCTTCTTTTTCTTGTTAATGTCTTAAATTGTAGCCCATGAAAAGATAATAGTGTAAAAGGACATTCATAGAAATAGAGCTAAGCGTGTTTCGGTATGAAGAGAACCAGATCTCCTCTGAAGGCAAAGCAGCTTGATGAGACCTTCAGTACAACTTGTCTAGATGATGCAATACTGTACGTAGAGGCATGTTTGTTGCTTTCGGTAACAGTTGTGAGATTTCTGAACTAATGACTCAACAGAAGTTGAGTCAGAAACAAGTTATTTGCCAGTTATTAAGAGTGAAAGAGACTTAATAATCATCTGTATTCTTGCTGGCCTTACTTCTTCCCATTTGACTCATTTTTTAGAGTATTCTGTCTAGGCTAAATAATTGAAGCTTTGTGCAGCATCTGAGAAGCTGCCTGACTTTCCTGACCTACTATTTAGTGCTCTTCTATAGTAAAATTTCTATTAGGGATTTATTGTAGCCCTACTACTTTCACTGAGAGGAGACCTCATTAATGTTTATAAATATGATAAGTGTGAATGTCAGGAGGAGAGAGCCAGGCTCTGCTCAATGTCATCCAATGTTAGGACAAGAGGGAATGGGAGCAAGCTGGACCACAGGAGGTTTAGTATTAACACGAGGAGGAACTTCTTTCCAGTAAGGGTGACGGAGCACTGGCCCAGGCTGCCCAGGAGGCTGTGGAGTCTCCTTCTCTGGAGACATTGCAGAGCTGCCTGGACACATTGCTGTGTGAGCTTGTCTAGGTGATCCTGCTCTGGCAGGGGGGTTGCACTAGATGATCTTTCTAGGGTCCTTCCAACCCCTGACATTCTGTGGTACTGTGATACATGCCTCTGTAGTATGGTGACTCTGAAGACTGTCATTCTTTAAAAAAAACCAAAACCAAATTCAGAAAACCCAAGGAAAGCCAAGTACCAGTTTAGTGAGTATAGTGGCCATTCTTTCAGAATGTAGTTTGCAGTTAGTCAATGTGCTGGCAGTTTGTGATGCATCCTTTCATTCTCCACTGGGATTCTTCTGAGCAAATTCACCACAGAGGAAGTAGCCAGTGTCAAAGTGTAGTTGATTACCATTTGTTTCTCCTTTTGCACAAATTTTACTTAATTAATAACTGCATTGAGTCTTTTTTTATAAAGCTTTGCTCTAGAGACTGGATCCAAGATAGTGTATTTTTGTGATTTAGAAGTTAATTTAAAGGACATATAGAGTGTTACAGCACACAGGAACAAAGCTTGTTTTTGATTCATATAAGTCTTAGGTCCTGGATTGATTGGTTTAATAACATTTCTTAATAAAGTCAACTGAATGCATCTTATTCCTGTGGGCTTGTGGGATGGAGTAGGAAGTTTCAGTCTATAACTTGTTAGCTTTGACTTAGCAAAGGATATTAGAGTGCTATGATTTGCAATTATTGTTTTATACACACAGCCCTGATTTGAAAAGGCATCTCCAATACACTTGAAAATGCATATGTTTACCAGATATAAGTGAGCTTTCAAATTTAGCTATCAAGTACAATATGGGTATTTATTTGAACACTCCATTTACAGCAGTTCTTTTGTATTTTCAGTGTTTTATCTGTATACTTTCTGGTCCTCAGGCAGTACTTCAGGAAAGCAATCTTGCAAGCACACGTCAATGATTTCCTCAGTTATAAGTTAAGTTAAATATTTGCTTCTTAGTAAAATCTCACAAAAAAAAAATTAATTTCAACATACACTCATATTGTTCATCCCAATTCCATTCTACTGTTTTCATGGGGAAAGGGAGACTTGCTGCAATGATTTAAATATTGTGATAAGCCATCTGGGAAAGTTCTAACTTGTACTAAGTGTTAATTTATTGTCTTGTTCTCAGAAAACATCTAGAAAAGGTGCTAGTTTATGGATTCTGGGAACATCTTTAAGAGGTGATAAATGTGGGCAATTGACCTTCAAACTAGAACTCATTTTGGATCTTAAACCTCATTTGTTTTCAGCAGAAGACATGCTTCCAAATGTAATAAGCTTCTGTAAATATCTTGTCTAGCTGTAGTCTGGACATGAGAGAGACATGAATTTGATCTTACTGGGAAACTCTTACAGAGAAATGGCTGTCCCTCTAAACTTAGCAAATGCTATCTGTTAGGTAGAGCCCTCTGAGATTTCAGGTGGATGTGAGAGGTACAGAAAGATTAATTTACAAAGATGTTATCTTCTTGCATTCTTCAAATGGATGTGAATGTAGAGGGCATCAGCTGCTTGCAGCATTTTGCATCATCAGCTGAAGCATCAGATGCTGGGCAGACTTACAGATGAGGCTGCAGATAGCAAACCTGGGAAACGAGATCCGGAAGGTGCTGAATGAGGAGCACACTTCTGGAGGAGGTGGTTAGTCAGCCTCAGATAATTATGGCAAAGCCAGCTTTCCTTTCTCATCATTGTGAATTTCTGAAGTTCACACTTAATAGCTTTCTGTGTGTCAGAGGGTCATGGGAGAGAGAAAAAAATCATATGAACATGTGACTTGACATACTTGACATGTATTTTTGCTGTTTGAAGTCAAGCCCTTTGTATGTATTGTTTTGCAGAATTTTCCCAAAGAACAGTTTGCTTCTGTTACAATATGTCTCCAAAAATAGTTAGAATCAATGAAGATCATCTGGCATTTAGCTTCTGTTTAGTCATCTTACATACACCTTCTACCAAAGATTCAGAAACTTTTCAGACTAAAAATAGTGTTCCTTCCTTCTTGCTTCTTTCCTGATTTAAGCATATTGATGTCTCCTCTTTGCCAGCCTGAAAAAGTCCTCCCAGGGGAGCTGATCACTTTGCCTTACAGAGGAGCATAGTATTGCCTTCTCATGTCTGCTGTGCAAAAAGCTGAACACACAGGGGCATATACTAAGCCTTGGAAGAATGGTTGTTTTGTTTGTAATTTGTTCACCAAAAAGATCAACTCCAGACACAACATCTATTTTCCACCATGGTCCTGATTTCACCAAATGATTTTGCATGCTGCTGAAGTTTTCATGAAAATGACAAGATTAATCCGCTGTTTCAGGGGACTTCCAAAATATTCTGAAATATTGTTACAATTATGGGCACATAGCAAAGTCATTTTGGATGAGATTCAGCTTGGTGTCTCACATGAAGAAGCTTGGAAAGAGATACCATGAGGTGAGAAAAGAGCTAGCTGGAAGGCAGAACCATTATGGGATAGGATGGATACAGTTATTAAGTTGGAGAATGAATCCTTCAGTAAGAGGATACAAAATGAGTTTATAGCCTAAAAATATGTTAGTTCATATTTATAATGTGCATACCTCTTTGTTTCTTGGCTGTGTGCTTAGCATTGGTATTGGCTGGTCTCATATCAAGTGACAATGATTATATAAAGCAAAGAGATTAATTGTCTCTATTTGAGACAATTGGAAGGTAATCTTCATCTTTTACAGTGCTGCTTTATGCACAGCATATATGCAGAGTACATGAGGTACTCTACTAACAACACAGATAGATGTTTTATTGATCTCCCTCTGTTCCACTTCACTAACTCTGCCTATTTTAAGTGAGGCATAGCAGGGATAATCAAGTATGCTTTTAATGCTAAGAGTGCACATAGCTGTCTGGAGAAGCTAGGTGTAATGAATTCAAAGAAACAGCAGACTCTAAAACTTATGGTGAAGAGAGGAAGGGCAAGGAAAAAAAAATAATGTTCTGAGGCAATGAGGTTAAAATGATTTAAAGCACACTGGAGACCTAAAAATAGTTGTCATTTAAAATGGCAAATGCAAATTGTACTCTGAAATTAAAAGACATCTAGGCAGATTTTGCAAATGACAGTTGTATGTTCTAAACCATATACGTGCTCTTGAAAACACTCACCCAAACTGACAGATTTTATGCAATGCAAAAACAAAGCAAGAAGAGAGAACTATTGGGTAGAACAGTGAGAAATAAAGGGCTTCTCTCTGTATACATTGTCAACATTTTTACTGGGACTTTGCATATAAAAATGTAACTACTTAGTAAATATTGAAACACATAAGTGCTTGAGCTGTCTGGAAACAAATGTGATTAGAATCTGATTAATAATCAGTAACTTTACTAATATCTCTGCAATACAGTTATAGTATTGCATATATGAAGATAATTGAGAAAAGCATGTCTTTATATACAAGAGTGTATATGCTATCCAAATGGATTCAATCAAACCCATAGCAACAGTCAGTGTCTCAAAAATTAGGAAACAGCTGATATTAGTAGTTTGAGGGTGTACTTAATTTATCTCTACTTGTATTCTGGTAATATTAATTGTATAGCTATGTTATTTTTTCTGTAGAAAATATCTTAAGTGTACAGTAATTTTACAACAAGTTGAAGGGTACAAAGGGGAATGAAACTAATTAAATGAGCAAAAGAATAAAACCAGAACACAATGATGAGCACTTTACTGGGGAATGGACTCATTCTAGTATCTCATGATCAGCTGCTAGATTTTGTCTTTCCTTTATACTTTTCTTAACAATCTTGTAAAACAGTAAAGAAAATATTAAAGAAAATATTAATTAAATTATTAATTAAATTCATAGTATTGTGAAGTACCAAGATAACAGTGTGAAGAGAAATAAATCCATTAAACTGGACTCAATACAATTATTAATAATGAATCCAAATGCATTATAATCCATTCTTTCCCTCATTATTATCACATTATGCAAACCACTTACGTAAATACTCCTGAAGTATAGCATATTTTCCCCCCTTTTACAGAAGGGGTACTTAAGACATGGATATACAAAGTTATTAGCCTAAATTTCCACTGGAGCAGAGATATGAATTGAGATTTCCATGTTCCACATTGTCAACTGGAGCACAGAAATGTAGAGGGAGACTTTTAGTATAAATCTAAGGGAAAATTAAGACCTCCTCAATTGTAAGATTATTTGTCATATTTTTAATCATATTTTTAATCATGTTTTTTAACTTGGAAAATCTCCAAGAAATTTCATGGTCTTATTAAAGCACTGAGCAGGGAAGAAATTCAGCATTTTTGAGACTGGAAGTGTGTTCACCTGCAATATTGTATTTTTCTGTTCCATGCAGTGAGAAAAGACATCTGGTCAAGGAAAAGAGTTGTGACTGATTACTCAGAATTCTTGTAACAGGACCACAAAAGAACTGGTAAGAAGCACGTGGGAAGTGAATTTAACTATGTAGGTTGTAAATATGTTTTAAAGATTTTTTAAGCATTTAATTTGGCAGAGGACTTAGTATACTCTCACTTAGACAGGGAAAACTCAGTTGTGTTTTTGTCCTAGAGAGCTCTGAGGTACTGATACTGTTGTTGGATTACTGTAGGAGGAATCTCTTTGGTAGTGTGTATGTTTTGGTAATAGTAAGCCAAATTTATTCTAAGACTTATGTTCTGATAAAGCCTCATGTAGAATATTGTATACTATTCAGCACCAATTCAATACTGCCAAGATTAAAATATACCACTCTTTCAAATGATATATATATTAAATGTATCCAGGTATTGGCTTGCTAGGTTCTATTGTATAATATGAGACAAAAATAGAGCACAAGCTCTCATAGCAAAAGTGCAATTGAATTCACTTGTTATCTTGAGTGTCAAAACTAAGGAGTAGGAAAAGAAGCAAGGTAAGCAGTGAAAATTAGAGGTTGAACATCTTGTTCATGTTAATAGTTTAAACTATTTAGAGTAAAACGTTGACACAGATAGTTTATATATTGAGACCACAGATTTTCTCTCATGAGTGTCAGAATAATTATATTTAAGGAAAAATAGAATGAATGTGTTATTCTTGTTTCTTGAGACTGACTTGTATTTGTTTTAATTTTCAAAAGGTGCTGTTGCTCTGGGTTGGTTCTTACTGATCCATTTTTCAGTTGCAGGTATTCTGATGGGAATAACTAATGAAAGGGCATTGGCTAGTAAGAAAAAGACTTAAATGTAGCAAATTGATAACTATTGCACTTTTTGTCTGCTTTTTTCTTTTCTTTTTCTTTTCTTTTGACTTCATGCTAATGAGACTATTAGTGCTGTCTATGTGAAAATGAGGATTGTTCACTAGTGCTAACAGGTACACGATGCTCTTGTTGAAGATGCTTGTGGCCACATTTCTCTACCATCACCACCATTTGTCTTTCTGTTTCTTGAGGATTGAAAGTTGATAGCAGCCTCTGTCAGCCAACACTGTTCAAATCCCTTTGGTTTCATATAACTCTTGTCCATTTTGGGAAAAGCACTATTTTTCCTTTATTACTACTGAATTTCTCCAATGTCTTTGGTTTGAGTAATTGCATGAATAGGAACTGCCACAGTGAGTCTGATTGCAGAGGTACCTATTTCAGTTCAGCATTGGCTGTAATGATCTTCATTGACTTATTTCAGAGGGTGTACCAAAAATAGTCCAGGAGGATTCTAGTTAATGTTTTAATATATTGAAAGAGATGTTCCCCTCTAAACCTCAGGGATTGAACAGTAGCTTCTATCTGCTTTAGAACAGCTGCTCATTCTTTCATACAATACCCTACAGTAATTGAATAGTCCTGCCATTTACTAGGTAAGTACCCACTCGTCCTTTAAATCCTACCAGTTCATACTTTCCTTTCCATTTTCACTCCCACCATTTTGCCATGCCAAATCCTTTATACTCAAGAGTTCAGATTTTCCTGCCATGGCAACCAGGTATTATTATTATGTGTTTTGTCAATACCTTAAATAGCAGGAGCTCTTTTTGTCAAAAGCATTGCACATCTTTGGTGATTTTTTTACAGGAAAAAGCAGTGCTTAATCACACAGCTATTACACAAATTACTTTAAAGGATGTATTCATCAAGATGCAATGCCTTTGGTTCTCACAGAAGGTCACCAAAATGCATAAAATGAACTAACACATTGAAAATCATATGTTTATGAAAAATGCTAGATCTGAGAATTACTGAAGTAAACTGGTATGAGGGGAGAATTTTGGTGTTGAATCAAAATATTGTAAGTCAATATATAAAGAAAAATGTACTAAACTGTATTATAAAATCACAATTAATGCTATGCAGTAATGAAGCTGTAAGTAAACCTGCTCTGCTAGCAACTGTAATTATCCCGTAAATTAAAGGAAAAAATGCCTGAGAGAGAATGCTTGTCAGGCACTTTACACATCAGACTACTTTAACTGCATTTATCTTATCAACTCCCCAGTCCATGGGTGGTAATGGTTTCTAGACAGGCACAGGGCTTTTTGAGATATGTGTACTCTGCATTTTTATAGTGTCTTGTGTAAATACTCAATTTACTAGTTCGTTAATAATGATAAAAAGTGTGATTAAGTAAAGGTGCTGTTTTGGTGTAATTAGCACAACAGTTTCTGGCTCTATTTCAGATACCAGTGAAGTTTATTTCATGACAAACCTATAAAACAGAATAGACCTGTTGAGATTATCTTGAGTATTTTGATCCCAGGAACTGCCTCCCTAGCAGTTTCTTGTCAGAAGTCAGCCAGGGGCCCTAAAGAGCTAGGAACAGGCACCCTTCCCTCAGGCTGCCCATCAGCAAGGGAGCAGCAATATGCTGATGAGGTTGTCAGAATTGTGCAGGCAGGAAGGAGGAATCCCTTAAACCTAATCATTGCAGTGTCCAAAGAGATGCTTCTTACTTCTTAGGAACAACAAGCCTTTGTGTATGTATTTGACAGTAAGAGGTGACAAGTGAGGAGGCTGAGTGATCCCACAACACGGTGAAAACACTGAGCATCAGCTGTAGGAGACAGGTCGGTCTCTGTCAGTCAGCTGTTATCNCAGGCTGCCCATCAGCAAGGGAGCAGCAATATGCTGATGAGGTTGTCAGAATTGTGCAGGCAGGAAGGAGGAATCCCTTAAACCTAATCATTGCAGTGTCCAAAGAGATGCTTCTTACTTCTTAGGAACAACAAGCCTTTGTGTATGTATTTGACAGTAAGAGGTGACAAGTGAGGAGGCTGAGTGATCCCACAACACGGTGAAAACACTGAGCATCAGCTGTAGGAGACAGGTCGGTCTCTGTCAGTCAGCTGTTATCTGCAGACTAGCAGGTTTTTTCCTCTTTTTTTGTGTGTTTTTTTTGTTGTTTATTTGTTGGTTGGTTGTTTTTTTTTGAGAAGTTGCCTAGTTTGTGATCAGAAGCCCAAGCTTGAGTTTTGAAGCTTAATAGATTCGATTTGTCTAGTGGCAGTACTCTGCACATAAAAAGCATCATTCAACCAGCCCAGTCTCCAATAATTAGTATCTGAGCTTCATAAATAATTTCATCAGTGCTTCTACACATGGATGAAGTCATAAGCTACTCTGGGTGTAGACTAGAAACAAACTGGTCCTATTAACCGAATGTGACATTAATCAGGGTTCTGTAGAGCTTATCAGTGAGTAGGAATCAATATTAAGGAAATTGTAAAAATTTCACATATTTTTTGCTCTGATAAATAAATTGATTACTTTGGGTTCTTCTGGGAGGAAGCATAGCATAGTAGTTCTTCTAGAACTGGAGTGGAAATCTGGGTATCTGCTTTTCACTTCACTCTGTTATAAAATAGTGACAATACCAGTAACACATATTTGCTTGAAATTTTCTCTGTAGTAGTTTTATATCCTTACAGTGTAATTTCAATTAATGTTCATCATTTACACACAGAGATAAATGTATCCTGGAGATAAATCCTACCAGTAAAAAATAAATAGAAATGTTTATAGTTAATAGTTTGGGCATTAGAATAACTTTTCTTTTTAATCCATATTTTTATCTCTTACTTGTCCAAGTACCTGGAATTTTTTTCCAATTCCATTCAATGCAACAAGTCATTTCTTCTTTGAGAAAAGTGCCAATTATTTCTATTCTGAGCTATCTCCAAATGAGCACCTTCTCTAGCCCCCAAGGCCAAGACTATCACTGTTCTCACTAATCCATCAGATCAGACATGCTCCTGGTATCAGGTATAATGATGTAGTCTCTTGTTACTCCTGTTCATTGTACTTCTTCCCCTGTGTTAAACTATCAAAAGAGTGTAGTATGACACCTACCATGCTATATCTGGAACAGTCACAGTTGGTAATGTCACTCACTGAATACATTTGGCATGGTTGTGACACTGTTATGACAATCCAACAGTGCATTAGGATTTAAAAACAATTTTCCAGCAGCACCAGGGTGTATTTGAGGATCCAGGGGCCCAGAAACACACCTTCCCTGAAGTGGTCAGAGTGGGACTACATATCCCAGAGGAGATGCAGATGCTGCAGAAGGGAAGTGTTGGGCCTGGATGGTACAGTGCTCACATAGGAAGATGTGATGATTCACAAGATAATTCACACTAAAAAATTGTTCCTATCTATTATTCCTACTACTCCTAGTGCAGATTAGTGGCTTTGTATGAATGCACAGGACAACAAATGAGGCTTCTCCTGTGCTCTCTAAAACCTGGTGACCTTCCTCTCTTTTTTGTGACTAGAAGAGGAAATAGAGGTCCCAAATAAATAGGTGTGCTGTCTTCCTGTCTGATGGATGTGGAAACTAACTCCCAGACTGTGAAGGAATTTGTCTCTCCCTGCTCACTGTAGAAAAGCCTAATAAGATTAAACTTACAATTTAGGCAGCCATGTTAGACATTTAAGGATAGATAGAGCAAACACTCCTCATAATGGTATTTGAATATATGATAAAAATAGCAATGACTAAATAAACTGCAATCAGAAGTAATCTGGTGGCAAAACCTGTGGTATCAACGCATACCACAATTGATACCATGCACCACCTGTGCTCAAGCTTCCAATATTTTTCCTATCCAAGTGACTGAAGTTATGGCATCAATATTAGGAATTACAGCCAAAAAATTCAAAGGCAAGGAAGGAGAGCGTTGGGAAAAGAAAAACCTTGTATGTGATGTTAGAGGCTTTATTATATTTAAGCGACAGATGAAGGAACTTTTATTTTGTTGGGTTTTATTTTATTCTCCCATCTGTTCTACCCTTTTCACTACAAATTTTCTTTTTTTCTTTTTGAATTCAAGTTTTTATTATAATGGAGTTTTCTGAAAGGTTTTGGAGAAAACGTATGTGTTGACGAATTGAGGAATCTTGTGAAAATAAAGTTTTGAAAGTAGAAATGTTTTTTAGTCAGAATGTTTAAAGAGCTTCAGAAAAAAAAACACAAAAGACAATAAAATAATACAAAAATACAAAGACATGGTTAGAAGGGCAATTTTCATTTCTTTATGAAAACTCTTCAGACTTAGTTATTCCTCCTAAAAGCAAGGAAAACAACATTTTTTCTATTCAAAGTAATTATATAATAGGGCAGGTGAATATACATTCAAATCACTGCCACTTTTAAGAGACAAAGACTTTTCTTAATTCATTTGTTGAACTAACCTGTCTTTTTTTTCAGGACCTGACCTAAGCCTAATGAAATTAAAGGTAGAATTCCAGTAGTTGATAGAATATTTCAATCTATTTTTATCTTTTAAAATTAGTACTGGGAAAAAATTCAGACAAAAGGACATGAACAAATTTCAGCTAAGAAGATATTTTGGAACTTTGTGGTTCAGAAATTTCGGCATATCAACACTTCATTATTGATGGCAATATTCGTACAGCTTAGAGGAGTGAACCAGTATTTAAATGCATATTCCCTGAATAGAAGACTTTGAAAGTCTGTCAGAAAGTCAACCCTCTTAACACAGCATTTAAATATGTCCTCAGTCTTCAATATTGCTGAAATCTCAGTGGGACTTAAACTTACTTAAATGCTGCCCTTAAGATAAGTTTTCTGAGGAGGTAATTTTCTGAAACATGGCCTATAAATGCTCTGGATAACAGGGAAGTGTCCTTGTCTTCCCACTTCATGAACCTCAGATCAATTAAACAGTATCAATTTTTAAAAGTTCCTCAGAACAAGCTCATTTTCTGCCGCACATGTGACTTGTGTGTCAGTCAAATTTCTAGCTGGTGGCTTGAAAACCAATGTGCAGAAACATCTACCTTTGTCATAAATTCAACGTGACAGCCAGCGGTATCAGTGTGAGCTGACCTGCATGAAGTGTCCACCAGAGCTGGTTGTGGTTGTGCTCAGTAGGTGTGAATGGCGATGCAGGAGTCTGTCTTTTTGGCTGAGTGAAGGGCCAGGTTGTGAAATCACCTTGGCTTTATATTTGTCACTGAAACTTAACTGGAAAACTGGCAAAAGCATAGGATAGGCACCTTTCAAGCAGATGAATTTCTTTCAAACCCTTGTTACCCAGAGACTCCAGATCTGTAGTATGAGATTTTATGTTCTCTCTAAAGCTGTTCAGAGATAGTTAAGAGTTCTTATTATGGGCTTTTATTATCTGTAGATAGATTCCATTCATTCTTGAAATGTGCTAAACCATTGGCTTCAGTATTATGTTGCAGTGGTTAGATGAAAGCTACCTTAAGAATAGAAGGAGAAAGCAGAACCTTTAGGAACCTAAAGAACTTGGGATTGATTTTGGCATGTACTTAACTTACAATGAACCTGGGAAATAACATTTAATTAGAGAAAATACAACTACATCTCAGCACCCAGCTCCCTCCCCCCACTGCTCAACTGCACTTGCAATGATTTTTGTGGACTTTAGATCAGAAATGAAAAGAGGAAGCAACAGACTAAGATGGCTAAAAAAAGATACTGGTTTTTCAAACTCTGAAATAGCTCCCAACTTAACTGATGAGATGATAACAAAGATGCTATGCAGTAGCTTCAGCAGTGTGGAAAAGACAGAGAGCTACATGAATTTGCCCAAACCCAGGCATCCAGCATCAGGGGAGATGCGTTACAGCACCTCATTGGGCTACTGCCAGAAGATGATGGACCCACACCATGAGTACCAGCCCCAGGTACCCTCAAGGGCTGTGTCCACCTGGAGCTGGTGCCCCCTCAGAACAAGAGATGGACCCAGATAATATCCTCTGATTATCTGTGTATCAGTATGAGGCAATATTAAAGAAGCAGTTTCACTACAGTAAGTGGTTGTGTCCTATAAGTAAAATGCTGAATGAATATTCTGCAGAAATTTCTGCCCTTGATTATTGCAAGCTGCTTACACAGTTAGATGCAAAATCAAATGCAAGAAGTTGATTCTATATTGAACTATTTATCTGGAGCCATTTGGTGATGATAGCTAATACTCATTACTCAAGGTAAAGCTCATTGGATTGCTTCATTTCTGCCATTATAATGAAATGCTGCTTTGCTTCACATCTGAAGTGTAGCATAAGCTTATCTTCTTTCTGACAGATTTTCTCCTGGATGTAACTGCTTCTTTATGCCATTCACACTGAGCTATAGGTATTATTTTTTCTCTCTTGTCTTTTTTTATTTTTCTCTAGCTTAATTAATACAATCACCTGGCTTATCAGAAATGACCTGTGTCAACGTACATGAATCACCTTTCTTAGCTGGTAAGCTTATTTTATGTAGCAGCTTAAGGCATTGTGCAGCAGCACACAGTGTTAAACTAGGGGTGGCAATTTTCTGGGTATTAATCTGCTGGCATAATAGAATAAATCAGAAAAGATTTGATAAAACTTTGTGCTTTAGTCCCGTTTCCAACTGTAGGATTTCAAAATGCTTTTGTCTATGGATGCATTCAGGGCTGGCTCTCCAGGCATCCTTAATCCAGTCTCTTAGGTGGGAAAGCCAAAGAAGCAGAGAGGAGAATTGTCTGAAGCCATTGAAAATGTCTGTCAAAACTCAGCACAGAATTTTGTGATCTTTCCAGTGAAAGTTTTGTCTCATTTCAAGGCAACCATCTGGGGATAGGCAAGGGGGACAGAGACAGACAGGACATAGATGTTGATTGTAGGTATATGGGTGTTTAATTGACAAAAAGCTTCAATTCTGCAGCCAGAGCCCTGTGAAGACACATTTTGTGTAACTAAAGCTCATAGTGGTTCAAAAAAATCTTTGAACTAATTAAAAAAGAATCTATAGCTTTAGAAAATGGTGAGTTTTTTTTTATACAGCTGCAGCTTCCAGGGGTTTAAGTGGAGAATATGGGGAGGGCTGGGGTGGAACTAGAGAGGTCAGCAATGACCTTAAGTACTTGTTACTTTGAAGATGCAGTCCCCACTGTGTCTGCGTCACACAATTCACAATGGGAATGCAGACATTTTACCTGCACCATAACAGCTTTTGCAAAGGGAAATACCTTGGGCTGTCTTGCTTTAATTTTATTTTATAATTAATCATTAACTGATGCCCTTTATGAAATAAAAATCAGGCACAGCAGCTGCTTTATTTGCCTTTGAGAAGCTGTTACTATGCACACAGTGTGCCTTTCTTCTTCTTGCTAATAATATGACAAAGATGTAAGGGGGGGAAATGCTGAACTGACATCATGTCATGTCCTGGACAAATGAAAGTGCCATAAACATTCAAAAAACATACTACTAGTAACAGCTTCACTGACAAATGCTTCCACCGGGCCATTGTGAAGGATGATACGGAATGCGTGGTGAGCATGCATGGATGGAGGCTCAGGAAATATTGCTAGAGAACTGTCAAGGTATTTTTAAAATTTGTTTCTCTTTGCAGGTCACTTATTTTCCTCCACATTTTTCCTATTTTTGTTCCTCAAAAAGCAACTGAAAAATAGGTAGAACTCATTGCTGGAAATACTACTGCAGCCCCTAACAGCATCCCTCCCAATAATGTCAGTACCCACTTTGGCTCAGTAAATGTATATGAAACCATAATGCACATGAAAATCAAGGTAAATTCCATTTCAGTTAACTGTCCTGATCTTGTTAGAAATAGTACCATCTAAAATATGTGGGAGAGGCACTGATTTGAATATCAGACAATTAATAACATAAAACTCCCACTGAAGTCAGAACAAAGTCCATAAAGATCAGTAAGCTGTCCCCAAAGGTGGCTGGGGAGTGTGTGGGGATATATTTAAATATAGGAGAAGCATTGTATATATATATATGTATGTATAAATATAAATATACAAGAAATGAGAAAAGGGGAGTGAGTGTAAAAGAGAAGCAAGCATATGTATGAGTGCTTAGTTCAAGACTTTGCAGCAGTGTGACATATAGTGATGGTATCATCCCAGTAATTCTTGGGAATTCAGTTTTGTCATACTGGTGACAGCAGCAGAGAACCGAGTTATCATATCATATCAGCAAGAATTTAGGTGTGGTGATCAAAGGTTGGTAGCATCCAGAGGGTACATAGGAGCCAAGCTGAGGAAGTTTTAAATGATTTTGAGCACAATAAAAGGTTTGCAGTAGGGTCAATGGATTTTGGAGCCTGCATAAAGGAGAAAGTGAGTGAGATGCTGAGGGCATGGTCCTATGAGAGGGTCTCTCTCTTTCCCTGGGGACTTTCTCTGTTTCTCTCAAATCAGTGGGTATGGATATCTACTACAGTCACAGCTGCCTGCTTCCCTCATGAAGTACCAGCACCCTCTATCTCTGGCAGAGGGGACCTCCCTTTCATCCTGGCAGCACAACCTCCCTTCTTGCTCTGTGCTTGCTGTTCAGGGCAAGGGCATATGGCAGAGCCACCCTCACTCTTGGGGGAACATGAAGAAGGAGCAGAGGAACCATGGAGAGTGGGATTCTGGGTGTCTGCTTCACCGTGTGTTGGCAAGATACCTGTGTCCTCCTTGCTTAACTGATCCCCAGTGCATTAGAACTTGCTCTTCTAGATATGTATGACATATGCTCTTCTAGATATGTATTTCATATGTATGAAACACAACTGAGTTTTTGTGATGGGCAGAGCAGCAGAGAAAACTCAGTGTATTAGTAATACTCCATCTGCACACAGACAAAAAATCCTAGAAGCGTGTAATCTATTTAATTTTAAAACAGTCTAGTTTATCTATCTGAATACTTTTATATTTTGAAATAAGATTGAAATGTGATTGATGATCTCTAGATCCAAATCTGGGTTTCTAAACTATCAAAGTGCATCTACAACCCTGTTGTGAGAGCATCCTGTCATCAAATGTCACATTTTGTTCAAGGCAGCTCACGTATTTCTAAAGCTCTCCTTTGTAATTAAATTGCTTTATCACTATTATAACAAATGTCACTCATATTGTTAATGAAAGCATTAGGCTGGTGTTTCAACTAAGAGCTTAGCAGGGGATGTTAGTATATTTTAGACTCTCTGGTTTAAAATGTTTGCCTTTTTTCCTTCCTTTAATTGGAAGCCTAATTTGGATAGAAAATACGGAGGTGTTAAAAAGTTGCTTAGCATTTTAACATTTCCTTTTTTTTTTTTTTCCTCTGCAGTGGCCTTTTCAGATCTGTTCCTAGCACATTTAGTACAAAAGTCAGTTATCAAGAGTAATGCATAAAAAAGATGGATGAAGAGATATAGAACATTAATATATGGTGGTGGTGCTAAGCTTGACAGCTGTCAAGCCTGTGTGCATTTATCTCTTACCCTGTATTATTATTTATTCATCTGAAACACATCTGAAAATGAAGCAGTTGAAAGGTGATGTAAGGTAAATTAAGCCTGTTTAGGGCAACTAGAGATCAGAATGGGATAAAATACTTGCAGGAGCAGAGCACCTGGGTGTTGGTGGCTGCTTTCATACATTTCCTGTTCCACTTAAAAACATGACTCAAATTATTCAAAAGCAGCTAGCATCTCTGGCCCCAGTGCTTCTTGAATTTATTCTCCTGATTGTGCATATAATAAATATTCTATAATTTAAACTCTGAACCTTCAAATGATTTAAGAAGACAAAAGGGGAAAAAAAATAAAAAGAAAGCAAGCAAATACAAGACAATCTAAAGAAGAAGACAGGAGTATCCAAGATATATTTATTGCAGGATTCACCTTGTCATGAATCAGTGAATTACACCCAAGTTAGGCAAGTGGGGAAATGCAGGTCAGGATACTAAGGCTAAGAAGATCTGTCCTGGTATAAACATAACTGAGGGCAAGTGGAGATTGAGAAGTCTTGTTTACTTTTTTATGCTTAGTTAGATCACAAAGTAAAATGTGTAGTTTAAAATTTTCTCCTTGTGTTTGATTTGCATTTGATTTCATGTAGCTTAGCTCAAGGCAATTGAATTTATTTGAAGTATCCATATTTTTCCACTGCTCTTGGCTATTGAGCTGGTGTATTGCCATCGCTGCTGGATGTTGCATGAAGGGAGGTGGGTTGACCTCTGTCTGCATAACTTTATGCTATAAACTGTTCTTACCACTGATCTTTGCATTGTCCTTCCTTAATTTTATCCCTTTTACATGGTAGTAAAAGACTGGGAAAGCTGAATAGGTTTGTTTTAATCATAACAGTTAAGGGCTCTGGCTTGAAAAATCAACATCAAGTTCTTCAAGCTGAATTTCTTTTTAAGTGACTGGTTAACTAGTCCAATTAAGGGCTCCTGTACTTATTATTTTGCAAGTTTATTTATGTGGGCAGGAGGATTTCAGGCACCATACAGCATACAAGTCATAAGAGTTTGATTTGTTCTTATATTTTCTGTCCTCTCCTACCAAGTTAGGACCCAGCTGCTCTTCACAGAGCAGTGTTCTCTTAGAGACACATCTGCAAGCTAGCAGCAGTCTCTAGACACTTAATGGCTGATTTAATTAATAGTTCTGGTTAAATCCATGACTGTATTAAGTATTCACAAAACTCAAAACATAGACTAGTGGTTTTATTTGGGTGCTTGATTTTTTGCAAGGAAAAAGGAAGACTGTTGAGAAGACTACAGGTAATAATGGCATTTTTGGAACCCAAAACTCTCTGGTTAGAGCTCTATGGCTTTCTGTCACTGAAGAGATTGACACATTTCTTTCAGCCTACTTATTAGAGAGTATGCTATTAGAGACTATTACTACTATGTTGTCCCTCCCTCTCATCAGTGTTAACAGAGCTACACTCCTTTTGTTTACAGTGGGTGCTCCCAAGGAGCAGGCTTTGTTGTCTTTGTACACTTAATGCACACATCCAAAGAAGCACTTCAGTAGCTGTATCTAACTGGAAAATGGAGATTGTTGAAAGGAGGACTCACTGGACAAGGCAGGTTTGGAAAATCTGAGTAAGGGAATTATGTACTGATGTTTGAAAACACAAACCTTGTACTGACTCCTTCTTGGAGTCCAGGAACTTACTGGATTAATGAACTTTCATTGAGTAAATACTTACCAACTTTTTTTCAGGGTAGAATTGGTTCTGCTTTTCAGTTTTAGAGATGACAGAATTCTGCAGAATTCCTATAAAAGAAAAATATATTTTGTCATAAGCTGAATTTGTTTTGCTGTATTGCCTACTCAAATCTCTTTACTTCCTCTTTGAAATATGGACAGGAATTGAGGTATTCAAAGCGTGTAGCACAGTTACGGTCGTCTCAGGATGCATGAGGTTTCTTAGTATCATTTACCACATTTCCATAACTCACATGTTTTTATGAAATTTAAGATGAGACATTCTTTCAAAATGACTTCTATTTGTATCTCTTTAGATATGATAAATATATCTGGAGAGCTGTGCTTCCTGTTCAATTGAAGAATTACATTACTTGGATGCCTATAATTTAGTTTCTAAATGGTGTGAAGATTTTATAGCATGCTCTTAAAGTAGCTATTTCATAGTGTGAAAAGGCTTTTCCTGTCCTTTCAGGTTGCTGTGTGACTCATGTTGTTTAACTTGTGTTTGGTGTTAGTCATATGATTCTCTTTGTGATTGGAATTGCCACAGCTTGAACATTTTGGACTGTGTAAATTATTGGTTAATAATAACTAAAATTAGCAATAGCTAATAGTAAAATTAAAAAAAAACCCCTGACTTTAAATACCTGTGTTAAAAAAGCATATTTAAAGAAATCTGATTTTAGTTCAGATTTTTGATCAATAATCTGAAAAAAAAATATCCAACAACTATGACCTGTAGTGTTCTGTGGCACTATTTGAACTACTTTTGCTTCATCTGTGTTGTAGGTGCACTAGTATGAAAAAACAACAAATACTAATTAAGTGGCATTTGAAACAAAATACAGCTCAAACTGGTACTCACATTTTGTGTCTAGAACTGATTTTCTTTCTAAGATGTTTAGTTTATAAAGCTTAACATGGCTTGCATGTAACTCAGGCTTACTAGTGCTGCTCAAGGTCAAAAGTGGAAGGCAGTCTTCCAAAACATGCAATTCTACCTTTCCAGCAATGCATTCATCCAGTCTGGATCCAAATATGCAGTCATATTCAAAGTTCATCTCACACATTTTAGGGTGATGAGATAGTGAAACAGCTTGCCCAGAGAAGTTGCAGATGCCCCATCCCTGGCAGTGTTCAAGGTCAGGTCTTTGAACAACCTGGTCTAGGGGAAGATGTCCCTGCCCATGGCAGAGCAATTAGAACTAGATGATCTTTAAGGTCTCTTCCAACCCAAACTGTTCTCTGAGGATGATTTTCTTTTTGCTGGTAGAGTTTCTAGGTGAAATGCTGTGCATACTGGCTGGACTGAGGCACAGTCTGAAAATCCCTTGTGGTCTCCTGTGGCCCCTGGTGCCATAACTGTGCCGACAGCAGAGGGAGCATTAAACTCATTGCCCACGGGAAAGTGTGGGGAGTGATACCCATGTTCCTAGAATCCTTGGATGGGTAGGATGAGCTCATTAGCCTTCTGGCAGTCATCCTAGGAGATGGATAACTCTGATTCCAAACCCAGGCAGATGGAGCTCGTTTAGCCCTGTGAGGCCTTCCAGCTAAGAGAAGGACACTTTAATAAAACCTCCGTCCTAAGGACCTCGCTGCCAGCATCCAAGCTTGCTAGGCCCTGGCAGATGAACCTTAGGACTAAAGGGTGGGTCCAGCTCTGCGCATGCTCTGTCTCACCTAAAAAAAAATCCCTAGTGCAGGCTCGAGGGTGCTATCTGCTAGCCTCTTTTTATCAGCATGCTTGGAAAAGGCACTGATGAAGAGCATGGATGGAACTCTCCCTGGATCTTTGTTTGCGAAGCCTAGCCATGCATACATACTGGCTGGACTGGTGGCAAGTATTCACTCAGGGTCACTGAGAGAGATTAGCAAGTCTTTAACTTCACAAGTGTTTGTGAGCTGCCAACCAGCACAGCCTGCTGTCTGGCTGAATTATTTCTGACTAGATTAAAGATGCCTTTAGTCTATAACTATATCATTTCTAATAAGTGCACAGAGTTGAGGCGACAACAAGGAAAAAAGCTTACAATTCTGAGCTCTCAGTTTTGAGGGTGTTTTGCTTTTAACACAGTGATTTTTTTTTTTTAATTTGGTTTGATACAGACTAAAATGACTCTTTTAGAGATTTATATTTAAGTAGATAAATTAAATGAATGAAGTGACTTATACCAAACAGCCATGATGTGGAGAGAGATGCTGTAATGTCTTTTGTTTATTAACTCTTTCTACTGTGCACTTCTTGATGCAATTTTTATTCTTGAGACTGTGCCTTTGTTGAAATATGCAAGAATAAATATTTGTGGACATCTGTGAGATGCCTTTAAAATAGTAACAATGTTGCAAAAGCTAGGTGAAGTTGCCAAATGGCAACAAGGAATTCATTTCCAAGTCCCAGGCTGTTCAGTGCATGGAAGTAAATAGTGAAGGACATTACATATTTTTAGGCTGACCATAAAATAACCTCTCCCTTACCTGTCTCACAGTGGTTTGAGAGAATGTTAGATGTTATACATAGGGCAATTAGTAGATGAAAAGCACAAAATAAATGCTAATTGCTATTAATTTAAGTCCATACAGGATGAAATGGCAGTAAATGAAAGAGTATGAGATATTTGCTAGATACACTGTGTGGAAAGTTTAATACCATTTGTATGCTTCAGAAATTGGATCTCTGTAGTTCAGAAAGTTCCAGCTCTTTTCGTTTTCTCCCCTCAGTTGAAAGTGACAACAAGCTGAAATAGTATTCCAATAATCTTCGTGTTTATTGTTGTTTATAAAAAGAGCTTCTGGCTAAATGTTTGTAACAATTCTCTTTTTTTTTCATGTCCCAAGTAATATAGATCATGACTTCATGGATGTTCTAAAGATGACCCATTTAAAACTTTTGAAGACTTTGTGAAAAGGCATCATATACTGGGAAATTGTATATATGCTGTATGCAATAAAAGCAAATCTGCTTTTCTTTCATTTGAAGGAGAATAGCAGAACAATAAATTGTGACTGGTGACATTTCCCTATGCTACCATCTATTTGTAACACAGTTATTTAAAGGCTACACTGGCCATATCCATTCATCTTTTCTCCTGGGTCAATTATGGTGTTTGCATTCAAATCAATCCCTTAATCAAGCCCTTTGATAATTGCAGCAGTACAAGGGAGAGATTTATCATAGCAATGTAATGAAGGCACTTTGTTCCAGTAGAGCTGAGTCTGATATTGCTCTGCCACAGTGGACCATTTATGCATACTTGTGCACTTTATTTTCCTAATCAACAGTCTCAGAGAGAGGCATGCTTGGATCTCACTGGTGGGATTAAGTGGGCAACGTACTAGCCTTAAGACCACTGTCTTCTGGGTTTGCCATATTGTCTCTTAGATTGGAGATTAGAAGGAAGTTCTTTACCCGGAGAGTGGTTAGGCACTGGCACAGGTTGCCCAGAGAGGTTGTGGATGCTCCATCCCTGGCACTGTTCAAGGCCAGGCTGGATGTGGCCCTGGGTGACCTGGTCTAGTGATTGGCATCCCTGCTCAGTGCGGGGAGGTTGGAACTAGATGATCTTTAGGGTCCCTTCCAACCTGCCCATTCTAGGATTCTATGATTCTCTTGATAGTTCTACGTGAAATTTCAATGGCCTTTGTGTAGATGTCTCTATCCTTATGAAGTGATCAGAATTAGGCCTTCATGTGCTCATTAGATATACCTCACCACATAGCATGGAAGTGAGAAGGGGCTCTTGGGTGCAGTTTCTGGGCAGAGAATTAACTGTAGCACTGTGGAGGCTTTCTGAAATTTAAATTATATCTTTGCTAGTGGAAGTTTGGTATAGTAGGACAGGCAAAATTACCATCTAATCAGTGTCCATGAAATATGATGGAACTATGTCACCTATTATCACTGAAAAATCATCAGTTGTATTTAGAAAACAATATCATTGCCCAAAGGCTCTATTGCCACTAACTTCAGAGACTGTAGCAATTTCAAAAAAGAGCTTCTTCCTCCAAGGGATGCTTTCTGTAGAGTGATTACTGGAAACACTGGTTTATGTGTGATGGTGTAAACAGGAAGTAACTGCTGTAAACAGGCAGAGTTTGTGAAGAGAAAGTAATATCTTCCATTAGATTAAAGCAGGTAGCCAAGAAAAGCCCAGTCATGTTTTTGGATCACTAACGTGTTTCCGCTCTGAAGCAGGAATATCAAGCTTTAATCTGAACATAGTATTTAAATATTTTAGTTATTTTACATTAGAGATTAAATGAACTCAGGTTTTGTTTGTTGTTTTTTTTTTCCTTTCTGGTAAAACACTGTAAAATCAGGATTTTTTGGATTTTGTTTATTTGTTTTAGTCTTAAAAAGCATTTGTAATTCCTACCTCTCGTTTAACCTGCTATGAAATTCTACCAAAAAGCTGCTTGTAACTGTCCTTGACCAACAAAAGTGTGTTGCTTTAATAAAGTTCCTAATCTGCAGCTGCAATTTGGATTTAGTGAGNTTGACCAACAAAAGTGTGTTGCTTTAATAAAGCTGCAATTTGGATTTAGTGAACTGAAGCAGAGGGAGCTATAAAGTGAACCTGGCTTTACCTTTCTGACTCCTCCAGTTTTCTTTGCAAGGTATGTTCTGTGGGGCCAGCTGGCACAGAGGGCTGGGGCCAGGGGGTTCAAAATGGAGCCCATACATCTTTTGCAACAGCTCTTGCCACTCTGCTGACTGCAGAGTGCAATGAAAGGAAAGGGTGAGGGGGAAGGTGCCTTCCTCCCAGTCTCACATAATGAGAGCAGTAACTCTCATCTCCAGAGTATATACACACATAATGCTAAAATATTTTCTAGGCTGTGGTGTTCATCCTTCCTCTCTCTTCTGCTGTAAGAGGGCTAGTTAAACAAGGCTTGTCTTAGTTGCATCCTCTAGCAGTTACCAAATGTAAGTAACATTAGCCAGTAAATTTTGATTCCTTATAAAGGAATTCAGAAATGTTCTTCAATATTTCAGCTAATGGTGTTGTGTCTCTAGATTCCTTAGTGTCCTTTCAAAATTTCCCCCTGCAGTTTTACTACTGAACACTGTACACTCCTTTGTACATAAAGTGTTGTCCCTAATTAAAAACTGTCATTGTAGATAACTACTGCTCTGGGAAAAAACAAAACAAAACAAAACATATTTGTTGTAGAAACCCAAGCAGCCCTGTTCTACACATAGAATACAATTCCTCAAAATATGTTGTCATATGTAACATCAGAACACAAACTTAAGTGAATGTGATGAAACTCAGCTTACAGATATTAATTTGGAAGAAATGAACATTGAAACAATTTATTTTTGATGATTCAGTTTATTAACACATACTTCTTTGTGCATCCAAGCCTAAAATAAAACTCTAATGAAGTTTATATACATCACTTAGTGAGGGCTCTTTGAGCTGCCATTCAGCTCAGCAATGTTCCCTAAGTGCCTCAATTCCAATTTCACTTTATATTTCAATTCAGTAGGCTTCACCCCTTTCCTCCTGCTATGTATTCTCTGGGGATGCTAAACAATCTACAAAAATTCCATTTTATTGCCCTGGTGATAGTGTTATTTGAGGCTTCAGATTGTTTAGGAACATCCCAAGTAAAATACTTCTCAAGTGATGAAACTTCAAAATGGTAGTTAGATATAAGCTAGAGTCCTTGCTTGTTCTGTTCCAGAGTAAAGCTGAAATTCTGCTGAATTTTAACTTTCCTGACACTTGTCTGGGTTTAGATTTATGTAAATAGCCCGAATCTAAACACAATTCCAGGTTAGATATATGTGCAATATCTCTGCTGGGCCAGCACAAATACAGAAGGTGACCTGTTCACCTGTGTCTTTATGGCAAACACAAGAGAAACACTAAGTCCTTGACAACCTTTTATGACAGTTACTGTATCAAGTCAAAAACCTGGATACTGATGTGACAACTGTGTTTTCTAATCAGCTGGGACAACTCAACACTGTCTTAATGACAGGTTTTGACCCCATTTTTGGTGTTATAAACCAAATCACAAGCAATGTCTGTATTGCTAACACAGAACACAAGCAAGAGCTGTTTGTGGGACTTCAGTGTCTCAGCTGCAACCTAGTGACCTAATACCAGGGTGGGTTTTGAACAAGAGCAATATAAGCAAGTTGTAATACTAAGCTGGGACCACAAGCTGCCTCAAATTTAAATCTAAACCTAAATTTTGCTAAACAGCCAGTATAAAAGAAAAAAAAAAAGAGGCTAATTAGTCAATTGTCTATGATATCTCTCCCTAACACTAATGTGGTTTCTTTGGACCAAGGGAGCAGAAGCACAGTGGTCCCCTTGCTCATAGCTGATGCTTCCTCCTCTTTTTCCTTCTCATGCCCTTTCCAGGCACTGCCATGATCCCAAACAGCACTAGGCACATAGTAATATAGCTGGGGCTCCCCATAAAGACATGAAATGCTCTATGAATTAATAAGACACAACTCAACACAGCTCATTAATTTGAGGCTGGGTGTTACGTGCAGTTGGTCACTCATCTCCTGGGCTGCATAAACCTCATCTTGCTGTAGAAGCCTCTGTGAGGTGAATCCTCTGTGATTGAAGTTAACCCAAAGCTAGATGAAAAATAATGTGTATGTATCTGTCATACTGAAAACTAGCATTTTTCTGAACTCTTGTGAGCTGAATTAATCTCAGTGTAACTCCCAGCCTATTTGGCCATGAGCTCAGTTGTCTGATCAGAAATTGCAATTATTCAAGTTACTGAATTGTGCATTTGACAACAACTTTGGCTGTATGTGGCACCATTACTTTAAGGAGAATAAAAGTTCACTTTCAGCTGAATAATCTTAGGCATCTTGCAAGTATCAGTGAATTGATTTCTGTGGGGGAAGAATACACATGTTCATGGTGGTGATTTTGGCACCGTCTTCTGAAGTATAGAATAATAGTATACCAGATTGGAAGGGACCTCCAGAATCATCTGGTTCAACCTTTCTTGGAAAAAACATGGTTGGACTTGATCTCAGATGTCTCTTCCAACCAAAACAATTCTATAATGATTCTCTGATATTCCTAGTCTATAGAGGCTATATTTTCCAGCTCAGCAAAGGAAATAGTCCTTTTTTTTCTGAACAAGAGTTCTGTCTCTAGCACTGGGATGGGCTAAAGCTATTAACAGCTCAGGGAACTGGAGCCAAATGCCAGGCAAGCACTAATCCTTCTGTTCAGGCAAACAGTTCTCCTCCAAACATAACTCCTCCATTAGCTTTATTCCATCTCCATCTGTGCTCTCACACGCTGTCCACACTTGCAATTCCTGACCAGCAGCTGCCAGTTGTTTTCACCTCCTTTCCCTTACCTGCCTGTAGCAAGATACTCGTAGCCCAACCCTTGCAGCTTCAAGCCACCTCCTTGGGCATGGAGGGTGACTAATGTCAGCTGTAGCCTGCTGTAAGAAAATAGAATCACTGTCTTGCCCAGAGCTGGGGTGATATGTGACCAGGATGCTTGGCAGTGATCAATTAGGCAACTTCATTATCACATCCACACTAAGTAAAGGAGGTCCTGGTAGTCTGTGCTGTACAGGTCCCAGCATGAGACAGTGGTGATTCATTGGTGGTGTGCAAATAAGCTGCAGGGACTCCTCAGCCCAGAAGAGATAACATAATTTATTTAGTGGAAGTCTCATGTGTCCCATAAATGCACATATATCTGGACATAGGCACTGCATAGTTCTGGAGAGTTTTTTTAATACATTCAGATGAAAACAGAGTTAAAGTGAAGTGGGCTTACTGAGAACTGCTCTGCCATACATACTGTTGTCCATTTGTTCTGCAGTTTTGGCTTTATCTTGGGACCTCCAGCAAACCCAGGAGTGCTATTGAAGCCCACAGCCTAAAACCCAATGACTTTTATGCAGGTTGTGATACTCTTTGCATTAATTCTGTGAAGATCTTAGAGTAATACCAGCTAGGATAGCAACAGGCCAGAAATTGGATTTCTTCCCAGTCATATCAAACCTAGATCAGGTTCTTTCAGTGATACTCCTTTCTATAGGGGCCCTTTAATGTATAGATACTTACACCATCTTCTCCATCCAGTTACAGCAGAGATGCAGCCAGCATTACAAAGTGCCTGGTGAGAGAAAACAGGTTTCTGATCATGGTATTTCCAGCTCATAGAACTCTCTGTCAGTGCAGTAGCAAGGGATCACTTCCATAGCAAAAGATAGTGTGACTGGTGTATGGGGGTGTTTGAAATCACAAAACCTTAGCATTTTTATTTCCCACAAACCAAGAGAGTGAATATATGTGGACACATGTATATTCAGGAAAGTAGAGAACAGTAATCAATCCTCCTGCTGATGTGAATGGGTCCAGACTTTGCCTGCATGCCCTTGAGTGGAGGTCCAGGCAAAACTGGGGCCCCTGGCAACCTTCTTGGCCCCAAACAAAAAAGGCCTCACTTGCACAATGTCTCCAAAGGCCTGAAGTACTTGTAGGTATGGGGATGTTTCCTGGTGGTCCTCACTGGTTTACAACTCCCTGACCTCACAGTGCTGTGAAGCCACAGCACAGGCTGGCACAACAGTGGAGCTACAAGATGGTGGCACCACTTAAACCTTCTTGGAGGAACCCCATTGTAGTAACCCCCCACTCCCAGCCTCAATTTATGCCCAGAAAAAAATCCCCTGACTGTTAGATTTCTCTGGAGCAACAGTGACATCTTGTGGGTTCATTTTAAGTATGCTCTAGATTGAAATGTTCATTCCTGTCTCCTCTGCTTGCATGGAAAGGGGTGGTCTGAATTCAAGCAGCATCCACAGCCATCTGCTCAGCACATCTCTAGACCTGACAGCAGAATAACTGATGGATGGCAGAACAGCTCATAAAGTATTATGCCAAGGGCTCACTTGGAAATTCAGTTAGCAGGCTCATGTTACTTGGAAATAGTATTTTAATTGGAAGCTGATTGGTAAGTGGATATTACAGACATTTCTTTAAGAAGACATAGAGAAAGCTTAGTTGTACATGGACAACAGGACACTGCAGTATTTGTTAACACGTTTTGAAGATGACAGTATCCTAATTTTAATTTGTGGCAACGTGATCAGATTGATGTTGTTTCAAGTCTCCATTCTCCTCATGGTAACACTTCTTTTTATTTTGGTTTTCATTGTTGAGCATAACTTTTGCTACTGTTTTTGCCAATCTGCTTGCAAGGCTTTATTCAATTCAGATTTTATATTTTTTTTCCCCTGGTATATTGAATTTGTTGCTCCAGAGGATTTTTCATTCCAGCTGGGCTTCAGTTATTCTCTGATTCCCCCAGGGCTCCATTTTGAGTCCTACTGTGATTTGCATTTGTAGATTTCGATGGGTAAACATTATAGCTTCTCAAACTCTGTGCTGTCACAGCCTTTCTGATGGCACTCAGCTCCTGCTGATCTTGTAGGAAAGCATTTTGCTTTGCATAATATTCCGCTTGACATTCAATTATGGAGATCTTCACATTTAAAAAAACTAATCCAGAGAAGAGTGAACTGCTATTAATTAGCTGTCCAGTGCCCAAGACTCATGTTGATAGTAATGGTTCCCCTTGGTTATGGTTCTATTACTCCATAGGAAAACATGCCATTATAGATATTAAAAATTCATTTTGAAGAATACTGCCAGCTTAAAAAATGGAGTTCAGTGTTTTAATTTATAAATCTTTTAATAGAACAATTTTAAATAACAAGTACTAGATTCTTTTAAAATATTTCTTTCCAGCAAACTTGAAGAGAATATCTTTGTATGTGTGTTAGGACTAACTTGTGCACACAAGCACTGGAATGGCTGCTTAAGAAAGCTTTGAAATCTCTCAAACTTTAGAAATGGATGAGGTTTCCAAAGATGAAGATGATGAGCTGATGACTGAGACCCTTTCTACCTATTCCTTCTCAACTTGTGCCTACTCAGACCTACACACACAAAAACATGCCCACACATTACTGCACATACATGCAAACTTCCTAAATGGGTGTTTGAAAATCAATGTCAACAACATGCAGCTTCTGATCACCTCTTCTTCCTCATCTCCTTGCATCATCCACATGCTAAAATCCTGTTCCTCCATTGCCACAAATATATCACACCAGCCTGGATTAAGGACTGCCCTGGTACTCCTACCCAAGGGAGTCAATTTCCTCACGAGGTTTCCATGGAGGCTGACCAATATATGACATTTTTGCCTGTGCTGACAAAGAGATAACCATGATTTTTAGTATGATCACACATCACCTCTCTCGTAAAAGCAGCAAATTCTACAAGGTTTTTCTTCTTGGAATCATAGCTTTAAAAGTGAATAACTAGGAAAGTGAGTCCACAACTCAATAATCTACTGATCTTCTGGAGCAGTAATTTGTCATTATGTCATCTGTTTAGAAACATTATAAATCAAATGTATCTTTACCTATACCTGTATCCTGTACCTATAATGATGTCTATAGCAGACTGGTGTTTTTTAATTCATTAAAAAGAAATTAAGGGAGATAACAATCCAGCAATCTATCAGTTTCAGAACTGATTTCTCTTGGGCATTAAACACCAATTAATGAAATAATATAGGTGCAATTTGTCATCACTATAATACATCTTTTTACTTCAGTGTTTCCCTTTTGTAAATTTCTAAGAAATGAGTTCTGTTCTTCTAGTAATACATATATGTTAATGAGGCAAGGAGATGCATGTTAGAGCAAAATATACTACTGTCACTTAGAATTTATTCTGCTTTCTTCGAAAGAGAATTCTTTGCATGGTGATTCATTTTGCTGTAGAATGCAACAGTTAGGTTTTTTTTTCCCCCCAGGTTCTTGTGGACTTGTTGATGTATATTCACCAGTTTTCTTACCTGTACTTTTACATGCTCATAAATCATGAGCATAATTGTATTGCTGGTGTTTATTAGGTATAGAAGGACTGTTAATATCCTAGATATTCTCCATGAGACAGACTTATTTGGGTTATACTCAGGAGTTACTGATTTGCAGCAAAAAATATATAAATACATTTATGGTCATTATTACTCATTTTGTATGAGGTGCAAAGACAGAAACAGTTTTCGAAAATTATTCTCTAAGTGCTTTTAGGTCTTGTAGTTTCTCTCCTTTAATGGTTTAAGTATGTAGTTTAGGAGAACTTTTCTTCCCAGGGAGACAAAAGGCACTTTCTCCAGAAATGCTGTCAGCACAGCAGTTGTCTTCTGCTTAGCCCTGTGCACACAAGCAGGGGTCAAACTGGTCCTTTCTGTGACATGACATTATCTGCCTTGATGTTTTCTCCTGTTAAACTGTGATCTAAGAAAAGTCTTTGATTAAAATCCAACAAAACTATGAGGCAATATCCTGCCTATGTGCTTGCAGTTTATCTTGAAGGTCAGTCCAGCAGCCAAACTTTCCCTATGTTTGGGATGGGACCTAGACCTGAGACTTTGATTATTTTTTTAATTATTATTTTTAATGATGTGGAAGCTAACAGGAAAATTCAGATAAAAGTTTTCCTGAATTTGGGAGTTTCCACTTACACTGCTGGGATTCAAGCAAATTTCAAGTACATAAATTTTCTTAAAGAAATCTCACACTCTCACCTTCCTTGTTAAGGCTCCTTAATAATTTGCCTGGTTTCTGTTTTTTGAAAAATGCAAAGTGCTTGACAGCTAGTGAGGAATGACATTTAACAAAAGAGTGATGGAAAGCAGGGGAGAGCCTGAGCATTTCTGAAACACAACTGGTGATTGTTTCTAACTACATGCTTGGACAGTCACTCTTTGCATGTCAGTTTCTAGCATGGGACATTGATTTAACATTTTAGATACCAAACTGAGTGGCAGAAATTTCTCACGACAAACTATAAGGCACTGGATTGCTTTTTGATTAAAGGCAATCCTAAACTGATTTTGTCCCTCAATACCAGCTCTACCGAGAGGGCAGCAGCAGCCACATATTCAAGTTCAGGAACTCAGACAAAAAGATGAGAAGACCTTGTGCACAGTGCCCCAAGATGGGCTAAAAAAGAGGCCAAGTAGCCTCTCCTTTCCCAACAAATTCTTGTAGACAAAAATCCGGAAAATGAGAAAATATTGTTCAACAATAACAACTATGATCTTCCCTCAGAAGAAAATGCATGTGATTTTACTGTATTTGAGAGGAAAAGAGTATTTCTAGCTGTAAAGTTTTTGGGGTGTGAGGTTGGTTTTTTTTGTTTGTTTTTAGATAGAGATGTGCCATTTAGATAATGTACTGCTCTGTACTTTTCCATGTGTGCCAGCTGGTATCTGTTTCTGGAAGGGGAGTGGGAAAGCTGTTTCTTTAGTCTAGCATTGCATGCAGTGTTATAAACTGGGAGAGTTATAGCAGTGAATGAAAGCAGACATTTAGTGTACCTGTGAGTGGTGGGTGTTCTCCCACTAACAGAAACAAGTGGCAATGTTTTCACAGTTGCCTCATCTTCTCTTTTGAAAGTGCTTTCTTGGGAAATTAGAAGTGAAAAGTAGTCCAGATTGATGCATCTTTGGCATTTACAATAGGAAAGGCACTGTGTGGGACAAATCTTGCACATCATCTTGGTGAATTATTCCTCTGCAGCTTGACCATGCATACAAAAATGGCAAGATGTGTCTTGCTCTATAAACATCTGCTTCTTGCACCATTTTCTTCTCCTAACAAGTCAGCAGGTGTGTATTCATAGTTCAGGGCCCCAGAGCTGGCTTCTGTTAGAAGTGCCTGTCTGGCCTCCTTGCTTAAAATTTGTTGTTTTTTAGTTAAAATAGATAAAAAACAGTAATTTTTTTCCTTGTGGCCTGATGGTTTTTTGACTTTCCAACAGTGATTTTTTTTGTCCTCTGTTTCTAGCAGCTACAAAGTATTAAGAGGCACCCAATTTATTGGCAGACGTTCCTATGTGATGAATTTCTACGTATTTATCTAGAGATAGAGTTAAATTGAAAGAAAGGAAAGCTGAGGTCTCAAGTTTTACCAGACAAACTGATTTCCCCACTTGGGTGGTGGGACCACAGCAGTGAAGTGTGGTACTGGTTGGTGAGGATCTGTGAAGATTGCTGCTTTGAAGGTCTGCAAGCAGTCCTGCAGGTTTTAGTGGCACTACAAGGCAGAAATCAAGGAAAAGCTTTGAAGAGACATGCCAGTCAATCCTAGAAGAAGTAGTTATTACTGTTTTATTTGAATAATTATTTGAATCCAGGCTATGTAAGCTGGAAAAGGGGTGGTGGTAGTGGGGAAATTGTGGATAAAAGTGAGGAATCAAGAGGGACAAGGATTGTGGAGTGTTTAATTTGCTCGTTTGCTTGTTTGTTTTGTTAAAGAGGAAGAATTAGTTGGCTTCTGGAGAGAAAATGTGAAACAATTTCCCAGAGGGTGCTTTGTGGCCTGCTAGCTGAAGTACAAAACAACAAAAAACATTAAAAAAAAAGAAAGGGATTGTGTTTGTCAAATACATGATACTTTTGACACTGTGGTCCTGATTTAAAGACACAAAAGAAACTAAAAGAGGCAGAGTACTAAGACTGCTGATTCTAGTTCACATGCAGCCTGATGCCCTGCAGTCAGTGACCTATAGATGAAAGACACTACTGTGATGTGTGCAGAACCTTCATATGGAAATAATGAGGATCAGGGCAATATTTCTGATGCTTGCAATAACTTGTGGGAGTTATCCACAAATATTTTTCCTCTTCTTCAAATGTAATTATTCCACTGTACTTAGTGTATCTTGCACTAAATGTGGTTTAGTGATTGAATTCCCCTGACAACTCCATGTGGACATTTCAGGGGCATGAACACATGTTTCACCAGACAATTTGACTTTTGTCCAGTAGTCAGTTTTTAACATTTTCATTGCAACACTCTAGAAGTATTGTAAAGATAATAGTTTGCCAGTGACACAGAAATGTTCAAAATGAAATGAGATGAACTTTATGTACTTAGAGCTATGATTGCATGATACATTCCCTGGTTATTTTATTATTGTGAATTTCTAAGTGTAGAGGAATGCTGGAAGTGTTCAAGGCCAAATTGAATGGGGCTTTGAGCAACATGATACAGTGGAAGGTGTGCCTGCCCATGACAGTGAGTTGGAACTAGATGATCTACAAGGTCCCTTCCAACCCAAACCATTCTGTGATTCTATACTTTTTGTGTCTGACCCTAACTACAGCAATACCTTAACGCCGTGTGCACCCAATAAAGTGTTCTAGCAAGTCCCTTTTCACTCGCTTTATTCACCATTTAAAAGTTTCTCCTGATCCTCCAGGCTCCTTCACCTATCCTGGCCTTGGGCAGCTCCAGAAGGTTGCAGCAGCAATGCAGAAACAAGTCGTTGGCCACATTTGTCTGCTTTTGCTCAGTGCCCTCGTGCTGGTGGAATGCCAGTGGAGAGGCTGAGCTAGTCACCTTTTGTTAGGCAGGAGGAAACTCTAGGGCTTCCTCCTTTCTTCCCAACCTCTCAGCAGATCCCAAGGAGTCCTGAGCAGGATATATAGTGAGTTGCACTATGGAAATCATGGTGGAAATTTCACATGCAGTCCTGAGGCACTCATCGACATGTTGGTAAATGTAAAACTAATAATAACCTCTAAAGCACAAAACCACATGAAATGTAAGTTCATATCACCAGCATTTTCTTTAGAAGATGGACTCATTTCTGATTCCTTTTGCTAACTGTTGGTGCAGCAAGTTTTTCTCTGGCACCTGGTCAAAGATCATCACTTAATCCAGCTTCATTTATTCATTTCACATATTTATGACTGTGGATTATGATGACTTCAGAGTTCAAAACCACTTATATTTGCTGTGATTTGTCTACAGGGTTACTGAGGGGCATACTTTGAAAGACTGAGCTTTTCTAAAAGAGACACTGAGTGGGGTCAAGCTGCATTTAGCAACAGAGTACTTTTTTCCTTTTTTTTGCAGATACTGGATGATCACTGGTCATTACACAATACTGGCAAAAGGGAAGAACTGGAAAAGCTGGTAAAACAGGAGCTGTTAAAATCCCCACCCATCGATATCTTCCAAAGCCTGGTGTGGCGCTGGGCTGGCAGTAGAGGAGCACTGGGACATGTACAGCCTGGGGCTGAGAGTTTCAGAGAGTTACCCAGGACACAGCACCAGGGACCCCTCCCAAGTATCTTACACAGTGAGTGATCTATGGCTGAGCATTTAATAGCACACCATAAGAACTGTGGAAAATGGATTATGTGTATTTCATTAAAAACATCGTTTTGATTTACTCTTTAGAGAAAAGCACAAGAAACAGAGCTTTATCTTCTCTGCATCCAGTGGCAAAATATTCATTGGCTTCATTGTGAGCAGCAAGCCTTTCTCATCAGCTATTGAATCATACTACGAGAACATAGAGACTCTGTGGCTGATATATTTTGTGAAGAAAGACGTTCCAATTTCTGGGGTAAGCACCTAAACTCTCTTCTGCAAGATGCTGAGTGATGCTCTCTGTCAGGAGCACACCCCAGCTAAGCACTCTCCGTGCTAGTAAGAGCCCCAAATCCCCTTCGATGTCAGTAACTGGTGTAATGCATTGCCTCGTGCTGCTGCTTTGACTAAGTAATGCATTATGTATATCTTGAGGTATGGTGGTTAGTGTAATATTTATGCATGTAGGTATCTATGAGAGTCACCTTGAGTATGGAGCAGTCTGCCATGAGCAGATAAACAGCATTAGTGCCTGCAGTGAGTGTGGCACACTTACAAGGTCTTTACTGCAATTCAGCATCTAGCCTTTACGTAAAAAAGTTGTAAATGATCTAAGTTCACTCATTGGTTGGTTTCCTAATGACTACTCTGGTAAGGAGAAAGAAGTGTAATATGGGATCTCCTCTAAAATACATGCTTCTAGTCTTCAGCAGCAATAAGTATTTGAGAGACATGAATGCAGTCATTTAAACCACTTGAACTCTCCTCACCTGCTTGAAGATTGAGAAAATAGAAAAGCTGGTGCTGATAAATGATGCTTCTATACAGTTGAGGTCTTCCAGCTTTACCATTTTGGGGAAAGGAGTTACAAATGGGTGTGACAAGAGTAGCCATAAGTGTGGTAAGCTTCTATGTAAACAGAGACTAAGTAGGCTAAGACATTTTAACTCTGCAAAATGGGATAGATGGGAGGTATGCGTAGGAGTGGTGGTGAGGTCAGGGCTGTATTGGACTTCTAGGGTTCTGCAGGTGCCATGAAAATTTAACAAGGCCAGCTTTTTCTCTGCCTTTCATTACATGAACCTAGGAGGTATCAAATGAAAGATCAAATGGATCTTTCTAAACAAACCAAAACATGCAATGCCTATACTCACAGGTAACCTGTTGGTAAATTCCTTGTGGATGTCAAAACTCTGTATGTTTAAAAATTGGTTAAATAATCTTATAAAAGAAAGATAAAACTTTTTTATTAAAAACCACAAACAAATAAACAAACCCCAATCAACTCAAAAGACATCAAGTCCACCTGAAGCTTAGGATGCCCCTGATTTGCAGGTAGTTGAAGGGACATGGCAACAGACAGGGCTGGCACTGCAGCCATCCCTTTGAGCAGTGATGCTCTCATCTTGATAAGAGCCAGAGCCCACGCCTGTGCCATGCCTGTATGTGACAAAGTATGGACAAGGACAGGCAGAGGCCCACACAGCTTGGACACTGTCCTCATTAGGTTGTTTAGTTCCAGGAATCTTCTTAAAACTGTTGGCTGAGTGTTGGTGGGATGCAGGGATGGTCTTGCTACAGCGTTGGTAATGGCAGTAAGTATTCCAGACAAAAAGCTCACTTCTGGCAACAAAGCTCATCCAGGCACTGAACAGCATGCCAGTGTATCAATCTTGAGCTGAAATAGCTCCATTGCTCCTTCAGGTCCTGAGGCTTTTTGTGAAGCCTTCCATCCAGATAATGAAGAGGTCTGACCCTCCTGAGCTTATGAAACCTGATGATTTCATGGTATGAATCAAATCTAGCTTAAGGCTCAGCCATGCCATTCCAACTTAATTATTGCTTTATATTTTGGTGTGTGTGTAAACTGTCTAATTTTCAGCTATTTTATTCTCAGGGTACAATCGATACTGGCTTGATCCTGTTTAGCAGAACAAGGGCTTGCACTTCTGATGAGGGTGAAGCAAACAGAGACTTGCCCTTTTATTTTAAAGAATAAAAACCTGGCATGTTTGCCTTTAGAAGTGTGGGATTTCTTGTGCTTTTAGCAACTCCCTGTCCTTAGCTTGCTGGTCTTTTTCTTCTTCTCTTTTTAACAAAAAGCATTATTGCTTCCTGGTTCACAGCAGAGAAACAAGAAGAGGCTCACTGAGTAAGAGCTGGCTGGTCACCTACTGCCTTCAGCCTAGTTCTGCAGTGTATTCTCTGTGCAAATACCTTACCACAGCACCTTCACAGGCTCCTGATGGGAGGAATCCTTTTGTCTCATAAATCCCTCACTCCCACTGACCAGCAAGACTTCACGAAAATCATGCCCCTCAGGTCAACAGATTGACTCAGGTAATGAATGAAAGACAGGAAGAGGCAAATTCATATATTGGCCCAAAATGATTATTTCCATATAACCACTTGTTAAATATGTAATTTTTCAATTCCATTCATTTCTTTTCTTACTGTTAGTATTAGCCTAGCAACCATCATGCTGCAGCAACCTTCCCTTATTTTTGCTGTATGGGCTACAATCCCTTGGTGTGAAATAGGGCTGAATTAGGCACTGGCATTTAGAACACATATTTTTTACTAACAAGGGCTAGAGGTAATTCAGTATCTGTCTGCACCAGGTGCATCTTTCATTATCTTTTATTCTCTTTCCAGACTACAATAGTGCCATTATTAGTGCTGACAAATCAAGAGGCAGGGGTGTAATTCTTGGTGGTGGTGGGCAAAGAAATATGAATTCTTACCTGTTTCCCAGGGGCTGTTGAAGGCTGTACATACAGGCACAATGGGTACATTTTGTGTCCTGCAGAAATACACACTGCTCTCCCATTCCCTTCACATCAACTTTTCATATTTTTCTCTCTGTTTTCAGGTTTGTGATAGTCATAGAAAGGTTTAGGTTAGAAGGGACCTTTAAAGGTCACCCAGTCCAGCCTCCCTGGAGTGAGCAAGGGCACCTAAGTCAAGATGGTCAGAGCAAGGTCAACTAGGTCAGGTTGGTCAGCCCACTGGATAATCTGACCTGGAATGGTTCCAGGGATGGGGCTTCTATTACCTCTCTGGCAACCTGTGCCAGTGTTTCAACACCCTCAGTGTAAAAAATTTCTTCCCTATATCTGGTCTAAATCTCCCCTCTTTTAGTTTTAAACCATCACCCTTTGTCCTGTTGGAACAGGCCCTGCTATAAAGATTGTCTCCATCTTTCCTGTAGGCTCACTTAAAAGTGCTGAAAGGCTTCTTTAAGGTCTCTCTGAAGCCTTCTCTTCTCCAGGCTGAACACCCCCAACTCTCTCAGTCTTTCTTCATAGGAGAGGTGTTCCATCCCTCTGATCATTTTTGTGGCATCCTCTGGACACACTCCAACAGGTTCATGTCTTTCTTGTGCTGAGGACTCAAGAGCTGAACACAGTATTCCAGGTGAGGTCTCACCAGAGCAGAGTAGAGGGGCAGAATCACCTCTACAGGCATATACAGAAGTGTATGCTTGTATCTGCAGTGTGTGTGTACTGCATCCTCTTTGGGACTCTTGCTCTCTGCCATCTCAACATCCTTCTTGCTTTCCAGCCTGGTTGGTAGATCAGGATGTGAGGAGTGCAGTGGGGTTATTGGCATCTCCAGGGATCCCAAATGAGCCACTCTGAAATGGACTGCTACTGCTAGCATGGGGACTGACATCCTCAGCATACTCCCGGTGCACCAGCAGTGTAGTTTGCCTGGAAAATCTGTCAGGCAAAATTTGTTAGGTTTTTCGCAGCTCTGATTTCTCTATCCCCGAGAGTGTCTTTGCTAAGAGAAAGCATTGATTTTTGCCATCCAGCACACACAAATATGAATATGATTCATTCTACCCCATTCCTCAGAATAACTTTTGAGAGTTGTTATCCCTGCTAAAATGAGCCTTTTCTCAGTTCAGTATTTCCACCTAGCACATACACACACAATAAAATTACCAGAAGTGAAATAAACTTCCCTTGGCTTGAGAAGAAATTTTATGTTGTTGTAGGGGACTCTTTCTGAAGAAATAATGGTTAGCTTTATGTTACATTAATTTATACATAAACCTAGTGCCATATTTATTTGCTATAAATATAGAGTCAACAGAAACAAGCACGAAGAGTTCGAACCAGAGATCCACTTCATACCATTATACCATACTAAGGTAAAAAGTATCTATTAAAGGCCAGATTCCACCACACTAACTAAAAATTTCAAAATCTGGCTAAAATAATCCTTCAGAGAGAAGGATTTTTCTTCAGCTTAAAATCTGAAATATAAAATTGGGTAAAAAAAATGAACAGGCAAGTCATGAAGCAAGAGACAGAAGAAAAATGACTGTGAACATGCTCTACTGAAACTGTTAGTTTTTATTAGGAAAAGGTAAGTTCCCTGATAGTGAGCTAATTAGAAATACTTACTAAGTTGTGGGGGTTTTTGTGGTAAATCTGAAGAAAAAACATTACAGAATCATAGAATGATTAGAGTTTAGAAGGAACCTTTAAAGGTCATCTAGTTGAAGGAAACTTATTTTGAAAGTTGCAATCATAAATGGATATCTTTGAGTAATGAAGAGTTAAACAGGAGTGCAGTTGTATCTAAAGCAGAATATGCTTTAGCATAGAAAAACAAATCATAGCACTCTTGAGTTTTAACTTGTAAATAGTTACAGTCAGACTCTAGCTGGTTTTGTTCTGGGCATGGCTGGGCAGGCACTGGTAGTGAAATACCAACAGAGTGGTAAATATATCGTGCATGAATTTCTGGGCACTGAGTGGGAGCACAGGAGTGCTGCCTTTTGTGATCTGCCAAGTGAAAGCACCAGGAATTGTGGCACATGGTAACAGTTGGGAACACAGGTTGGGAGCTGAAGATTTTGGGAGCACCCACGCTATGTCTTTGTCGTGTGTATCTGAGTGTATATGTATTACAGAAGTGCAAATGAAGGCAAACAGTAGTCCTTGCATTGCATCCTGAAATCCTGGAGTATTCACCTGATGTGCTGTGATCTTCCATTTCTATACATCATTTCTATCCTGTGCTGATATTAGTGGGGAAGAGTGACATCAGGTGCTGGCCGTGGGCCTGCCTGGTAGCAGGAGACATTTGTGGAGTGAGCCAAAGGACGAGCCTCAGAGCTCTCCCTGGGACAGGCATGAGGCAGATGGCCTGGCAGCCATCCGGCACTGCCGACGGGCAGCCCGGCATCTGGGGCCTCCTGTAGGCCAGTGACAGGACATATTTCACTTAACTTTTCCAGCAGACACTGGGAAGGGATGTACTTGTAGAGGATGGCTGTAGCATTCACAAGAAATGGTATAAGTGAAAGCAAAGTTTACAAGGATGAAGCTTTGAGATGTTTGAATTCAAAAACCTTAATGCAAATTTTTCCTTCATGTTAATAATAGTTTTCCCCTTAATTTCACTGTTGGCTGGGTTAAGATTTTTGTTTGGAGCTACTACTTTCTACAAAAAAAGTTTTCAAGATATAAGACTTGGAAGGAAAATAATGTTATATTCTAAATTATTTGTTAAAAAGCTGTAATCATCGCAAAATCAAGAAGCATGGGCCTTAGGCACTGCTGTTGCAGTGTTTTGTAGAAGGAATCCTGGTAAATATGAAATCAATGATACAGCTTATCAGTACAGGCTGGGGGATGACAGGATTGAGAGCAGCCCTGCAGAGAAGGACTTGGGGTACTGGTGGATGAAAAGCTGGATGTGAGCCCATAATGTGCACTCCCAACCCAGAAAGCCACCCATGTCCTGGGCTACACTTAAAGCAGGGTGGCCAGTGGGTCGAGGGAAGTGGCAGGCAGGCAGAGGAATGGGGAGTGGTTATATACTCTTGCAATATAGTATTCACTAAAGAAGCATAATCCATGGCAGATGTTGAAATCATTTGTCAGTAGATCAGAACTTCACAGGAGTTATAAATTTGGAGAGAGGTGAAAATCAATCTCTGCCTTTTTTATTTCATTACGGGAAAGATTAAGCAGAGCTGAGCTGGGGGGTTGAGCCACTCCAGGACTAGGGGCCATATTTTACTCCTGGGTAGAGGATTGTCTTTGGAGTGCTGTTTGCTTAGGTGAGGATCTTGCTGATAAGGTGCATGATTGGTGCTTGCAAGACAGCCATTCAATTTTCAGATTTGTCATTGAATTTCACTATGATTTTGAATGAGTTCTGTATGGTTTTATCAATAAAATGCTTGATCATCTGAAACAGGAAACAGTAATGATCATTCAGCAAATTTGGAAGATGGATGCAATTACTCAGACAACAGCAGGCCTTGTGTTGTTCCATTCAATCATGGTGGGTGATGCTATGAAATAAAAGCTCATCACTGTTATTGCAATCCCTTATAGATCTTTTTCTACAAGTATTCCATAGGACAGTTTTAAAATACATGCACTTCTCAAGTACCACAAGAGGAGGTAAGAGTGAATGCCTTATGTTGCATAAAAAAGAGAAACTCAGTCTGGCAAATCAAATTCAAGGAAAAATGCATTATGTCCACAGAAACCTGAGAGTATGTTTAACTCTGCAATGTCTGTAGCAAGCCAAGTTTTTCAGTATCCTTTAAGAAGATAAGCAAAAGCAAGATGTGACTCCCACTAATTTTCAGTAGGATTTACAGGCCCAGAAACATGAGGATCCCATCAATATTGTGTGTGCTGATCTCCTCTACGATGTATTAGCACAATTTTATCTCTTTAGCCTGAAGTGGTCCAAAATGATCTGCCTTCCTTGTTTACCACAAAATATCATCAATTCAGAAACCGATAATGTATGAAATGTCAGGTAGAAACTGAAACATGCAAGGTTCTGTCCAATCATAAGGAAAATAATTTTCCTGTGAGCACTGGCAGAGGCTGCCCAGAGAGGTTGTGGAGCCTCCATCCTTGCAGATGTTCAGAAGCCATCTGGACATGGTTGTGGGCAGTCTGCTGTAGGTGACCATACTTATTAAGCATGGGGGTTGGATCAGATGACCTTCATAGGTGCCTTCTAACCTCAGCCATTCTGTGGATACTTATCTGAAATCTACCAAAAGTTGAGACTGGTTCCATATCTTCATAGATGGAACATGAAAGAAATGAAGTAAATCAGTTTATTTTAGCCCTGATAACATGGAGGAAATGTGGGATCTCCTATTCATTTATCTAACTTTACAAACTCACTTAATGTGGCACACAACAATTCACAGTCTCAAAGCTGAAGTCTTCTAAAGTTCGAGTGACAAAACTGCAGAAAATGCAGGCTACTGCTAGTGGAGAGAGTGCTTTGTCTACACTACTCCTTGTTCCATTCTTACCCATTTCCTTGCAAGAATGTTACAATTCACCAAATATATTTTATTTAAATATTTAAGTAAATACTTAAGTAAAGCAGGTATTTGTTTATGTTTACCACTGATGTTTCTAGAAGAAAGAGGTCTTCTGGGGGGCCATAGGGATCAGTGAACTCTCACTCTACAGTCTTGGAAATGCTGTCTCACATCTATTTTATTTGAGTTTCTGATCCATTTTGACAATATCTTACATATTCCTGTCTTAAAGGTCAAACCTGCTTCTTGCCAGTGATAACTGACAAATGAAAATATCGGTGTTTTAGAAAAATGACATCCATAATAGGTTAATCTCATCTTTATCAACTGAACTTGATGGGATGCTCTTGAAAAGTGATTGGGGATATTTCTGAGTCTGTGAAAAGCTCAGCTTAAGCTTCCATTACAACAGACTGCAAGACCGATCAATGTGATATCTGAAAAATATTGGTGGATCAAGGCAGATGCCAAGTTTTCACAGTCACTTAGGATTACTCTATCGATGAACTTGACTGCTTAACTGAATCTCCAAAGGTGCCCTCCAGAACAGAACAGATTTTCGACTTTAAAGTTGAAAGAGCTCAAACAAAACCCCCCAAAAAGTACACTGTGTTTTTCTAACATGTTTCTGGATCTGAATAATGGACAAAAGAATTTTAAAATATCTTGGGGAAAAAAAAACAACCCTGAACAAACTCAGTATATTTCATGTATGCCCATAGTGACATTGCAGGTTTGTCTGGTGTGTTCAGTATCGTAAGATTAGTATGGATACAAAGATTGAGAACAAGACAGACTAGGATAAGGCACAGGCAAACTAAATGGCTCACAACTCTTGTCAAGGAACATCTCTAGGAGCAATGGTTCACTGTTTCCTACAGTTCAAGAACAAAGGGTCACCAGATGAAATTATCACGTGACAGGTTGAAAAATGAGAGGTACTTAACCCACTGAACATATCATTGCAGGCTGCTGCTGATGCAGGAAGCTCACATGAGTTCAGTGAGCAATCAATCAGATATTCATGGGAAGAAAAAGAAGGAAAATCAATACTAGCTCATCAGAAATCTCTGCTATAACACAGTAAATTTCCAATAAAAAGGGGAATGTAGCCTGGGAGAGACCAGACCAGTCCTCACAAGGAGGTGGTTGTAGCCTTAAACTCTTATGGGCCGCTGCCAGAGGCTCATTACAGGCTAGGAAGACCCAGTGATATGGCCACATGTTTCTCCTTGCTTCTTGTGGCTGCATTTTACTGCTCTGATTGAGGATGGTGGATGACATCAGGCTAATTACAGCTTTTGTGTAGGAAAACACAGTTTTATGTTGAGTAGGAAATAGTCCATCTGTTGGGGAAAAAAATAATTGTCATTTCCATAAACACTTGCACATGCAATGATACCTTTCACCCACATCTATATTGGATATGTATGTTTTTACTATTCTGCAGAAGTCATCCTGAAAGTAGCCTCCAAAGAACAGATGATATTTTTATATCAAACATGTTTTGGGCCCACTAAGATACTATGGTGTTGTGTCTTGGGAGTGCCAGGCACTTAAGGCTGTTCAGAGTTCAGGCCAGATCAGGAGTGATGTAACACAACATCCTATCTAGAATAGATTTGCTTTGAAAGCTGAGAAAAAAAAATGCAGAATTAAAAGAGAACACAGAAGTAGTCTAACTCTAAAGGATCAGTCTAGAAATGATATACAGGAAAAATCAACTATGCCACTTCATAAATGATATTAAAGAAAACAAACAGTAAATTGAAATTATTCTTTAGGAATGCAGTTCGAAAGGAGTTACTGTCAGAGCTATACCCTTCTGCTGCAAAAGGAAGTCATTGTAGATGCTGTAAAAATGCTGTATACTATTTATAGATTCACTTTTATTATGTTAAGATGACACTGGCATGATACCATGATTATTAATTATAAGAGTGTAAAAAACATCTGTGACTTGGCTTCTCTTTATTGATAGAGAAGATGTACTGAAGGCTGCAGTAACGTATGGGTTGCTTCATTCACCACTGTATTACTTCAGTTTTTGACTAGTGTAACATATTGTTACAGCAGCATGAATATGAAGTACCACAGTGGGGAGTCAGTCCTCTGCTCTGTGTTATTCCAGAGCAATAAGCAGATGACATATGGGTAATAGCATTATGTTCTTGAGAAGAGATGGTGAAATGTAAAATAAGAAACAGTGTCTTCTAAGAAGTACCACAAAGTTTAATTTAAAAGTTGTGATCCTACAGCTGTCCAGCAGATGCCCACTAAATATTAGAAGGGCAAATAGTGGTATTCCAAGACACTCTCCCAGTAACTGGACAGTACTGACAGTTGAAAGTGAATTCTTGTCCTTGCCTGAGTCAGTTGCAAATTGGATGTGGGTGTTGATTTGGATGGAGGAGGAACTTTTCTGTGCAGTCTATACAATTACTCATAGTCTGCATTTTGCACTGCTTAGGGAAGTGCCAAAGCTAAAACCTTGAGGAGCAGACCTTAATCTGACTGTGTAAGTAAGTTTAATAATCTCCTCCTTCAATTTTTTGGAGGAAATCCTAATTGACTTTGGTTTTACATAACCAGAGTTAATCCAAAATATGTCTCCTCAGGCCACTTTCAGTCCTTACACAGATCATAAAACACCTTTTTTTTTTTTCTTTTTTAATCTTTCTCCTTGCTGGTAAAAAAATTGAAAGGACTGAGATATTGTGAGTGGTGCTCAGTGAAGGCCAATTGCAAAGTTCTCTGCTCTCACCTTGGAAATAATGAGAGAGAATATTGCCCAACAGACAGAAGTTTGAACTGATGAAGATTCCTTGTGAGGAATGTATAAGGAACTGTTATATATAGAAATGAAGTGAGTATTGAGGATGTAACTTGGAGATTCTCTATAGACATTTTATCCAAACATAGGATGAAACATTTTCTAACATTATTAGAGATTATTAGTATTGCTCTTATTATTGCTGTTATAACTTTCACCCCAGGGCTCAGGTCAGCAACAACAACAATTTCTGCAAGGTTATCAGGGTTGCTGAATGTTTCCTTTTCTGCTCAGTGATGCTCAACAACCTTATTTCTGGTCAAAATAGTGGGAACTATGAAGCATAAAAATAATGAGACCAATTTTCATAAAGACATCTTTCCCTTGCTAATGCAATGTGCAATCACAGCAGAGCAATGGCAGCAACTCACCATGTGTACTCCTAAAGCAAAAAGTGTTAATGATGCTGAACAACAGCCTGTGTCCAGTTTAGGTCATTCTTGTTCAGGAAAAAGGAATTCTAACAAACATATTTGCAGAGAAGGATTTTAACTTGAAAAGAAACTCTATCATTCTGAAAGACACTCAGCAAGTTAAGTTTGATAGAGGCAGTCTAAAAAGGGATATGGATCCTTTTTAATACCTGTGTCGCAGGAGGCAGTGTGCAAGATAAGGCTGCCAAATTAAATACTATTTGGGGAGAACATCAGAAAAGCAGTTTGCTAATGTCTCTGGACTGGTCTTCTAATTTCTACACTGATTGATAATATATTAAGCTGTATCTTGAGAAGTTCCTGATGGGTCTAGCTTTACACAGGAGGTACCAAGGTTCTCCAGACTGGCTTTGGCCACCCATAGCCACTGTTGATTTCTGTCCACTCTAAAATACAATTGTTGCTGAAGGTTTTGTTCTAGTTCCAAAAGGAGCCTAGGATGTGGTCCAGCGCTTTTTTCCCTCTGGTGATTCCTGCACAGGACAACTCTGAAAGATTTTTAATATGAACTAGTCTCTTCCTTTCTTTATCTCAGGGACATCAATAAGCCTCAGCTTTTAGCAAAAGGGATTGCAACAAACCATGTTCTTTCTCGCCTTACTGTATTTCCAGCTGTAGAAAGAATTAAGCAATGAGCTGAAATAATTGTTTAAAATTACTGAAAATGAACCTTGATCACAACCTCAAAACTGAGAATCATGATCATTATATTTGCATTCTCATGAATGTACATGAAGTTATTGTTGTGTACCAGAGTATATATTTGTGTATTAACTTTATCAAATTTAAGTGTTTGTGATATCTCAGTGAGCATGAAATGTAGTTACTTGGTTGCACCTGTTCATAATAATTGGATTCAATATTCATAAATGATTTTCCAGTAACCATGTGCATGATCAGCTATCATTAAGACAGCCTTCCAGCTCCCCAAATGTTGTACTGCAAGTGATCTGTGAGCTCTGTGAAAACAGTGCACAGGTGATTGCTTCTCCTAGCCAGGGTAACAAATCCCTGCTTGTTTGCAGATGGGAATTCACCTTCCTGTAGCAATTAGGAAGGATGGTAAATGGAAATGGATGCTATTGAAAGTAAACAGATCATGCTCAAACTAACATCTCTTAAGTGAGTTGAACCAGAAGCAGCCTAGAAAAGGCAGAGGATGAATATATTGAAGTTAAGTTTGCCAAGACCCAAAAAAGTTGAAAAGCAAAAATCCATGCAACCAGAAGAAAACATAAACCATGAAGACAAAAAGATTATTTAACTTACCTTGTTATAATGAAATAAATATTTTGTTTTCCAAGAGACTTTTATTTATCCCTGAGCATATCTGTCTTCTCCTGGAATGTCTGAAGGTCATGGGCCAAAGCAGAACACCATTTGAGCAGACAGCTCCTCAGCTTCTGAGGATGGCTAAGAGCAACCTGGGGGGGATTAGGCAGAATAACTAATGCAAGGGTTATCAGTTACTTATGGATGGAGAAAGCTTTAGAAATGGAAATAATATTTAATAAGCATTTGATCTTTACATTGGCAAAGAGATTTCATTTTTTTCTCATTCTCCTGCTTTAATTGGATTTCCCCTTAACATGAGTAGAGTCCATGGAAATGAACATCACAGAAAGCAGACTGAATCTGTGATATGTAGGTAACTATATAAAACTATTAAAAGTATCACTTTATGGGAAAAAAAAAAAGAATGATCAAGAAGAATATCCAAGTTTGGCTTTTTACATAAGTGCCTGTATAGTGGCTCATGCCAAACACAGACTATTTTTTTGTCCCTCTTGAGCTGTACTTTTGGCTCACAAAAATAGAAGTACTGACAAAATAAATTTTCTTAAAGAACACAGCTATTTATTGACCCTGAATTCTGAAACCTCCTGAGTTTCAAAGCTGCAACTAACCTCCAATTCAGTATTTATCATTTTGAAACCTACTGATGAATTGTATCATCTTGTTTCACAGCCTCAGCTGCTAAAGTTATGAACTTTAGATCATAGTATTTATTGCAGGAAGAACAGAATGTAATTTGTTTTGTCATTATCTGTTGGTAAAAATGTGCCCCGTGCTAATGTCATGAGGAAAAACGACAGTGGTTGTTAGGGCAAGCAGCAGAACAGGTTAGGTTTACGATATGGTAATGGGATTAGTGAGACAAAACACAAGATAATGCAAGCAGAAGAGCATGTGAATACATACAGGGATTTCTGGAATGGAAAGCTAGATATGCAAAGATCAGGCATTGCTTTTAATCTATCACTTTCATCTCCTGCTTTTGAAATCTAGTTAGTAGCATAATATTGGCCTAGAGTTTTAAGGAAGAAAATGTCAGCAGGCATTATTAATCCTATTTATATAGAATTCTATAAAAAAGTAAAGGAAAACAAAACTGTTTATCTTTGTTTTGAAGCCTGCAGATACTGTGATTATTTTGCATAATGCATATGGATATTAATTACTGTGTTTTTTTAAACCTAAAATGAATATTAAATACGTCACGTGTCTTAGTTCTGCTTAAGGAATACTGAGCAAGTTCTCCACCTCACTGACTGTCCTTGTGGCTCTGCTTAATGCACTCAGTGCCATGCTCCAATTTGGCATTCACATCTTCCTCCCCCTCTCTGCAAAGGCTGCTGTGCTTCCAAGAAAGATGCCACCAAATGAATTTCATGGAATCATAGAATGGTTTGGGTTGGAAGGGATCTTTAAAGGTCATTTGGTGCAACTCCCCTGCCCTCAGCAGGGACATCCTCAACTAGATCAGGTTGCTCAGAGCCCTGTCCAACCTGGCCTGGAATGTTTCCAAGGATGAGGCATCTACCACCTCTCTGGACAAACTGTGCCACTGTTTCACCATATTCATTGTAAAAAGTTTCTTCCTTATATCTAGTCTAAAATAGAATAACCGTAATCTCTTTCCTCAATGGGATTTTTTTTCCCCCACCACATATGCTGTTTTGGACTGTCATAGAAGTTCATCTTCTTTAAATTTTGCAAGTTTATAAATGAAACCAAACCCTGAATCTGTTCTTTGTAGCTCAAGCCCAGCTTTAATGTAAACATTACTGTGTTAGTGCATACTACTAAGAAAGTAAGAGAGAGCATATTTAAAGTTACACTATGTACATTATGGTATCTGAAGTTTTCTTATGTGTGAATTTCTCCCTTAAGCAAGTGGCTGTGTGATGAAAAGTGGTGTTTGAGTTCTGAATTTTGAGCTGGCATGCTCTAATCAGTCTATCAATTCTTTGCACAAAGTCACATTGAATTTATTGTTTCCAATCCACTGAGAAGTGCGAGACTCATGTGAACCAGTGTGAGATGAGGTGCCAGAGAAGAAGTTCAAAATAACTGAGATGGAACAGTTTTAAGAGGGGCTGCTCTTTTCAACATCTAAAAAGATCAGATGCTGGCTGCTTGAAATTAGCATTTGAATTTCTGGATGAGACAACGGAATGGGTTGCATTTCATTTATCTCAGTGTCCACAGATGAGAAATTTCAAAAGCAGTTTAAAGAACTTGAAGGAATGTTCAAAATGACTATAACTTACAGATCCTGATAGCTAAACTTATTTATTGGCAAAGGATTGTGGTCATGAGTTCATTATTATTCAGTCAATATTAGTTTTATTTCTGAAACAGCCAAGTCACAGCTATTATCTTCCTTCTCCCCATTCAAAACTAAAATGGCCTCACTTTTCCCCTGCTTTCAGGTGACTCTAAGCAAGGTATGTCCTTGTCCTGTGTCACCGAGTGGAAGGTAGCATGCACCTGTGAGGAACAATCTTGTTTGATCCTATCCTTTCATGTTTAAGTAGCTTACTGATATGGCATTTGATATTCCTTTGGAATAAGCACATTTTTTTGTCCCCATTCTTCTTTCAGCCCAATCCTCTTGTATGTGCTTGGGTTAGTGTGGGAACTGAATTGGTCAACAGGCAACTAACCATAAACTACAATAAACCAAGTGTCCAGGCTGTAAAAATCAGCATGGTTTCATTAAAGTTAATGGGATTTCTTACTACTGAGAACTTGTTTATCCCAATTGGAAGTTAAATCCTTGTCCAGATAAGGCAATAAATACAAGTACACTAAAACCATATACACTAAAAGCACACATCCTCCATGTCCAGGCCATGATCTTGTACAGACAAGATTATACTAAGTGAAATCCTTATTCTACTGAAGTCAGCAGAGTATTTTCTGTTCTCTATAATCATTATCCACAATTCAGTTTTCTTCACTGATAATTATGTGGCCCTAGTCTAATATGAAGGCAAGACATTATAGATTAAGTAAATGGGATCATGCACTACATGACTGGATATTTTATATCATATCTGGGCAACACTTCCCATAAAATTTAGGGGTATTACAGGAAAACTGACTTAATGGAGTCAACAAAAAAGCTTTTACAGGCTTTACTGAAGCTCAGCTTTGCCCCATTTAATTTATCTCAATTCTGCAGCTATAGTAGGAGAAGGTTAAAGTCTTCAGCTGAACTTTATTCTGATTTTAATTAATTAAAAGCTGAAATACCCATGAAAACTCAGGACTTGCCATGAAGGTAGGAAACAAAACCAGAAAATGTTTTGATGCTGCAAAGACAACAGATACTGTTCCAAGGGCAGTAGCACTGTCACATGTCCTTAATAAAAAGGTATAAAGAGATAAACTTTGTCTTCATGTTCTCATTTATTCTACTGTTTGTTGATCCTTTGTCTCCTCCTGAACTTAAAGAGAAAATGATTAAAGGAATTTTAAAAAGAGCTCTGTAACTGTTGCTATGCAATTAATTTACTTGTGTTATGTTTCCAGGCATTTTCAGTCTGAGAAGGTATGTGTCCAGAAGAATAACCTGGTTTAATATGAAATATATACTTGTGTAGTTAATCACATTGTTTCTACATGTTTGGCCATTCTGCTTTCTGAGTACTTCCTGAATCTTGACTAATCTAATAGCAGTATATTCAGATAGGTCTATGCCTTTTTATTTAAGTATATAAAATAAATATATATACATGCCCTGCTTTTGCTGGGAGAGTCCTAGGCCAGCCATGGCCTGCAGGTCATCAGCAGTTTGGAGTCAGCCAAGGCAGCTGCCTTCACTTGGCCACAGATGTATCCATTCCATAAATTTCACCCTCTATATAAAGGGGGAAGGTTGGTAAGCATGAGGATTTTCCTGCTTGAGTTCCTTCTGATGTGGGTCTCTTCTGTCTGCTGCTTTTTGAGGATTGCTTTCCTGGCTATTGTGCCTACTATCCTTTCACTAGGTGGGTATAACTTTATGTACTTTGTATTGCTATCAATGGGGAGTGTATGGAAATGTCTATGTGGTTGTTAATGCTCATATATGTCAACAGTGCATTTCAGTTTATGCAATATACTTCTATGGACCTCTTGTTATAAACCTATCCTGTAGGTCATACTGTCATGGGCTTGGCTACTTTGCTGTTCAAAAATACTCTAGTTAACTCAAGTTACCCCATTTCTACAATAGTAAGTTCCTGGAGACCCTTCTGTATTTAAATGTGAGTCATAGCAAGTAGAGAGATTGCTGAGTCTGAGTGAAAAGGAAACAGGCTGCCTTATAACTTTCTATAATTTGAGGTAATAATACTTGTAAGTATAATTATAGTTTGCTAGTGCAAAGTTAGAAGAGAGTTTAGTTATTCCAGTGAGGCTAGTGAAGTTAGTTAGGGGTTTTATACCAATCTAATGTGTCTGTGCATCATCAAGGATTAAAAGGAGAATTTTGTTCTGTTTTCATGTGTATTGCCCCAAAAATTGGGTAAAAAGCTTCTTCTAGGAGCCCATGAGACTAAGCATCTTTCTGTTGATTTCCTCTCAGTAAGCCTAATAGTTCAGCTTGCAGAGGTGATTAATTTCCCTTTGATATGATATACCATAGGAGGAGAGGAAAATAGAGAGGTGAAAGGTATATCTCATAACCTTCCTGTACCAATTCCATGGGTACAAAACAATTAACTGAATAAGACACTGTGGAGTTCAGCTTATATTTAATCAAAGCACTAATTGAAATTAATTTGATAGTGGCTGTTCAGTCCTCAGTAGAGGATACTTCACATTACAAAGCTGCTACATATAATCTGGCACTGGTGACAACAGTCTGTAAACTCAAGGACCAACACACAGCTAATATGGAAAAAAAAATACCTCTGACCACAAGACACAGAAGCTAGCTTATCAGTCAAAGAGTGCTTGTGGTTTTCCCTCTGTGGAGAAATTAATAGTCTTACATCATAGATTGTTGTGCATTTTTCATTTTTGATGAACAGCATTGTAGTATACTGGCTTCAATGGTGTAATATGTTTATCAATACGCAGTACAGCATTTAAATCCCTTTAAATGCATTAAAAGCATTGGCACAAATATGCATTGCAGTAGGGCAACTGTGTCATGAAGTCATATGCATATGTAAAAATTAAACCATTTACAGAAGAAATGGAGGAACAGCTGTTATTGTCAATGCATACCATAAAACATGGGAATACATGAATAGACATCTTCTCTGTCAAATTGTGGTATTTGCCCCCAAAATGGATCTTTTAAGGATGCATAAAAACATGCTGAATCAAAATACAAGCCAAAATGTATTTTATATGACAGGAAAAGAGAGAACAACTGAGATCTTTATTCAAGCTCAGCCCTGTCAAGTATTGGTTTTAGACCTTAAATAATGGTAAAGCACCATTTCTGTGGCAGTTCTCTTTCTGGTGTTTTGTGGCTGGCTGGAAACTAATCGTTCTGGGGATTTATTAAAAGGTTCCACAATATGCAAAGCAATAGAGAACTCATCCTAAGACTTCAGAGTTATTTCTGTTCTGCTAGAAGCTGACATTACACTGACAACCATCTCACACTAGCAGGTTTTCCCAGTTTCTCATCTTAGGGACACAGTCCAGTGGAGAGCTTTTTTTTTCCCCCTAGTTGATGTACTTTCTTGATTTGTGAAGACTTATCTTAGGATGTTTGATATCTCTTGGCTTTGTATTGCAGGCACAGTTTTACTGGTAGTTCCATCTCTTCTAAAGCCTGAAAGATTGACCTTTCTTTTTGCCTTACTTGTGAACTTAATGTAGGCTGCTTTTCTGCTCCTCACTTCAATTACATTTCTCTTACATTAGATAGAAGGGAATAGGAAAGAAAATAGAAAGAAACTCCAAAACTGCCACTGGTTCTCATTCTAGATGCTTCTATGTTAAAGAAAATAATTCCCATAACTCCCATTATGGGAATACCTGGAATCTAGGACTCATCTAAGCTACACTGAAAGAGAATTAGAAATAAAGATTTTCCTTTTAATACAATTTTAGAACTGAGACATAGACTGAAATTATGTGGATGGAATTGTTTAGGACTTCCTGTGCTACATGAGCCTTGGTTTATCATGTGACATGAAAAATTAATTCAGCTATACTTCATTTTACCCTTTAGCCAGGGAAGAACTGCATGCTTTACATTCCAGAATCCTTTTTTTCTTATTTTAAGGTCAACAAAAATATGCTGTAGCTTCTGACTGTTTAGTAGGGGTTATTACATTAAATGAATGAGAAAAGTGCACAGGCAGGGTGAGGAAAAGGCAAATCAACACATTTAATATACAACTTGTCACCTTTTACAAATTGCCTTGAAAAGATGCTAATCACACTGCCTTGTACTGGCTTGTCTCTTACTTTCTGCCCCATTAAACAGCATTATGTCCCTTAAAGTCTTTTCCAGTTTCTTCTACTTTTCACTCTCCCTTCCTCCCCTCACTTTGCCTGTTGTAATCTCACTCTTGCTGCTCCGTCATTGTCCCTGACAGACTCTTCTCCTGTTAGCTTTGGCAGAGCACTGCCTTTTATTGTAGTTCTTGTGATCTGTTTAGGTGTCAGCTTGTTTCTGAAAAGACAAATCTGCTTCAAAGTGAGGATCTCTGCTCACTGAGTTCCTAATGTGAATGATTTAAATTCCATGTAGGTAGGGACTGGCAGCCAGATCTTTCCTCTCCTGTTTTCCTTTAATATGCATGAAGAAACATAAGTGCCTGAGTCCCCAAGATAGATCTTACTAAGCCAGAGAGATGGTACCTAAGACTCAAAGCCCAACTCCTGTTTGTGGGCTGACAGCTATATTCGGGCACTGCTGCCCTTTGAAAACCATCCAAGCAAGGTATATGCTGATGGACACTATATTTGCCTCCTCTCCAGTGGGGATGGAGGAATTCCCAGCAAGGTAGATGAGAGAGGAACACTGGGACATGTTTAGTGAGCCAGATCTAATGGATGCTGCTTTTGCTGTGGGAATACAGTTGTCAAGTAGAGGAGTAAGGGCACATGTATCAGCTTCCATAGTAGTTGCAGAGGTTGACAAAGTGTCCTAGAATCATGGAATACCAGGTTAGAAGGGATCTCAAGGATCAATAACAGAAAGGGAGATTTTGGGGAATGGGGGGGTGGCAGGGACCTCTGACCACCGATCCAATATGCCAACCTACTGTAAGGAAATGCAGTTCCTTCACTTTGAACAGACTTATATTGCTTTTCAAGTAGACAGGAGCAAAATAAAAATACAATGTTAGGAAGAGATTATTCCCATTAAACAATGGATTGAATCCTGTGGAGCATGCTTAGTATCAAAGCATTGCTTTCCCTGATAAGTCTGAAAATATACAACACAAAAAGTGCCTGTTACCTCTAAACATGGCAAAACATTTTAAATAAGGGTAAAATCCTATCCACTTTTTTTATTGCATTAGAAAAATTGTGAACAAATAAAATGTTCAGGCACCAGATGAGAGCAGACAGAATCAATAAAATCAGAAATAAAGATGGTGCTTTACTGTGCTCTGGTGGATGGGTAAATTACACCTCTGAAACACATTTCATCAACTTACTGTGTAGAGGTAACTGCTGCCTGGCATTTGCTGAACAGTGCAGGGCAGTGTAACAGCAACAACCTGTGGAAAACTCTTCCAATGACCATCTAAAGACCAAGCTTGAGATCTCTAATAGTGCTGTAATGACTGCATAAATAATTACAGCACATTAATGATGATCATAGGACACCCACCATGCCATCAATAAAATAAGCCCCATGCCAGCCTCTTCTGAGAGCAGATAAATGAGTGACACAGGAAGAGGTCAAGAGTACTATGTAGAGTAAGGTTTTTCTGGGTGTAAGATCATTAGATCATTGAGGACCACCACCTGTATAACACACAGTAAATAATCTCACCACATGGCCCTGGAATTCATCCAGGTATCTGGTGTTAAACACATCCAACAAGGTTCCAAGTCCTGATCTGAAGCCATTGAAAGCTAGACAATCTGACACTTCCTTTGGTACGTGTTTCAGGGATAAAATGTGTGCATGGTTGCCTCATTCTGAACCAGCTCAGATCTCTGTGTCTGCCTTAAGGTTGTTAAATACTTCAGGGAACATACCACAGTGATTTGACATGTTTAGACCTTATTAAAAAGGAAGAGCTGTGGGAAGCAGGAATGCTAAGTATTAAAAAGAAGCACTAGGGCTAACTTCAGAACTGATTTGTCCTTCATAAGATCAGTCTTCAAGTGGTGACACATGCCTGGGAAGATGTCCTGCCAAAAAAATAAAGGGTTGTTTTTTTTGTAGGGATACTTAGTGATGTAAATATTTTAAGAAGAGCATGAATGTGCATTCCTAAAGGGAGTTTTAACAGAAGAGTAGGGAATGTTCTGGCTGAAAAAAAAAGATAAAAATCCTGCATTACAGACCAAAGACTAACAGAATAAACACGGTAACTAAGTTCAGTTGCATCTTCTAGCATTTTAATTTGCTGAATGAATGCTATTGTGGCGGGATGGGGGTGGTGGAGCCCATGTTAGTTAAGGGAACAGAGCTGAAATAGGAATGGTGCATATGTGGTTTCTCTAACAGCAAGGATGCTACCATTTGGCAGTGAGTTGAGAATCTGGCATGTGCTGAATCAAAGACCAGCTACAACCTCTTCTCCCTGAAAGGTAGGCAAAGTAGGCAGTTAAGACCTTTGAGATTTCTACCTCAAGCGCCGTGAGTGCTTAGAACATGTTGTTTCACANCCAAGGGATTTTCAGACTGTGCCTAGGCTTCCACAATAAAGGCATTCTATTGCAAGCTGTACTGCGTGGCTGGCTGACTAACTTCTCCTGAAAGCCATTGCAGACATAGGACATGCAGAACAAAGCTGACTTTACTGGATTTGAAAGCTCAGGTGATACATTGTGAACCCCAGAGAGAAAGGATTCAGAAATTCTTCTCTAAATGGGTGGGAACAAATCCTGACCATCATTGGTTTTAATGACAGAACTAAATGCCACTTTGAGAGCTTGAGTTTGCTTTCCCTGCCCTGGATTTTCTAAGTTTGTGCATTCAGAGCTTCTTGGGCAGGGGCTGGTGACCTTCCAGGGAAGCAAGAAGTTGTTTTGCCACTAGATGAGGCAAAGGATTTAGTTTCCCATGAAACTGCACAGTGCAGTGCAAGCTGGCATCTACAGTCTCCTTCAACATCACCAGGTGAGGGTGCTTGCTGTCCATCCACAGATTTCTCCATTTCAAAGGCCAAGAAAGAATTCTTTGTAATGGAGCAAAGTGTGAAGTTGTTTGTATAAGACACCAAGTAGCCCATAATTATATATGTATTGAATTAAATGTATATTTACTTACAGCTTATAGAAACACAGAAACCTGAATATAATACATTTTGAATTCAAAGACTATAAATAAGAAAATAGCTTAGAAATTCAGGGAAAATGATGCATACAGAAACTGCAAACACAAGTGATGCCACATTAAAATCTGTATCTTTTCAAAAACTAATTTCATAGTATTTTATCAGTTCTGTTGTCCTTCAGGGGCCAGATGATTCCTTTTCACAGAGCATAACCAAGACAGAGGAGGAGAATGAGCTGTGTATCACCACACCTTCTACCCAGCACAAATTCACACACAGTGGAATGGACTGGACTATGTGGACTAAATGGACCTTTTGTCTTCTGGACTCAGGGAGATTTGCAGGAAGAAAATGGAAATTAAATAGCCTGGCTGCCAGTAACAAATGCCTTCATGATGGAAAACATGCCTAGATCCCAACATTCCACAGAGTATTTTTTTTTCTTTGCTTGCAGCTAACAAGTTTTCTGCTTGGAAAAGGGTGTCCTAGGGATATGGGATACAAAAGGGGGAAGTTAGGAAGCTCTCCCTGTATTTGACAGTTTTTCAGGTATGTTTTGCTCCTCTCTCTTGTTTTGCAACAGAGAGTAGCATATGGCCACTTGTTAAATCTCAACAGGCTTTCCTGCAGCTCTGCTGTTACTAGAGTCATTTAATAATGCTAGTGGACATCATGGGGGAAAGTGAGGTAGTTATGATGTCTGCTTAATTTTCAGAGAACTAATCAGGAGTCCCTGGAAAATGGTTTTCTAAATAGAAAAAAACAACAATCCCACAATGGAAAAACATAACTAGATTCATTTCTGTGATATTTAGGTATATTCAGAAAGCAGAAGAGAGGAAAATCTGAGATGTGCTCTTGAATCACAGTTTGTGCACTGGAGACAATGGAATAAGACTGTCAATTATGGTGCTATAAATGGCAAAAATCAAGCTTTTCTTTATATTAATTTCCTTTAAAAGTGTTTTCCTGACCAAAAAAACGTCAGAAAAGAGAAACTCTACAAATTGCTGCTCCCCTCACTGCTGGGCTAGAAACAGGTACAGAAAAGAGGTCTGAGGGAAAGGAATTTATCACATACAGTGACACTTTGAGCTTTTGTGCAGAAACATCCTCCGTGGCCATACCACTCAAATCTGTAGAAATACTCCTATCTTTATTGGGCTTTCATCGAACCAAGAAGCAATCAGGACACCTGGTTCTCCCACTGAAAGTAAACATTAGAGAGCCTTCTCACACAGTTTCTATTTTGTTAAGGAAAAAGACCTAAACTTACATGTTTTGTAAATTATGTGGTCTTTTGACACAGTTTATCTTTTAAGGAAAAATCAAAACAAAACTAGCAATATAAACTGCACATACACATTTCAAGTATACTTCTATAAAAAACACAAGAAGAAAAATGTGGAAATGTGAAACATCAAAAGAGAATTATCTGAAAAGACAGGCATGCTATGCTATGAAATTGCAGAGCAAGAGGCTGTTCTGTCTACAAATGCCTTAATGTTGCTGAATGATGGATTTTCTGTATGAACAGAAACAAACCAAGCAGTCAGAAGTTGCTTTTATGATCACAGTAGGATGTCCTCACCACAGTAATGCATCTATTCCTCACTTCAGCCACTTCTAGACTGTGACAATGAATTTTCAATTTAAGGAAGCACTTACTTCCTAATAGAGTTTTTATTAAAGAGTAATTCTAGGTAATTTTTAAAAAATTTGTTATCAGAGAATAATTTCTCATCATAGAAATTCCATAGTGATATAAAAATATATATAAAAGATCCATGAAGAATTAGAGTGGCCCAGCATAATTCAACAAGTGAGTTTCAAAGTCCTACTTGAAGTTTATGGCTGTTGAGATTTAGTCTACATGATTTGAGCCAACATAAAATTTTTGGCTTCCTTATCCCATAAACCTACAGCATGTTAGTAGTTAAATTTTGATTGACAGTTAAGGGACCATTCATAACATCTATGCAATATTATCTCTGTCCATGAAACCAACATAATAAACAGCTATGACATTGACAAGAGTAAGCCATCAAATGCCCTCTAAAAATCTGAGCTGGTGAGTGTTCTCATCAGCAGCTAAAGAGCTAAACATTTTACTGGTTCTACATCACTGCTTGAGCTTAAATTAGAGGTTATTATAATATGACTATTGTGTTTGCTTCTGCATGCAAGAGGGAAACTCAGATGGTTAAGTCTCTGATGTGCAGACTGATAACTTGATCTGCTTGGGTAGTTCTTCTGTAATAGCTCTGCATAAAAGGGGTTTAGTTTGCCAAAACACTGCAATGTACTTTTATAACTTAGCAAAAAGTAAGGATGGGTTTTCATACAAAAATTTCCAAGAGAGCTGCCTTCTTACTGGATAATCACATTAAGTAATTGCATTAAAGCTAAATAAATATACTTATCTCCAACACAGATTTGAACCTTGATTCATCATTTGGGAACCTGCCATGAATTATGCACTTGTAAGAGCCAAGTCAACAGATGGCACATTAGTAACCCTTCAGAGATCCACTGCTTGGGCAAGGATGTGCTCTACCTTGACAGGAGCTGACCCATTTGACATTGTCCAGAAATAGACCTATATCAAACTATAAAGAGGACATTAAATACAGAACTTCCAGAAGAGACTGCCACTTCTTAACTCAGGGACTGTATTTATTGCTGAAAAATATAATAAATGCAATTGATTATTTATTGCCCATGAAAAATCTTGAGACAGACATATAATGTATATTTATTTGCTTTTTGACTTTTTTTTTTACAATCAGTGAAGCAAGATGTTATAAATATGGCTAAGTTGCCAGATTTAAAAGAGAAAATTAGAAATGTTGATTTGTTTTGCATGTGATGTTCATAGATTTCAGGTAGTGTATCAGCAATAAGTTCAATTCAGCATTCTGCTCCTTGATTCTTTTCAAATATCCCAACTTCTAAAGATGTTGGCTGCTGTTTGTTACAGCAGTCAGAATGTCTCAGTCTACTCCTAAATCTGAGTGAAGGAATAAATATCCATATTCACCACTGCAAAAAGTGCTTAGGATCTTTTCTAAATCTCAGAGTAATGAAACAAATTCTTGCTAAATCTCTCATT